>CM076572.1:196733321-197091494 GCA_034641835.2 Pinus albicaulis | reverse complement strand
TGTTAGTGTTGGTATCTTCATCCCTCCATCAGTGATCAAATTCTCTTGTTGCATTGCATGTTAGGTGTCTTGCTCAGTCAACTGCATTCCATTAGGATCATGGATGATTTGACGGTAGTGACTTGTTGTACATTTTCCCTCATGCCCTTTACCTGCTAGCACATTTCCATTCATCTAGATCATCTGCAAGAGTCATTTTTAGGGTTTCCGCTTTATTAGGTCTAGGGTTTTGTCAAAAAGGTCTTCAAAATGTTCAATAACAGTCAACCAGGGCATGAGGCGATCAAATAAAGTTTCAGTAGCAATAAATTCCATAATCACATGCTTAGAGACTTATTTTTCCTCAAAACCCTGTTTTGAGGAAAAACAGAGCATTCTATGTTTTCATGTATAAAATTTGATGTAATTTTAGTTTTTCCTATGTAAGCAACTTCAGTGGCAACCCTGGTCACCTTACCAAGCTTCAGCAACTCCATCCCCTGCAAGGCAAACCAAAAAATCAAATCATTCAGTTCATCAAAGGTAAAAATGAAGTAAACTGCCCAAAAACAGAGTTGAAAAAGTAAGTTACAATGCAAACATTATAAAAGTGGGTTTTATGAGTGAAAAATGAAAAGCTTGCATATATAAACTCATTGGTCATATTCAAAGAGCTCATATGTATTCAAAGGAGAAAAATTGAGCAAGAGAAGGTCATGTTGGAGAAATGGAGCAAGTTTGAAGCAAAACTGTGCGAGTTCAACGGCACGACGCATAGAGAAGGCGCGGCGCATTGGGCTGCCCTCCACAGTGTAAAAAATACACTGGCGCGACGCATATAGCAGGCGCAGTGCATTGGGTTTATGGCGCGGCGCATAGAGCTACAAGCCCTATTTCACCATAAACTCCCTCAAATTTCCAAATTTGCTCAATCCCATGCTGTGCAAGTCAAAATTCCTTCCATTGCTAGTGAAATTTTTTTTCTTAAAATTTATGGTGGTTTAGTGTGATAAAACTCAAACCATACCTCTTTGAAATTTGGTTTGCATTTGTGTTTTTGCTACCAAGTCCACTCCATCACTCCCTCACTCTTTGAATCCTCCATTCATTTTTCACTTTCATCCACTCATTCCCTAATTCCCATAATCCAAAAATTCCCTAATTCCCATATCCCTAACTCCCACTATCCCAAACCCTAGTTACAAATCCTAAACCCTAATTGTTGTCCCTAATCTTACACACTATTTCCTAAACCCCCTATTCCCAAAAAAAAACTTGTCCATATCATTCCCAAAACCCCTCATACCCTTTCCCTCCACAATCCCTCATACATTCTCATCCTTGGTAGCAGAAAACTAAAAACACCATAAATCTCTTCATTCTCATCAAGAAAACTCACACATTAGCAAACATGGAGTCTGATCCCTCCTATGACCGAGATGAGGAGACACACAGTGATTCTCCTACAGAAATGCATGCACCAAGGAGACCTCACAAGGGTGGTAAACATATACGAGATGAGCCTACTTCACTTACCAAGTTGCAGGCTTTCCCTCTTGCAGTCACATGCTTTCAACACCAATCTTGTTATCAGTTCTGTGAGATGGTAGAGAAAGTTCAATACCATCATGAGTTGGCCAGGTTGTTTGTGCTCCATCTTCAAAATGGCCAAGTCACTCTAGCAGGTGTGACATTTACCTTGACACCGGAGTCCATTTCTCTAGCAACTGGCATTGCAAATGTCAATGAGCAGTGGAATAAAAGGTAGCAGATTGACAGAGAATAGTATGAGCCTTACATCAAGGCTGGTTATCAGAGACATCTCAGTAGAGTTTTTCCTTTTCGGTATCTCAAAGACTCATATGCTCCCTTGATGAAACTCATAATTAAGTATTTCAGCTGTGAGGGCCGGTTTTCTCGCCTATATGCTTATCACATCAGATTGTTGATGCACTTTAATAGGGTGAGAATGATGGATCTCCCCTACTTTATTTGCCGGAACATTGAGAAGATGACCACCTTAGTGCACAAGAAGACTCCCCAGCAGCAGTATAACAACATATATCATTTTGCACTAATCAAGATTGTGGTCATGCATTAGCTTGGTTTACAGAACATCTCATGGGAGGATTTCATTTCACATGAGGTCTTCACTACTTCTCAAGTACCTCCAACATCTTTTCATGAGACAGGTGGGCCTTCACATCAACAGGAGATTCATGAGACACAAACTGCTAGTGTGCCAATATTTGTCACCTACCAAAAGGGCACTAGAAGGTTGTTTGCAGCAGCAAAGCGAGTATTATCTCCACCCGGGGTGGAAGGGGTCTCGCTTCCTCCATCAGCAGAGCAGGTACAGGACAAGGGAAAGCGACCATTACATGATGAGGGGCCTTCAGGAGGGCAGGAGACAGATTTCATTCTTATTCAGGATGATGACACCGATTTGGGCTCACAAAGCTCAAAGCTTAAAGAGATCATTCAAGAGCAGCAAGAGAACATCCATGGTTTGTCTCTCAACCTAGAAAAAGCCAAATGGATAATTAACTATCTGGAGCAAAGAAACAAGCAGCTATAGGATTAGCAAAACATTATGGAGCTGCAAAACATACGAGAAAACCGGCAAGCTGCCAAGAGGAGGAAAACCAAGTTGACACCACTTGAACAAGAAATTGAAGCTGATCATGAATCTTGGCTCGAAAGGATAAAAATAAATTTGGAAAAGATGTTGGAGAAGACCAAAAAGGAGAAAAACATGTTGAGGCACATGGCCTACCACTACTTTGCGAGAAACATGGTGTGCAAAGCAAGAATCAGGAACTTGAAGGCCAAGTTGAAAAAGGCATCAAAGAGGCGAAGAGAGCATGATAGACTTCAGATCTTGGTTGAGCCTTCCTTGGCCCAACACAAATCTTAAGGGAGGACACTCAGCCCAAATTTCAAAAAATTTGGGACACTTTTTGTAATTTTTGAATTTTTGGCTCAAAAAACAAACTTTTCTGCCCAATGCGTCGCGCCACTTGGCGCTCGCTTTTGATGGAGGCATCCTTTTGAGGAAAACTCAGCATATTTGGATTTTTCATGAAACAATATGCATGCTCACAAATTCCCAAGAAATTTTGACAGGTTTTGGGCTTCCAAAAAGGTCAAAAACACCCCAAAATGACCTTTCTGCCCCTTTTTTGACACACAGGAAGAAGTCTTGTGAGAACTCAGTTTTGGAGGGTAAAATGGAGGCCAAATTCAAAAATTCCACTTGTTCTGGAAAGTAGATAGGCAGACCTTTCTAACAAGCCCACTTGGAGCAAATTTGGACACCAGGAAGGCCTCCAAAAGCAGCTGCAAAATGGCGCTACGCATAGGGAAATCAACGCGACGCATTGGAGGAAATTTGCTCAGTTTGACCAAAAATACTCTGTTTTTCGCCTAGTTTCTTAACAGTTTGAATTTTCTCCTTATAATTGTCAAACTTGTGATGTAATTTAATGTGACTTGATGGATTTTGATATAATTATGCTGAATTTTCACTCATAGAGGTAGATTCATCCATGAAAAGGTAGTTTACAACTAAATGAATCAGTTCCCTAGTTTTTAGAGGCAAGTTTTTCCAGTGCCTACTTTTTAGTTCTCAGTTTAGAATTTGTGGGAACATCTCCTAAACTCATGAGCTCGACCCCTAGAGGCTAGGATGAGTTTTTGTTTGCCTATATCTTATGTTTTTTCAGTCATTAGCATGGTTGGATTTTTGGGGAAAGCTTGGAGCTTATTGTATACTCATTTCAGCAATTTGGCTAAGGAATAGACCAGTGGTTTGCAGCACTTTATGGGATTCATGAGGCATCTTGCTTTGGTATTGTGTTTTCTTCTGTAATTTTAAGTCTACATGTGTTTTATGTATGCCATATCTCTCTTTATTTCATCTTAACTAAATCAAACAAAGATAAAGGTAGAATACATTGAAAGTGCAGTGCTCTACCTAGGGTTTGCTTAGTTATCTATGTTTTCAGCTGATTGAAAAGGATCCCTGAGTTCTTCATGCCCTTTTCAACTCCTCATCTATCTAAAACCTCTCCATCTCACTCAATTTGAAGTACCAAATCACTTGCCTATCTTTCCCCATAGAGATCTCTGCAAAACTGAGCCTCATTCCCCAGGCCCAAATCTGCCTTTCACATTTGAGCCAACAAAACATCATCAAATTCAATTAAACACATTTGTACACATACCTAGCCTAAAATCAGTCATCACATCAGTCGTCTCAAGCTTTCATTGGCCATCTTTTCTGAGATTGACAAGGAGAGAGCCTTCTCCCGACCTGGTAGGGCTAGCTACCAGGTTAAGCGCGGTATGATGTTATCCTAGATCCTAACTTTCTCAGCCTAAGGTAGATTTAGGCCCTAATAGGGAGCATATGCAGATGACGGCCCTAGCCGTATACAAAATAATATATCAGTGATTGTTCAGTAGCAGTTTAGAGAATGTATATAATATCTGTAATTGTATATAAACTTAAATAAATACAAAATATCACCAAAAAATACCAATATCTGTCGTGTAGAGATTAGGGGCCATCTGTACCATGTGTTGGTGCATTCTCGTGTGGCTTGTGAAAAAACTAGTAATATTGATGATCATTATGTTCCTGTATCTCCCAATGGTCCCTTAGTAGGTGCGTTGCCTCCTTGAAAAGTGAATCAGAAACCTAATTCCTTTCCATGTATATATAGCAACAAGAAATAAAATCAAATTGAGATTTCAGAAGTAGGATCTCATCCAAAAAATTCCGCAGTGTGTGCATGTGACATATTGTTTGTTCATTTAACCATTCAATGATGATCTTTGAGGCGCTAAAATTTTGTAGTCGGTTGCAAGCTTTGGTGAGTGCAAATGTAAGGATGGATTTAAGGCACGCTAATTCAACATAATTGTTTGTGCCCCTACCTATTCTAATCTTTAACTTATAGAAATGGAGTTCATTCATATGTAGAGTCGGCCCCCCCCACCACATCCAATCTATTGAGTAGAGCCATCAAAATAATCCCAGGGAAAGGATTTATCAATAGATGCTGGTGTAATAATCCTAGGAGGAAGGCAGCAGGATCATCAGGGATCATGTTGTATAAGGTGGAGATCTGGGCAAATATAATAATACAATTGGGGGTAAGATCCTAAAAAATAACATGGTTCCGGGCCATCCATGTTCCCCAAAAAATGAGAAGGGGAAGGTTACGAAGCTTGAGTGGTTGAGAGGTCTTCCGCCAAGTGCCCCAAGCACTTTTAACTAATAAATCAGTCCATTGATTACTGAGATGAGATTAGATTTTACATATGACTAGAGGATCTGGTTGACAGGGAAGAGGAGGAAAAGATGGTCGATATCTTCAACATCTCCTTTGCAGAGGGAGCACCAAGTAGGTCCAGTGAAAGTACATTTATGTAGATAGACCCCTGTAGGAATATTGTTGGATAGTATGCACCACATTAGTAATCTGTATTTAGTCGGTCTCTTTAACAACCATAAAGCTTGCCACCATCAAAGCAGGTCCAACAATCTGTTCTCTTGATATATGAACATATAACCTTCCTTAAGGGTGTACTGACCATGATTTGGGATCGCCCATATGATCTCATCATCTCTATCTGTGATCCAGACATTGGTTTATGCTAATGCAGATATGTATCGTGACCAGTCTTCTTGTAATTGGTGTTGGATTTGAATATCTCGATAGTATTTCCATCCTTGTGAGAATATGGTGGTGTTGATCAGATCAACTATCTGATCCAGTGTATGTATTCCATCAATGTTAAGAGAATTGATTAAGTCTAGTGGTAGTAGGTATGCATTTCCACTTCTAGACCAAGGGTCACACCCTATACGGACTTCCCTGCTCAAGCCAATATTCCATACCAAACATGTTCTAATATATTCGATAGAGTTAAGTATGGCCCTCCAGATAGTAGAGATGTTGTTCTTGTGCCACATCCCTTGTCTGATACATTCAATTGGTAGAGGTGGGCTGATGTATTTGTGAATAACCACCTTGGTCCATAGGTTGTCAGAGGTAAGGATATGTCACCCCATCTTGGCAACAAGTTCCGTAGAAAAGGAGGGTAAGTGCTTGATCCCCCCCCCCCTCCCCATTTCTTTGGTAGCATAATTAAATCCCATTTGGCCCAAGAAAAAGTGTGGCCTTCCTTTGAGCCTTTCCATAGGAATCTGCAACATATTTTTTTAATATCGGATAGTATGCCCTTGGGGATCCAAGCTAAGGACATCTAGTACACGGGGATAGCTTCAATTACCGATTTGATGAGTACAAGACGTCCAACCCTTGAAATCCATCTGTGATACCATATGTTGAGTCTCTTTTCAATTTTAGCTATTAACCAAGTCCAATCTTTAATTTTGTAATTGGAGGGTTTTAGTTGGAAACCCGGGTATTTTATCCCCTCCTCAATGTCCATGAGTCTGAACGGAAACCTCTGAAGTACAAAATGTATCTCATGTGGAGTGCATCCATTTGTTGAAATAGTAGATTTATAATTGTTGCAGGTCATGCTCGTGGCTTTGCAGAACAATCTTAGGATAGAGTTGAAAACAATAACATCATTGATAGAACCATTTAGTAATTACATCATCCACAAAAATAAGATGAGATATGATGTAGTTGACAATGATCTTGATGCCCTTCAGTCTTCCATTGTTCCTCTCCTCAATCTATAGCCTACTCAATCCTTCCATCGCTAATAGAAATAGTAGTGGAGACAGATGGCATCCCTGTCGAAGACCCTGAGCTGCATGGAATAAGTTGGTTTCAGCCCCATTAATAAGATCACTGAATGAAATAGATGTTATGTAACACATTATCCAATTGATGATGGTGTTGGGGAAGCCCAGATGAGTGAGGAGCATTTGCAGGTAGACCCAAATTGTCTGGTCAAAGGATTTTGCAAGATCAATATTGAGTATCATGCCTTTGATATGCTTGGTATACATGGAATGTAGTCCCTCTTGGGAAATGTCGATGGATTTATGAATCTACCTATTTTCTATAAATGAAAATTTCTCATGAGATATATATTCAGATAGGATCGGCTTCAGCTGATTAGCAATGATCTTGGCCATGATATTATATATGCATTTTCATAAAGATATAGGGAAAAAGTCCATTAATGATGAGGGGTTATCTGTCTTGGGGATGAGGGCTATAAAAGTAGAGTTGAAAGCATCATAAATCCTCCCAGTAATTTTGGTCTTCTCCACCACCCCTAATAGGTCTTGTCCAAGTATTTCAAAAAATGCAAGATAGAATTCGATAAACTGACCATCGGGGCTTGGGCTCTTGTCATTTTTGAACCATTTAAGGACACCCTCTAATTCCTCCACAGTAATAGGTTGATTCAGGTCCTCTGCAATTTTCCTATCCACAAATCGAGGAAAAAGAGTTGCAACTTTAATGATCTCATCCAAAGTTGTCTCTTGAGGTTCTTTATAGAGATTCTTGAAGTGTGTAACTCTGAGGGAGGAAATATGAGCAATAGTAGAAACTGGTTGACCATTCTCATTGTTTGGTGCCCAGATTGTGTTGATGGACTTCCCTCCTCTGGCATATTGCTGGTAAAATTTGGTGTTATCATCCCCCGCTTTGAACCATGTGGCACGACTTTTGAGCCTCCAAGTATCTTCCCTGTATTTAAGGATTATGAGTCGATCAGCCTCCAAAATTATTATGTAATCCTTTGAATCCATAGTAGAGTATCCCCCATGTCTTGGGTCATTGAAGTGGGAAATATCCTATTCAATGTTGTTCAATTCTAGGTCATCCAATATTCTCTTATTCTTTTACCATTCAATATATTTCCTTTTGAAAAGGTGAAGTTTGTTGGCGAAAGTGGCAGAGATTGATAGATCAGGGGGAACTAGTGCAGTCCTCCAAGTATTATTGATCATGTTGGTATAGGAGTCATCATTGAGCCAAGTTGAATTAAAATTGAAAGGGGTAGGTGGTTTAGGGAAAATTCCACAGAGCTCCAAATAGATCAGAGAGTCATATGATATACCTCCAGATCCAATCCACTACCTATAAGATGCCATATGGTGCAACAGACCTTCTTTAATGAGAAATCTGTCCAATTTTTTGGAAAGAAAAGCCTTGCCAGTGCGCCTGTTGTGCCAAGTAGGCTGTAAGATAGGCATCAGGATATCAATTACTAGGTGGTGTGCTTCAAGTAATTCCTGAAAGTGATCAGATAGGGGATCCATTTGAGCATTTGATCCCCAAGATTTAGCCATACCTAGTGAGAAATTGAAATTTCCACCCATTATTATGTTATCCCCTTGCATAAAGGATGTATTCAATAACAGGTTCCAAAAATCCTGCCTATAATGATAGGGTCCATACACATTTATCACCCTGAAGTCGATCGCTAGTTGTTCATAAAAAATGTCTGCCACAAGAACACCGTCCCTCCCCAGATGTTGTTGAGGCTAATGGCATGGGGGTTAATACCAATGGCAAGTCCCCTCAATTGACCACAGGCATCCAGAGCATGAAAAATCCAAGAGGGGAAAATATTGGTAAGAACAGCTGAAATGGACTCAGATGAACCCAAGATCTCCTGTAGGAAGATAATATCCACATTCATAGATTCAAATACTCACCTTAAAGCAAGGCTCTTAGCAGGGCTAGCAAGTGGTTCGCAATTAAAATGCATACACTTCATTGGGTAACTAATGAGGGGGCTTTCCTTGCTCTAAGAACCCCTTCAATGGAGTGTTTCTTGCCAATTGAAATGTCCCTACTCACCTGTAAGATGGCTTTAGATAAGTACAAGTGTCTTCCTCTTGGAAGTTTGGAAGATGCAGTGGGTGGAAAAGGGTCGATGCCCAATATGGTGATGGAGGTATGAGCCCAAGGGCAAAGGTTGTAGTGGTGAACGATAGAGGAGTCTGGGGAGATCACAGGTATTTTGGACAAAGAGTCGGATGAAGTGGGGGTTAGGGGAGAGCTAATAGGCGGGGGGGTAGAGAATACATCTGGGGATAAGACAGGAGCACATGAAACATATGATACACGTATACCTGTGAGAAAGGAATCATCACATGAAGAAAGAGAAGAGGAAGAAAAAAAAGACAAAATGGAAAATGGAAAGGGAGGAGAAGTACCAACTCTCATGTAATTTCCCGATGTAGAAGATGCCAACATATATCTAGTGATCCTGGATGATGTGCAGGCCACAACTACATTGGAATCCCCCAGAGGAGATTTGACCTGAGATACAGGACACGCACCCAACGAACAGTTCGACCGGTTCAAATAGACTGTAACTGGTTCCATAGCCTTTTTTGTACCCTCTATTGCAGTAGAAGATGCATATTTCATGAGAAGAGGACACTATTCGTAAACATGTATGACCTTGTGGCAACAATGGAAGTGGAGGGGGACCCCTTCATAGTACAACAATTGTACCCAAGTGGTATTCCTCCAGTGAATCTTGAGGGATTCCTCTATTCCTTCTCAAGTATCCAGATGTACAAGGATGCAGGCATAAGACATTTTTCCAGTAACAGAATAGGATCGATCATAGTCCAGGTAGGCACCTAGGATATTTCCAATATTGGTGAAAATCTCCTCCTTCCATAAATGCAAATGTAATCTTGGAAGATGAACCCAGATCGTTCTGAAACCTGGATGATCCCTCTCCAAGTCGAATATAGGACTCCATCGCTTAAGGAGTACATGAGAAAGTTATGATATGCCAGTATTATGATAAATCCTAGTCAGTAGCCTCCCTGCCATTGAACTGGATAGCAAACTAGCCTTTAGTGAGTGTATACACTATGGGAAGTTCCAACATAATCTCTCCCCAAATCTCGGTTATCCATTGATGGATCCTGGTCACATTATAGGTCCAGAAACGAACCCTCCCAACCAAGACATGATCCACCATCCCCATAAAATCCTCTAGTAAGCCTTCTCCAAGGGTAAGTTGACTACCCATATTGTAAACCCGAACACACTTGGTTTTTCTTGGGCACAGGTGTATGTGTACCGGAGGATGAAAGTTCAGATGCAAAATAGGATGGAGGGTGGGAGCCTATTACTGAGGGAGCATGAACCAGGGTAGGGGTCGAGCTGACCCTAAAACACCCTGAGGGTGGACGAGAAGTATCCAGAGTGTCACAAGAAGGGGGAGTGGAGGTGCTGAATACAATAAAAGTGGGTGGTAGAACAATGTCGATGATAGATAAATGGGGCAAGCCTAGGTCACCGATAAATAGGGGAGGTTGTGCAGAGGCATCCGAATGAGGCAGAGGGAAATCCTATGCCATGAATTGAAGGGAGGATGGAGACATAATGCGTAGGACTGGGGGATGAAGGGGAATATCGGAATTGGTATAAATAACAGAGGGATTACCAGCGCTAAGGTCAACCACTCTGAGGAAGTCGAAAACCGGAAACGGGGAAGAAGAGACAAGATATTCTGATGAAACCCTAGAAGGTCCAACCAAAAAATGTGAGAAACCAACTGACAAGGTGCTAGGCATACCTTCATGATACTGAGGAGGGCTCGACCAAATGTTAGCAGCTAAGAATGGGTCATTGGATAAGTCAAGTAGCTCTTCATCCATGTATACCTCCATGAGTATAGGAGCTGTCAACCGTTACTGTAACTAACCTCCGGATGTGTGCAAGTCACCAGCAAATCCACTCGAGGTCCTAGGTGGGAATGGCACACCGTTCACAGGAGAGCAGGGAGACCGAAAGGTGTGGGCATCCATAGTTAATGCCACATTCAAAAGCAGAGTCCCAGTAGGTCATGGGTTTGAAACCCCCAACCCATAGATCAACGCTCCTTCATTGCTCTGCTTCTAACACCCGTCAATAATGGTTGCACTGAGAAAATGACCACCTCTCTATGTTGTCCTCATTCCTTCGCACACTCATTTCTTCACACAACCATTTATTATTATACTTCGTCATTTTCAAGGATGTGTTAAAACAACCATTTATTATATTCTATACATAACCATTTTCAAGGATGTGCAAAAATAACCATTTATTATATTATGTACTTAACCATTTTCGAGGATGTGTGAAAGGATTTCCAGGATGTCAGGAAATATTCCCCGACTTAATATTCCTATAAACACTCTTTTCTTTGCACAACCATATTTTATTATTATATAGCTAACCATTTTCAAGGATGTGCTAAAGGTTTTTCCTAACACATCTGTCACCCAAACCTTTTCTCTGCACATTTCTCACACTCCATGTTTTATTACTTAGTTGTTTTTAACACATCATGTGACTTTTTATACTTCATACACAAGTAATATGAGGAGTTATTTTATTTATAAATCATTGTGAATTCCCTCCCATAATGTATGTGGGATGAGTAGGGAGGATTTATAAATAAAAAATCCAAGATTTATGTGGAGTAAATCAATGATTGTTGAGTCATGTTGTGCAGATCAATGGTGGCTCAGTCATGAACTTCTAGAGACAATAACTTGAGTTCTCAATTTCTGTTTTGGGAAACTAAAATCTCCTTGAAAAGATATAAAAATTGAAAACACATTGGGAGTGGTATAGGGCTAAAATTATAGCTTAGAAAATTAAAATAATAGTCGTGACCAATTTTTGGCCTATCACCAAATTATTTTGGAAAATGATTTACAAAAATGGAAATGTGGAATATTTGAAGTAGGACCCAACCTGGAGAATGAATTCATAACTTCATGTTTTTAAAAATAGATCTTTATTCAATTAAAAAAAAGAGTAAAGACATAGTCATTAAGTAGTTGCAAAGATAAAGACAAAATTATAAAGGGATAAAATCATGATCAGAAAGTGGTTTTTGGAGAGAGAGGATTCATTCCACCTATAAACCCTTCGAACTTTTGTGTGTGTATTTTCCTTTGAAGGAATACCCTACTCTCTTTTCAATATTCGATTAATATAAATTTATTAAATTGTTGCATGTTTTCTAAAGTTAATCCTTGATTATGTCTTCTCTTTCTTTTAAGTACCTTTATCATTACTACTTGACCATGGGAGCCGAATTCCAGCCCCTTAGGGGAAAATGTATTTTATTTTTACGATCAAATAACAATTTTTTGTGATTTTGCTTTAGGCACTTGACTTTATTCTTATACTTTAAGTTCATAAATTATTTCTTGACTATCACAAAGAGCTTATTTTGAGAAATCATTCGATTTGTGATTCTGAGTCTCATGAATGTTTTCCTGTTCTTTTATGATTTTAAATGCATGATACCATTTGATAGTTATCTGAGTCTATGGAAAAATACTTTCTATGTATGTCTATTTAAATTTTCTATAAATATGTTTCCTCACATATGTTCATGGGTTACAATGTGGAATGAATTTGCAAGAATATAATTATATGTTATTATTTTATTTTTACTTTGAAGAACACCTAGTACACTCACAGGTGCATGTGTTGAATTCTTAATCTTTAATATCCAAATTATATGCATATCATTTTTTGGTCAATAGAGGAGTACCACTTGTATAAAAACATATAGGAAATATGGAAACAAACCCTAGGAGGTCGACATTTTTTCGTGACAGGAAAATAGATTGACATTTTTAGTGACTCCACTAGGGAGAGATATGATTCATTTTCAATAAATATGATACTTTATTTTAAGGATTAGAAACTATTGAGAAACTATAAGCTCTCTAGTACAAGTTTTTATTTCTTGTGAAAAATATTTTTATATTTTTAGGCATATAGTTGAAGATGAGCTTGGTTCTTGAAAATCTTCTTCAAATGGCATCACATCGCTTTCAAGATTGTGGAAATTCAAGTAAATATTTGTTATGGAGTTTTCTCGAAGATCAAGAATCATCTAAGACTTGGGTGAATGAGCTTCTTGGCAACTCCATTATTGAAGATTTTAGTTTTGAATAAAGATGCCTCGATGAATGCACTAAAAATATCCTAGAATCGCATAAATATCTATATGGAAACTCTAAGAAATAATTTATTCCATGTTGTGATGATAATTTACCTTTTCCATAAAGCTGATCAATAGTTGTCTAAGTTATGTCAAAATAAAAATGTCTACAATGGAATATACTAGCATACAAAAGTCCCTTCAATCTCCAAGGAAAGATTCATTCATTGCCAATTCTTTGCATGGAGAAGATTCTCATGTTATTTGGGCATACTTCAGAGGATTTGGAAAATCATTTGATTAAGTTTGAAAAACCTATGATGTTTATAATGTGGCTAAAGATGATTTTTTTGTAGATTGTTTGTCCTAACTATACAAGGAAATGCTCATGAATGGTTTTATTCATTGCTTCCTGGAACCATCACAGCCTAGGAATTATAAGAAGATTTATTTGTTGAGAAATAATTCTCAAGGAATGAACATTATTCTATTTTCTTTAATATTGTTAAAATAAAAATGAATTGAGAAGAGATGATTGAATATTTCACTGCTAGATTTATGAAACTTCTTCATGATATTCCTCAAGAAATTTTTCCACACGATTTCATCATTTTTAGCTATATGAAAATTCTTTTCTTAAAAATATGAGATTTTTATTAAAGAAATAAAAAAAAATTCAATTGGAAAGAGATAATGTAGTGATAAAAAGTCATTGAAGAAAATATTCATGAAAGTGGCATTGATCTCTTAAACTTTCCAATATGATTTCAAGAAAATAATGAGAGGAATCTAAAATAAAAAAATTAATAGAAGATATGAAAAATTATCTACATTAGAATAAAGAAGAATACCATTCTTAATGTCTCGATTAAAGATTAAGACCATTCACCACATACTCCATGGGAGGGGAATTTTGACATCTCATATGTTTAATTTGAGAGTAATGTTGACAATAAGTCTAAAGATGGATTTGATAAACTTACGACAAATACACCTAAATACTTCATTCAATATGATCATGATGAAGATATTGTAGAGGGTTCTCAAGGGACACATTATATTTATATAAAGACAAAACAAGAATATCAACATGAGATGAGAAGGATATTTCACTTTACATTAAACTTTGCAGTTGTTAATTTATCATTTCGATTAGAGTCTAAGGAAAAAGAGGTTTCTCTAACATCAATAGAAAAGTGACATATACAACAAGAGCAATGAATGGTATGTTTTGTTTTCAAATATAATAATATATTGAAATAATGAATCCATACAGGTTAAATCTATTTGAAAAATGTGGAAAAACCTGTGCTTTTTTTTTTAAATTCACAGGTATTTCCACTTTTTTCAAACAGATAATAATATTGTTAGTAAACAATAAGAACCAACCCTCCAGTTCTCCATGGATTCTTAGAATAAATCATTTTTTCAACTTCAATATGGTATAATTACTATTTCTTGATGGAGGGTTGTCCTCAAAACATTTCTCATCAAACAAAATTTTTAAACATGTTTAAAAGTAAGCATATACATTTATTATGTACATGTCTCCATGAGAAGTCTACTTATACTTGGGAGCTACCATAATCTCCAATTATGTTAGGGTGGGTATATTTTGCATATATATTTTTATTTCAATCAAGTTTTTTTAATCAACATTTATCAGATTGGGATGACTCAATGGTCAAATGGAGGAGTAAATTGGTCATATTTTGGTGTTTTCAGCAACCAACATGAGGTCACTATCCCATATTTGGAGCCAAATGTTGATGTCTTTTCATGTCACACATTAGATAGAATTATTATAAAATAAAAATACTTTTGTCAATCTTAGTGTTGCAACTCTTCTTCATGCAAGGTTGTAAGGATGTTTTCTCTTTTTGAATAGAGAGAGAGAGAAAAAAAAAGTAATAAAGTAAAAAAATGTTCATGTTCATCTTATTACTGAATACCACTATGTCTCAACTTCATTATAGGCTTAAGATATCATTATTTCCCCACATATCTCCATTGCTTCCTTTTTATCAGTATTTCCATTATTCGCGTGATTTATCTATTCTTCATTTTCATGACTAAGTGTTATTGTTACGCAAAATTTCTTCCCTCCTCTTATTTTTTAACTTAGTCATTTATGTGAATATTTATCACATATATTCATTTTCCAAGTTGTGTGTAAACATTCCGCCACTTCATATTACTTTGCACTCTCTTTAGCTTATTTTCCGATGTCCTACACATCACCTTCACATTTTTAATTTTTCTCATATTATTTTTATCCTAAGCTCTTTTTGCATATCTCCTTATGACACATGGTTTCTAGTTGGGCAGAGTCTTGAGGTGACATTTGGAAGATGATAACTGGGTAGTGACATAACACAAGGATTGGGAAATGAGATCATAACCAAAAACAAAACTATGCTTGAGCTACACAAGATATAGTGACTCTTTATACTTATATTTTTTAACAGTAAAGAGTAGTATATTTATATTAATCCGCGCTTGGTCATGGAAAAAATGGGAGATTAAAATTTGGTTTCAATGCCCTCCAAGGACATATCTGCTTGCAGACAAGTTGTAAAATTCCATTTTCTTTCCGAGATTTCAAAATGCAACTGGGCATTTACATATATACTAGGATAAGCCTTGCAATACTGCCCTAAAAGCAAAATAAATTTAAAATTTATCATAAAACACTTGAAAATAAGGAAGATTAGTCCTACATATTAGTAGGTATGTTGAGATCAATTCCAATTGATTCGTCCATGTTCTGAGGGTACTTTGTGGCCTGTTGAATTTAAATATCTTAAATTTGATTGTGCAGGACATACACCTCATCTTACAGCTGATGAATATTTTGGATCTTCTCTATGATTTTCTCACGTATTTCACAAGCATCTTCTCATTGTTGTTGAAATAATTTATGAAGATATTCGAGACTCACCCTCAATTCATAATTCTCACGCTTACAAGGGCCATAATCATGTGGGGAGAAAGTGGTTAGAGGAAGACACTTCTCCCAATTTTGGTCAGACCGACCCACCACCTTACTCGAGCGTCGACGTCGATATCCCTAGGACTTAGAAGCCATGTTTTCTACTTGAAAGAGATACACCAAGGGAGAACCTGAGACCTAGAAACCACCGATGAGTAGAGGTCAAGACCCAAATGCCACTGAGGAGGGACAATAACCCAATTATTCCACATCACCAAGGTGGTAATAGAAAGGATCAAAGACCCAAATTGATGCAGAGGAATTATAAAAAGTGACCCAATTTGCACCACAACACCCATAATCTCACAATAGCACAACACATGATCCCCAACAATGAATACATATTCAATTAACTATAGTGAATGACATGCATTAGACAGGAAAAATCTTGCAATTAACACAAACTGGGGAGGTAATGGATCAATCACCACAGAGGAGGAGCAATAATCCAATGACTCCACAGCTCTTAAATGGCTCTAAGGAGGAACTAGAGCCATATAGGAACTAAAAACAGAGACCCATTTAACACCATCTCGCCGTGAAGCACACAATAGCATGTCAGAGTATCCCTAACAATTATTTCTTCTGTAATAATCTCAAGAAAATAGCACTGACCATACTATAATTCTTTGGTAATGAAATCTACTGAGGGGAAACACTCAACAGCCATAATTTCCTATGGAAAATTCTAGGTTTTCCATAGAATCCTTCCACCCATGACCTTATGAGAAAAATCCTTTCTAATGAAGAATTTGAGACCTTTATTCCCCAATTTATAGAAGTTACTGATCCAAGAGATTTCATACATACCTCTGGGGTCCCAATTTCCTATCATGATTATCTTGAAGCTTGAAATGACTCCCATATGTTGAAAATTAACTATCCCTTGCACGAGCCATCTGCTCCAGCCTAGAGGAATTAAATGTGCCTCACGCTCGAAGGATTCTCGCATGAACTTCGTTTGTTGGTTCATGCTACGGATCCGATTACGAAGCACAATACCCATAGTTCTCACACTTATTCCTTTAACCTCACCATGTGTCCTCGATTACTGAGATATGCAGCCACTAGTCTAAAATGAGGTAAGGATGATGTACAATAGTTTCCATATGGGGAGGACAAGGGGACACCAAGGAGGATGTTGCATGTGATGGGGGAAGCGAGTGAGCAAGGAGAGGGGGGGGGGGCATAGGAGGTGGACAACAACAGGGATTCAGAGAGGGTTAAGTGAGGAGGAAGGAGAGGGGAAGGAGAATAAGGGGGCAGGGAACCTAGGGAGACAAGCCTAATTCACCCCAAGGGATAGGGGTAGCATAGGATTTTATACTTTTAAACTCCAAGATGTTAATCTAAGTTGTCATTTATGACAAAAAGATGCTTGATGATGATGAATGATGATGGAGGACTCATGAAGACACATATCACTATGAAATGGTAACCTTATGATAAAGAAGGCTATTCAAAACCATAAAAAACCCCTCGAAATTTTGCCTACCTCTATTTCTGCACCTGTAAAAGACCAGTCACATTAAAAAATTATTTTTCACTACCTTGGAGGCAAAAAAATTCTATGAAACCTTCACCATTATTTGGAGCATATTTTTAGATTTGCAACAAGCAATAACTTGACCGAAATCTTCAAACAGTGAGGGAGAATGATAATTTTTAAGTTAACAATATTATTCTGGTCTTAGAGCCGACCAATCCTAGCCTTCCCATGTCGGCCTAGTTATGGAGACGTGTCTTTTCATTTCTATCTTGAAAAATACTATAAATAAGAACTCGGTTCTCATTATCAAAGCATTTGTTCGATCACACACATCCACAGAGAAGAGGAGATCAAGTTCACATCTCATGAACTTCAAGAAAAAGAAGAATAATCTTGTTTTGGGCTTGAAGTTAAACCACACCTTAAAATTATTTGAAGAATTTGGATATATTGCTATAACTCGGACTATGTATCATTTATTTCGGACTATGGTGCAACTATGATCCTCGTCCCTCATTACAGTGGGATTGAGTGGAACAATTTGGTGAATAATACATCGCAGTGACCTTAATTACAGTGCTTTTATTGCAGTCTTGAATGGGTTCAGACTTCATCACAATAATCGGATTATGTTCTTGACCGCGCTTCATTACAAAACTTATTACAGTGCATTCTTTGATTTTGGTAAAGTACAGTGAAATGGCTTGGGTTTTTTAAATATTACACATGCCTATCCCTTCTTCATGGTTTGGATTATGTGGTTGTGTCTATAATTTCGATCTATGGTTGTGTATCTCACTTACCCCCTGTAATCTCAGACTGTGTAATAAAAAGGATCGGACTGTGGTTTCATTTGAATAGTGGATAATTACTATTGCTAGACAGTGGATATAGACAAACGGACAGTCACTTTGATGGATTAATTAAAACCCATTAATGAAGACAAATATAGAGTAAAGTGAAGCCCATTAATAATGTCGACACAATGAAGAAAGGTGATCTTGGAATTGAAGCCAACATTGTACAACAAGGTGATTGAGAAATGAAGTCAACATAAGCAACTTTGGAGCTTACTGTATGGTGAATAATTATGTCAAGAACGTTCAAGTAAGTACTATTCACATTCTTTATTAAAATAAGACAAAGGATTGGTGTCCTAGGAGTTGATGCTCCTAAACACACGGTTGGTGCCTTGAAGAAGATAGGGTCAAAGCCCTAGAGGTCGGAGCCTCATCAAATTCTAAGTTGGTGCTTGGCAACAGGTTGGTGCCTGATTCATTTGGTGACCTCACACATCTATTGTACTCAATTTTTTGGAAAAGGATTGAAGTTCTTATTAATCCTTAATAACATTATTATTATACACCTCTCTATCTTTAATTGTGAATAATCTAATTGGAAAAAATTAAAAATTGAAAAAGTAACGTTGATTCACCCCCTCTCAGTAGTTCCAACAATTGGTATCAGAGCTAGCTTCTTCATTATCAACCTAACAGTTGGAAGAATGATTCTTAGACACAATGAAGAACATAGAAGCAACAGGGAAGCTGCATATCTTTGATGGAACAAATTTTGGTTTTTGGAAAAAGAGGATGTCCTACTATCTAATGTCTCTTGGTCCTGAAGTATGGCACTATGTTTTGGATGGGTACAAAGCTCCCTTCAGTCTTCCAAATGATCCAAATGAAAGAAAAGCCTATATTGCTAATTCCAAAGCTTTAAATTCCATCACTAGTGGAATTATCGATTCTGAATTCACGAAATTCATGAATTGTGACTCAACCAAAGAAGTATGGGATAAGTTAGTTTCCATGTATGATGGGGGCTCCAAAGTTAAGAAGGAAAAGCTTCAAACCTATAGTAGACAATTCGAGAGTATAAAAATGGATGATGAAGAAGATATTGCATCATACTTCCTCCGAGTAGCTGAAGTGGTTAACTCTCTTAAAGGGCTAGGAGAAAATATTGAAGAAAGAACTATTGTTCAAAAAATCCTGAGATCGCTTCCTGATAGATTTGACTCCAAAGTAAGTGCCATAGAAGAAATGAAGGACCTAGATACTCTCAAGATGGATGGACTTCATGGAATTCTCATTGCCTATGAGATGAGGAAAGGAAGTCCAAATTTCAAAGAAGCAACATTCAAAGCCTCAAAATGAACAAAAAAGGAAAAGGATGGAATTGCAGCAGTGATGAATTTGATACTGAAACTGAATTAGCTCAATTTGTACGAAGACTTAAGAAGGGATCTAAGATAAAAGGTAAGTACCCTCTTATTTGTTTCAAATGTGGAAGAATAGGTCATTACATTGCAAAATGTCCTCACAAACATGATATTGATGATGAAGAGGACTCTAAAAGGATGATTTACAAAAAGAAAGGGTTTAATAAGAAGAACTTCTTCTCCAAACAAGGTGAGTCTGATGAAGATGAATTTGCAGTCATAAAAAAGAAATCAACTAGAAATATGCATCATCACAAAGAAAGTGATGATGAATCAGATGAGGAAAGTAACTATGTTGGAAGCAAAGAAATGTTATTCATGGCATTTACAAATGATGACGATTCAAAACTAGAAGATGAAGGAAACATGGATAGATTGCTAATGAGTGCCATTGAATAAAATGAGAATCTACGAAAGAAGATAATTTCTCTCAAAATAGAAAAAGAGGAAGCAAAAAGAAGGGAAGACTTCTTGAAGAATAAGCTAAAAGACAAGGATGATATCTGTGAAAAATGTGAAGCTGAAATAATATCTCTAAGAAAGGAATTAGAGCAAGTCAAAAGGATTTGGCAAAGTCCTCTAGCACTTGATAACAGTCTTAATACTCAAAAACCTCAACATGACAAATTTGGAATTGGTTTCGAAGGAGAATCATCAAGCACAAAGAATAATGCAAGGAGTTATGCCGACATACCCTCTTGCCATCAAAAAGAAGAAAAGTCATCTCGTCAGGAACAAAACCCCATCTCAAAACCAAGAATTGAAGAAAGAGCAACTCCAAGGAATAATGTTGGTTCAAGCTATGGCTATTACAATAGGTACCAAACTATTTTTCTTGGGTGTTGTTACTATTGTAAAAACTTTGGGCATCAAGTTAAGCATTGCAAAGCTCATAAGAATGAAGTCCCAATATTGAAAGATCAAACAAACCAACTACGTGGTCCTAAAGAGTAAGGAAAAATAAAAACTTACAATTACTTTGATCCTTTGGCTAAGTTTGATCCATCTTTCTTATTAAATTATGATCATAATGAACAAAATTTCCCTCTCAAAGGGGAGGAAGCTAAAATCATAAATCTCAAAACTGATAAATGTGGCCTAGCTCTATGTGCTCATAGTGAAGAAAATCATTGGTTCGTGGATAGTGGATGCTCAAGACATATGACAGGTGACCAAAATAAGTTTATCTCATTGAACAAGAAAAATGGAAATGTATCCTTTGGAAGTGGATCCGCTAAAATCACTAGAAAAGGAATTGCTACCCTTGTCAATGGATAAGGAAAGGCTCAAAATACCTTGTTGGTAGAAGGGCTCAAACACAATCTCTTAATTATTAGCCAAATTTTTAACCAAGGACATAATGTTGTCTTCAGTACTAAAAATTGTGAAATAAGGGACTCATCCTCAGGAGAACGTGTGGAGAAAGGAGTAAGAACACCAGATAATGTTTACATTCTCAGTAAAATCCAAGGAGATAAATGTTACATAAGTCAAAAAGATGAAAGTTGGTTATGGCACAAGAGATTGGGGCATGCAAGTTTTGATAACCTGGTCAACGTCAACAAAATTAATGCAGTAAGGGACATTCTAAAAATGTGCAAGCCAAATCAAGTTGTATGTGGCCCATGTTAACATGGAAATCAAACTAGAACTAGCCACAAAACTAAGGAGTTATCAACATCAAAACCTCTGGAAATCATTCATGCATATTTATGTGGGCCAACTAGAACTCCAGCTCTTCAAGGTGAAAGGTACTTTGCTCTATTTTTTGATGACTATACTAGAATGATGTGGATATATTTCATAAAATATAAATCCGAAGCATTTGAATGTCTTAAGATTCTTAAAGCTCTCATTGAAAATGAGAAAGACTCTAAGATTAAATGTATTAGAATGGATAGAGGAGGAGAATTCACCTCAAAAGAATTTGATGAATTCTGTAAAGAGCATGGAATCGAAAGATAACTCTCTGCTGCTAGAACACCCAAGCAAAATGGAGCATTTGAAAGAAGGAACCAATTCGTTCAAGAAATGGCAAGGAAAATGCTACTAGCAGCTGATTTGCAACCAAAATTTTGGAGATAAGAAGTTGGGACGATAATTTATACCTTAAATCGAACTCAACTAAGACCAAATAATGACAACAATCCTTATGAATTATGGAAAGGAAGACTTGAATCAGTAAAATATTTCAGGATTTTTGGAAGCAAATGCTTCATAAAAATAAACAATGACTCACCAGGAAAAAATGATTCTAGTGTTGACGAAGGAATATTTCTTCGATACTCTGCAAGAAGAAAAGCTTACAAATGTTACAACAATCATCTACGGAGAATAGTGGAAATCATTGATGTGAATATTGATGAAGGCTTTCCAGAAAAGAGAATTGAAGATCATGAAGATGAGCCTTTCCTTGAAAAAAGTGACGAAGAAGAACTTGAAAAAGAAGAGGAGAATGGAGAACCTCAAAGTGAACCTTCACAAACTCCTTCTAAGATCAAACTTATTCAAACTCGAAAAAGGATGAAAAACACTCCAAGAAAAGATGATGTTGCTATATTATCTTCAATAGAACCTAAAAATTTTTCTCAAGCAAGTAAAAATCCTTATTGGATAAAGGTCATGGAAGAAGAAATGTCTCAAATTGAAAAGAATGAGACTTGGGAGCTGGTACCTCTCCCAAAAGATAAAAATAAAATTGGAACAAAATGGGTATTCAAAAACAAGATGAATGAATATGGACAAATCATCAGAAATAAAGCCAAACTTGTTTGCAAAGGATACTCGCAAATTGAAGGAATTGACTTCGAAGAAACCTTTGCACCAGTAGCTTGATTGGAAGCCATAATAATTTTTTTGGCATTTACTTACTCAAAAGGATTTAAGATCTATCAAATGGATGTAAAATTAGCATTCCTGAATGGATATCTCAAGGAATAAGTTTACATGGAGCAACCAGAAGAATTTGATCTTGCTGAAGGAAAATACTTTGTATGCAAACTGAAAAAGGCCTTGTATGGATTAAAACAAGCCCCTAGAGCATGGTATGCAAAGTTGGATCACTATTTGAAATAAGAAGGTTTCAAAAAGGGAGTAGCAGGTAGAAATCTCTACATGAATATGGACAAGGAAAAACTTCTGATCACTCTTGTATACATTGATGATATAATATTTTCTAGAAATTGTGAGGAAATGAGCCATGAATTTGCTCTAAATATGTCCAAAATATTCGAGATTTCAATGATTAGTGAACTGTCTTACTTTCTTGGGCTAAAATTATCTCAAACCTCTGCAGGCATGTTTATATTTCAAGCAAAATATCTTAAAGACATGCTCAAAAGATATGGGATGGAAGATTGTGCACCTATGAGCACATCGATGACCACAGATTGTAAATTAAGTAAAGATGATGATACCCCTATTATATATGTGACTCTTTACAGGTCAATAATTGGAGCTCTCCTACACTTAACTGCTACAAGACCAGATATTATGAAAGCAGTGGGAATGGCAGCAAGATTTCAGTCAAATCCTAAAAAATCCCATCTATTAGCAATAATAAGAATTCTTGGATATATAAAAGGAATAGCTAATACAGGTCGTTGGTATCCTAAGAGTTCAGCTCTTATTGTGACAACTTACTCTGATGCTAATTGGGCCGGAAGCATGGATGATCGAAAAAGTACTTGTGGAAATGCATTCTTTATGGGAGATTGTCTTATATCTTGGCTCAGAAAAAACAATCATTTATATCTCTTTCTACAACTGAAGCCGAATATATAGTTGCTGCTAATTGTTGTACACAAATTCTATGGATGAAGGAATCTTTGAAGGATGTCAACATAGAAACTAAGCAACCAATCACTATTTTTTGTGACAACACTAGCGCCATCAGTCTTTCAAAGAATTCAGTGATGCACTCAAAGAACAAACATATTCCAATCAAATACCACTTTCTCCATGAACAAGTTGTTGAACAAAATAAAAATATCAAGTTGGAATATGTCAATACAAAAGAGAAAATTGCAGATATCTTTACAAAACCCCTTCCACAAGAAGCATTTGAGTATCTTCGCCAAAATATGGGGTTCATTTTTCTTGCATCACATTAAATCAAGCGGCATGTTAGGGGAAACAGTATGATAGCGGGAGCATCATGACAGGGGGAGCACATTGGCACCCCATTGCCATTGATGTCAAAGGGGGAGAGAAGAAAAATGATGTCATCCAATGACAAAGGGGGGGATTGTTAATCGAAGTTGTCATTGATGGAAATAAGATTCTTGATGATGATGAATGATGATGGAGGACTTATGAAGATACGTATCACTATGTCATGGTAACCTTATGATAAAGAAGGTTATTCAAAACCATAAAGAACCCCTAGACATTTTGCCTACCTCTATTTCTGCACTTGTAAAAGACCAGTCATATTAAAAAAATAATTTTCAATACCTTGGAAGAAAATAATTTCTATGAAACCTTCACCATCATTTGGAGCATATTTTTAGCTTTCCAACGAGCTATCACTTGAACGAAATCTCCAAACAGTGAGGGAGAACGAGAATTTTTAAGTTAGCAATATTATTCTGGTCTTAGAGCCGACCAGTCCTAGCCTTCCCATGTCGGTCAGGATATGGAGATGTGTCTTTTCGTTTCAATATTGAAAAATAATATAAATAAGAACTTGGTTCTCATTCTCAAAGCATCATTTCGGTCACACACATCCACAGAGAAGAGGAGATCAAGTTCACATATCATGAACTTCAAGAAAAAGAATAATAATCTTGTTTGGGCTTGAGGTTAAACCGCACCTTAAATTTCTGCGAAGAATTCGGATACCTTGTTGCAACTCAGATTTTGTATCATTTATTTTGGAATGTAGTGCAACTGTGATCCTCGGCCTTCATTACAGTGGGATTGAGTGGAAAAATTTGGTGAATAGTACAGCGTATTGACCTTAATTACAGTGCTTGCATTGCAGTCTTGAATGGGTTCAAACTTCATCACAATAATCGGATTATGTTATTGACCGTGATTCATTACAAAAATTATTACAATGCATTCTTTTATTTTGATAAATTACATTGCAGTGGCCTGGGTATTTCAAATATTACGCAGGGCTATCCCTTCTTCAGGTTTTAGATTATGTGACTGTGTCTACAATTTCAATCGATGGCTGTGTATCTCACTTACCTCTTGTAATCTCAGATTGTGAAATAAAGAGGATCGGACTGTGGTTTCATTTGAACAATGGATAAGTACTATTTCTAGACAGTGGATATAGACAAATGGACAGTCGTCTTGATGGATTAAGTAAAGCCCATTAATGAAGACAAATACAAATTAAAGTGAAGCCCAGTAATAATGTCGACACAGTGAAGCAAGGTGATCTTGGAATTGAAGTCAACATTGTACAACAAGGTGATTGAGAATTGAAGTCAACATAAGAAACTTTCTAGCTGACTATATGGTGAAGAATTATGTCAAGAATGTTCAAGTAAGTACTATTCAAATTCTCTATTAAAATAACACAAAGGATTGGTGTCCTAGGAGTTGGTACTCCTAAACACAAGGTTGGTGCCTTGAAGAAGATAGGGTCGAAGCCCTAGAGGTTGGAGCCTCATCAAAGTCCAAGTTGGTGCTTGGAAACATGTTGGTGCCTAATTCATTGAAGGGTTGGTGCCCTCACACATCTATTGTAATCAATTATTTAAAAAAGGATTGAAGTTCTTATTAATCCTTAATAATAATATTATTATACACCTCTCTATCTTTAACTATGAAGAATCTAACTGGAAAAAATTAACAAATGAAAAGAAATACTAATTCACCCCGCTCTCAGTATTTCCAACACAATATTCATGACTTTTGAGTCTGATATTTCGAAAAGGAGGAGAGGTTTATCTTGAAATTTAGGGATTTCATGTGAAGGTTTAGGGGATAGGAAGGTATCCTTAAATTCTATTTACATGGTTGCAACTTTCCTTCATTAAGAGAGTCGAATTGGCTTGCATATCTACCTTCTTGCATAAAAATTACCAAAGGGAGGAAGAAAGCCAAGATATCTCTTTAGTATTTCATTTAACTTATTGTTCTGGGTTGTAGTGTTTGTGTTCATTTGTTAAATAAATAATAGAGAATCACCCAATATGTTCATATCCTTGATTCATTTTTGTTGAGCTAAAGTGAGGTCGAAATAGAACCCATAGGCTTCTTCTTGGTTATTGGTCTTCATCCCCAACCCCCAAGCATATCGTTCAAAAATTATTCCATCAGAGTTAATGAGAATCCCTCCCCCTCCTGCCACCCCAGGATTAATTTTTGAGACACCATAAAATTGAAGATTCAATGAATTTAAATTATGAATCCATTTAGAAAGTCCTTCTTTAATAAAACGAAGAATCCAAGGAGGCAAAGGATGTTGCATTTTCCTTAGGGTTAAGGTGGGTGAGGGCCAAGCCCAAGGGGATAGCTAATACAATTCATTAGTATCGAGAGAGGGTTAAATAGTTGGTATGTGGAATTAAAAACAAGAAGAGAGATTTTAGAACAGTGGTCCTAGCTGGGGGAAAGTAGAGTTAAATATTGTCTTATTTCTTGATAACCATATTTTCCAACAAACTTATTTGGGGAGGGTGATCCAGAGGTCATTGAAGGTGCTTTTGGCCTGAAGGGAGCCCTCGTAAAACTTGGGACACTAGTCAAAGAATTTGAGGAGATCAGTCGACCACCTAGTTCTCAAGAAAATAGGACCAAGGGCCACTGATGAGACTGATCTTGAGAACTGGCAGTGGAGGAAGAGATGAGGAATGCTTTCCTTGGATATTTCACATAAAGGGAAATAGGAGGGTCCAATGAAGCCTCTTTTCTGGATATTCTCCGCAATGAGGATTATTTTACGAGCTAAATGCCAACAGAAGGATTTTACTTTGGGGATATCATTTGTTTTCCAAACCTTATTCCATATTGAGGACTTGGGGGGGATTTGGGTGTTGTAAAGCATATGGGAATAGCCTTATTTGACTATGAATTTGGAGTTCTTCAACCCCCACCTGTCCTTTGTTGACTGCGCAAGGGGTTCACATACAATTAGTTTCTCTATTAATATATCCCATGATGGGATCAGTTTTGTTTGTATATTTTCCATTTTCCACCCTTTCCAAAGATCTTGATTGTTCCAAATGGAGAATTGATCTAGATTGACCACCCTGCGCTGCAAAAAGAGATCCTGAAGGGAGGATATAGCATGATACAATACCAAGGGGGGAAGACCCAAGATCGAATTATTCCAAATTTTGATTGAATCCCCCTTTTCAAGAATTTTACAGATATTTCTCAGAATAAAATCTGAAGATGAGTGTAATAGCTTTTAGATAGGATAACCTTGTGAAACTTCCATGTTCTCCTCTTTTTTATTATTTGTAAATACTTTTCTCTTATTACTTGCACTCACAAGTGATTAGGCTTCGTCTTCAGGATCTAGTAGATTTTATTTCCCATTGTCGTATTAACCATGGTGATATCTATGATTACAAGCCCCCCATGTTGCTTTGACGTTCTAATAGTTTTCCAGATCACGAGATGGATTTTTTTTATTATCTCGCTTTCCTCCCTCCCATAGAAATTTCCTAATGTATATTCCAAGTTAATGAAATACATATTTAGGAGCATGAAGAGTTAAGAATTGATACAAAGGGATGGATGATAACACAAATTTCAATAGGATCTTCCTCCCCGCATTATTTAGCCAGATTCCTCCCCAGTTCACTATTTTCAATTTTATTTTGTCAAGAACCCTTTTCCAAGCATGTGGAGCCGCTCTTCTAAGGAAGTTTGGAGCTCCTAAGTAGTTGAAATATTTCCAGTCCATGATAGTTTTGAATCCCAAAATTTCTTCAATATTTTTTCTCTTTGAAGGGAGGTATTCCATGTATATATATGAATTTTGTTGTCATTTGTGGCTCCTCTCAAGGCTCTGTGAAAATTATCCAGATTTACTTTGAATCACCTGGCAATCAAAACTTAAGCCCCACCCAATAGGATGGTGTCATCTGCAAACTGTCCATGATTGATACTCCTAATCCCCTCTTTATATCTGATCACAGGAAGATGGTGAATCATGATCAACCTCCAATCTTCCGCTCATCGAGTTAGCCATAATAATGTGGAGAAATGGGGATTGCGGGCATCCTTGACACAACCCCATGGAGGCTTTAAATAAGCCTGCCACCCAGCCATTGAAAATAGGGGTGATCGAAGGAGAAGAGATGCATATTGCAATCCATTTTATAAAGGTTGCATCAAATCCCAGCTTTCTCGAAACTTTCAGCAGAAATTTATGTCTAACCCTATCAAAATCATTCGTCATATCCAGTTTTATTATCATTCCTTGATCCCCTCTTTTCAACCTCGAAGCTATAGCATCCTGAAGCAGAATTATATTATCAAATATTTTTTTCCCTAGAAAAAATCCCCCTTGGTTGATAGATAACAAAAGAGGGAGAATATTTTTTAGTCTAGAGGCAAGATATTTCGAGATGACCTTTTATGAGATATTGCAGAGAGAGATAGGCAGGAATCTAGAAAAGGTGGAGGGGTTTGACTCCTTATGAATTAAGGAAAAAAAGGAATATTTGATTCCTCCCCCCATTACAAATATCTTGAATGAATACCCTATCATACGACACAAGTCTTTGTTGATCACTTCCCAGAAATTTTGGTAGAAGTTCGCGGAGAAACCATCCAGATCAGGTGTTTTATCAGGAAAAAAGTATAATACAATAGATTTAATTTCATTTGAAATCTGAGGGGATGTTAAGGCCTCATTAATTTCAGAAGAAACTAGAGAAGGGACATTCTCTAGAAAAAATTCCTCACATTCTAGATCTCTCAAAGGGTCTTCCTGATAGAGGTTATTAAAGTGTTCCAGTGCAACTTTCTTAATTTCCTCAAAATTAATTAAAGTTTGTCCCCCATGATGGATCTGATATAGAAATTTTAATGAAAATTATGTATTGCCTAGATTCTCTTGATCTAACAATTATATGCCACTGTTAAATACAGATTCACTTCTACAAAAAATCTTGTGGAATTTAAAACACGATCACCAATTGCAATATCAAGAAGAAAGATCAGTCACCCATAACACAAATGTTTTTACCGAGAAAGAATAAAGCTAAAAACCCCACTATCATATATTATTTATATATCATGGTTCAAAAAACAATCTCATACAAAAATCTAATCCAAGAGCTCTCAATACAATATACAATTGTCTCACACTGTCATACAAAAATTGGCAAATACATACGCCAATTTACTGCCTCCAGATAGCCTCCCTCAACTGTGCAATCCCTACTGAAAGAAATCCCTGAATGAATGGAATCCTTCTTTCCTTGAATGTGAAATCCTCATGGGCATCTCCAATGTGTGTGTGGTTGCATGAGTGCACCCACTAATGTCACAACTGATAGTCAAACTATCCCTTTCACCTACATCTCAACTGGGTCTCCACTGGATCTAACATGCATGTAGTTAATAGTAGTAAATATTCAGTTGCATGTGAGACCACTGATTGTGAATTAATTAATAATTAATTCACTAAGCTCTCACTAGTGTATCCTCAGTTACAACTATCACAAGTGATTTTAACTCACTTAACTGAGTTAAACTACTTTACAACTCACATAACTACACATCCAACTCTGTTACAACTTCGAATCACTCAGTTACAACTAAGTCCACTTGCATGTCCCACCAACCAACCTTTGAAATCGAATTTCCTATAGCTAACTAATTTTCCACTTCAGTTAACTGTTTCCAAGTGCTCATTGAGAATAGGTTATATATTTTCCAACTAATATTAAGGGATAATAATAGTTGACATGCATCTATAAATAGAACTCACACATACATCTATAAATAGACCATCATCTATAAATAGAATTTTCTCAACCATCTATAAATAGACATCATCTATAAATAGAATTTTGTCATGCATCTATAAATAGACCTTCACCTAAAAATAGCATGAGGCTACATCCTAGCGCAGGTGCTTAATTTTCACTAGGATCTTATTGTTGAATCAACACTCCCTCTCAACAAGAAAGGGATTATCATTCCCCCCGATCCTATCTTGATGGTATTCGAATTTTCTCCTGGTGAGCGCCTTGGTCATAATATCTACATCCTGATCTTTCGTAGGAATGTACTGAAGCAACATGATCTTCTGCTGCACACAATCTCTGATATGATGATACCGGATATCTATATTCTTATATCTATCATGAAACATAGGATTAATAGAGAGTTTAATGCAACTTTGATTATCACAATGAATCACTGTCGGATCTAAATGAGAACCAAACAAACCAACCAAGATCTTTCTCATCCAAATAGCCTCACATGCAGCTTGACTGGATGCCATGTATTTCTCTTCCGTTGAACTGAGTGCCATGGATCTCTACTTCCTGTTGTACCAAGAAACAGTTGTAGATCCGATACTAAAGATCCCCCCTCATGTGCTATTTCTATCCGTTGGGCTGCCCTGCCCAATCATCATTCGTGAAGCCATGCAACTTCACCTCATCCATATGTTTGTACCATAAGCCATACTCAGATATGTCCCTTAGGTATCTCAAGACATGCTTTCCCACCTTCCAAAATACCTTGGTAGGCTTAACAATTGCTTGACATAACTAGTTAACCACATAGCAAATGTCTGGTCTCATGTTCACTAGATACATTAGTGAACCCACTAACTGTCGATAGATAGTAGCATCCACTACCTCTCCAGATGTGGCATCCTCTTTCATCTAGTTTCCTGGAAGAGGAGTATCCATGGTTTTTCAGCCCTCCATGTGAAACTTGCCTAGTGTCTCCCTTGCATACTTTCCTTGAGACATAAAAGGTTCACCATCTCGTTGCCATATTCCCAATCTAAGGAAATAAATAAGGAGGCCCATATCCTTCATCTCGAAATCCTTTGCAAGGTCCTCCTTGCATGAGTGTATCAACTGCTCATCACCAGTCAATATTAAATCATCAACATAAAGAAAAATGATTAAAAGCTTACCCTCCACCACAATTTGGTATAGGTTTGCATCTGCCTCACTCTTTGTGAAGCCAAGTCCGGTGAAATAGCTATCTATCTGAGTGTACCAAGCACAGGGTGCTTGCTTTAGCCCATACAATGCTCTTTTGAGTCGACACACATGCGAATCACTTCTGAAGATATCAAACCCTTCAGGCTGCTCTATATACACATCTTCCTCAATGATCCCATTGAGAAACACAGTCTTCAAATCCATATGATGAATGTGCCAACCCATCTGCACTGAGAGAGCAAGGATGCTCCTTATGGAAGAATACCTTGCGACAGGTGCAAAGGTTTCTTCATAATCAATCCCCTCGATCTGTGACAAGCCCCGAGCCACAAATCTGCTCTTGTATTTCTTAACACTCCCATCAGACAGTCTCTTATCCAGTAAATCGGCTAGGAGATTGTCTTTGTATGCGCTATGAAGTAGGGGTTCCTACATTCTACGCAGCATGAAGTCTCATCCTATCATCTTCTACCAGTTCTGATGTTTGGCTCTATGTGAGTGGACTCCTCCACTCCATGAACCTCCTCATATGGCTGATCCTCGTCTAGAGACTCATCTTTGGGAACCAATAGTTCCTCCTCCGCATGCAATTCTAGCTCCCTCTCAAGCGACAACCGCATGGCTTTCCCCTTATCAAATTTTATATCCTCTCACATAACAATCATCTTACTATTAGGAAAATACACAAGATAATTATGGGGTGTTTCTGTGTACAACACAAATATCCCAACTTTAGCAGTTGGCTCCAGCTTCTTCCTAGCATTCTTGGTCACATGTACATAAACATATGAGCCAAAAATATTAAAGTGTGAAACATTCGGTTTCTTACCAGTGAAATCTTCTTCAGGTGTACTCATGTCAAGTACTCTACGAGGATAACGGTTTTTCACATAAACCGCAATGTTGCATGCTTCCGCCCACAAATGCATTGGTAGGCCCTGATCATGCAACATCACTTGTGCTTCACCCACGATCATTATGTTCTTCCTCTCTCCAACCCCATTTTGTTGTGGGTTATGAGGTGCTATGAGTTCTCTTTGAATTCCTTCTTTGCTGCAAAAGTCTTTGAATTCGTTAGAGATGTATTCTCCACCATTATCGCTCCTCAAAGCCTTCACTTGCTTCCCCGACTCTTTCTCCACCAATGCCTTAAACTTACAGAACTTTGAGAATGTCTGATCCTTCTTCTGCATGAGGAAGATCCAACATTTACGAGAAAAGTCATCAATAAAAATAACATGATACTTATGTTTTGTTGTTGAAGCAACCTAGGATGGTCCACACACGTCTGTGTGAACTCTCTCTAGGATCACCGAAGCACGATTCTCCTTTTCATGAAAGGTTGACTTTACATACTTCCCCATGGTGCAGCACTTGCACTGATCTAACTAAGCAAGTGTTCCCATTGGAAGTCCAGTAGATATTTGCTGCATGAATTTCAAGGCTCCATGATGAATATGGCCCAATCGCTTGTGCCATATTTCGCCCTCATCCCGGCTCACCACTTTTTCTACCTTTCCCATCACGGCAGCACAACCATCTACCTCCATATTGTAGATATTATTAACTCAAATCCTTATCCTCTTGGCTTGAATCACTGTTTTATGTCATAGGAAAGCTTTTCCATCGTTGAAAACAATATCATAGCCTCTGTTTTCCAACATTGCGACTGAGACAAAGTTTTTATTCAAACCTGGAACATGCATAAAATATTTCAATTGAAATGGTTTACCTGAATCCCTCTCAAAGGTAATGGTACCAATTCTAGTTGCACTGTATTGTCCATCGTCGCCCATCTCTATATGCATTTGGAGATCTTTCTCCTCCAAGTCACTAAAAATCTCCTTCTCTCCCGTCATGTGGAAGGAAGCACCACTATCTAGATACCACATCGATCCCAATGCACTTGACACCATGCATGTGATCAAAGAGAAATAAAGTTCAAATTGCGAGGCAAGGGCCTCACCAACTACAGCTCTAGCAACCTTCTTGTTCTTCTTCTTCTGCAGACAGTTAGTAGCAAGATGCCCATGTTCGTAATAGTGAAAATACTTCACCTTGGACAAATCCAGCTTCTTGCCTTTAGACTCAGATTTTGAATGGAAATTATTCCCCTTCCCTTTCCTTGCCTTGGCAGCCAAATCACAATCCTCTTCATCATCATGCTTTAATGAAGATTCATCTCTGGTGTTCTGCCTGAACTCCTTTTGCACTAGATTCGACCACAGTCGTTCTCAATCTGGCAGTTTTTCCCGTCCGTTGACAGAGTTTTCATAATTTTGCCAACTCTTAGGAAGTCCCATGAGATCCAAGCTCACCAAATCATCATCAACAATAGTGTTTCCCACACCCCCCAGTTCATCCCGACATTGGAAAAACTTTGTGAGATACTTGGAATGTTGTCGCCCTTTTCCATCTTGATCTTCCTGAGTTTATCTTTTAGCGTCAATTTCCTATGGTCGCTACTTCTTTGGCAAAGATCTGTCAAATCCTTCCACATAGCATATGGTGTGGCTTTCCCATGAATACTTGAGACAATGTGGTCTTGTACACCTTCCAAAAGAATCATTCTTGCCTTTGCCACTTTCTTTTTCCATGCATAAAGTAGTGCAGCATCCGTCGAACTGGGCTTTGGAACATCACTATCGATGAATTCCTTCAAGCCATTATCTTCGAGCACTGCCTCCATCCTGTCCTTCCGGGAAATGTAGTTTGAACTTCCCTCAAGTGAATACTATAGCCGCAAGCCATTGAAATCCATTTCGATGTTTACTCAACTCTAGCACCAGGAAAATATTTCTGCAAATTAAAATTCTTTCCACCAACAAACTCAGCTCCTGCTTCAAAATTGCAATCTCTTGTGCTCCAATACCACGTAGAATTTTTAATACAAATTATGTATTTCCTAGATTCTCCTGATCTAACAATTATATGCCACTGTTAAATACATAATCGATTCTACAAAAAATCTTGCGAAATTTAAAACATGATCGCCAATTGCAATATCAAGAAGAAATATCAATCACACATAACACAGGTGTTTTTACCGAAAAATCATAAAGCTAAAAACCCCATTATCATATATTATTTATATATCATGGATCATGAAACAATCTCATACAAAACTCTAACCCAAGAGCTCTCAATACAATATACAATCGTCTCACATTGTCATACAAAAATTGGCAAATACATGCGCCAATTTACTGCCTCCAGATAGCCTACCTCCACTACGCATTTCCTACTGATAGCAATCTCGGAATGAATGAAATCCTACTTGCCTTGATTGTGCAATCCTCGTGGGCATCTCCAATGTGTGTTTTGTTGCATGAATGCACCCACTAATGTCACAACTGATAGTCAAATTGTCCCTTTCACCTACATCTCAACTGAGTCTCCACCAGATCTGACATGCATGTAGTTAACAGTAGTAAGTCTTCAGTTGCATGTGAGACCACTGATTGTGAATTAATTAACAATTAATTCACTGATCTCTCACTAGTGTACTTCAGTTACAACTAGCACAACTGATTTTAATTCACTTAACTGAGTTAAACTACTTCAAAACTCACATAACTACGCATCCAACTCAGTTACAACTTTGAATCACTCAGTTACAACTAATTCCACTTGCATGTCCCACCAACCAACCTTTGAACTCGAATTTCCTATAGCTAACTGATTTGCCACTTCAGTTAACTATTTCCAAGTGCTCATTGAAAATAGATTATTATTTATTGTCCAACTATTATTAAGGGATAATAATGTCGACATGCGATCTATAAATAGAACTCACACATACATCGATAAATAGACCATCATCTATAAATATAATTTTTTGAACCAATATAAATAGACATCATCTATAAATAGAATTTTGTCATGCATCTATAAATATACCTTCACCTAAAAATAGCCTGAGTCTACAACCTAGTGTAGGTGCTTAATTTTCACTAGGATCTTCTTGTTGAATCTCAACACTCCCTCTCAACAAGAAAGGGATTATCCTTCCCCCCGATCCTGTCTCTATTGTATTCGTAGTTGCTCCTGGTGAGGACCTTGGTCATAATATCTACATCCTGATCTTCCGTAGGAATTTATTGAAGCAACATGATATTCCGCTACACACAATCTCTGATATGATGATACCGGATATCTATATGCTTAGATCTATCATGAAACACTGGATTAATCGAGAGTTTAATGCAACTTTGATTATCACAATGAATCACTATCGGATCTAAATTAGAACCAAACAAACCAACCAAGATCTTTCTCATCTAGATAGCCTCACATGTAGCTTGACTAGATGCCATGTATTTCTCTTCCGCTGAACTAAGTGCCATGGATATCTGCTTCCTATTGTACCAAGAAACAGTTGTAGATCCGATACTAAAGATCCTCCCTGATGTGTTATTTCTGTCCGTTGGGCTGCCCTGCCCAACCATCATTCGTGAAGCCATGCAACTTCACCTCATCCATCTGTTTGTACCATAAGCCATACTCAAATGTGTCCCTCAGGTATCTCAGGACATGCTTTCCTGCCTTCCAAAAGAGCTTGGTAGGCTCAACCATTGCTTGACTTAACTAGTTAATGTTGATCAGCGGTTGTCATTGATGTCAACCCAAGCAGCACCAGGGGCTAACCCAATATTGCATGGGAATTTTTACCTACCAAATTAATATATTTTGGGTCAATAATTTTTTTGATGGCTTCTACTTGCCGAGATGTTTCCATTGATATATGGCACTCCATGTAATTCTTCACGGTTTGAGAGATATTCATGTTTGAAGTTTTCACCCCCAGTTAGTGGGTTAAAACCCCATGGGGTTGGGGAATGGGTCATTGAAAAGTCATAATTAATATTTTTTAAGCTCCTAAAATCCCTCTCACGTTCACTTGTTGAATCCCCTCTCAAATTAAGCATTTATATAAATTGTGATCTTCATTTCCTCCTTAGGCAAGGGATTCGGCCATCTGAAAGAGGTCATCGTGGAATTTGCGCTCTAAATTTTTTTCTACGAAGGTTCAGAAGCTGAAATTTTAATGAGGCGAAGCCGAAATCCTGAGGAAGCTGCTTAAAAATTTCAGATCAAGGTGCGCAATATCATTGGAGATATGATCTGTGGAAGTTAGGGTTTTTGCAGGCTCCTAAAATTCATCTCAAAGAAGTGACCTTGGTAAATTCGTCATAACTCTCTCGATATCGATTGGAATTTAGTAAAAGGCAGATGAGTACTGATGTTGCTTTCTTTCTATCAATTTCAGAGGCAAATGAAGAAACAGTGACACATGGCATGCCGTACAAGTGCGTTCTGCTGAAATAGTGCAAAACAGTGCATAATTAGGGCATTGTGAGGAATTGGGTATAACTCTCTCTTGAAGAATCCAAATTAGGTCAGACCTATGGAATTGGAAAGAAGACTTAGAGGAATACTATAGGGCCAAAAATCAGATATTGAGGATCTGAAATAACATAGGTACACCATATTCAATATCGAGCTCCTAGAAGGCAAGAAAAGGCTAGATCATGTGTTGCAAAGGACCAGAATTTCTATGGAAAAAAAGCAAAAAAAGGTGCAGCATAGGGTAGCATGACAAGAGCAGCAACCAAGGTGCATAAGAACAGAAAGAAGTTCATCCTATGAAGTCTTCAAGTGGGCAGCACTGCATACAATCATTGTAAAGGTATCATTGTACTTAGTCATTGTAAATACATTGTGCTAAATTGCCATTGACAAATTACTGCCCAAGGGTTGAAGAGTCAGTGTTGGGAGGTCTAGGATCATCATTAGGTGGTTGTGTCAAAGTTGGGGTTATGGTCTAGTATATCTTCTTCTTCTACATCATTCTATATCATTGTAAAGTGGACCATTTTCTCTGGTACGGGAGTCCATTCTTCTTTTATTCTTCTATAGGGTGGTAGGGTGGTGGTAGGGTGAGTTGTAGCTCATTGGGTGTTGGGGCATCCGTTCAGTTAACTACTGAAGGATCTCGGGCGTTGGAGAGTCCATCCAGTGGGAGTTGGAGAATAATTCTTTTCTAGATTCTAGGAATTTGGAGCTTTATTTTCAATTGGAGTTGAATATTAAAGGAATTATTAGAAAATCATTAGGTGGTTTTTGTCCCGGAGTGGGTTTCCACCTTAAAAAATGTGTGCATTTATGTTCCTTTTGTTTACTGCTATAATTGTACAAAAAATGATAATAATTGAAGATTAACTAATGCTCTAATTGAAAGGAATACTGATTCACCCCCCCCTCTCATTATTTCCAACAATTGGTATCAGAGCTTGGTTCCTTCAATAACAGTTTAACAGCTGGAAGGAGGTCATGGAGTATACCAAGAATTTCGTACCTCTTTTCAATGAAAATAATTATGCACTATGGAAAGGAAGAATGGAGGTCTATCTCTTGGCCCAAGGTTACGAAGTATGGGACACTGTTGAAAATGAATTTACATCAACCACGGATGAACAAGGTAAGAAGAAATTGGTAAATGATGAAAAAGCAAAGAATATTATTATCAGTGGACTTATTGAATCTGCTTATCATAAGGTGTTGGGTTGTAAAACTACCAAAAATGTATGGGACAAGCTTGAGAATATATATGCAGGTGACTCAAATGTCAAAGAAGCAAAGCTTCAAATCTATAGAGAAAAAATTGAGCAACTCAGAATGAAAGAAGATTGCAACATTGATGCATACTTCCAATACGTTGATGAAATAACCAATACTTTGAAAGGATTGGGAGATCCAGTTGACGAGAAGACTTTTATATGGAAGATTCTTAGAACGTTACCAGGGAGATTCAACCCAAAGGTATCGATCTTAGAATACAGTGCAAATCTGGAAAAACTCAACAAAGAGGAATTACATGGAGTTCTCATAGAATAAGAAATGAGACTTCATGAAGAAGACGGTACTTCACATCTAGAAACTGCGTTCATTGCATCTAAGAAAACCAATAAGTATAAACAACCTTCAATTGGAAAGACATGCACCTGCAAGTGTGAAGAAAAGGAAAATGATGAAGAAGGTCTTTCAGATGAAGAATATGCTTACTTCATGAGAAAACTAAAAATTGGTAAGGGACAATTCAAAGGTAAACTTCTATTGATATGTTTTAGCTGTAATGAGGTTGGGCATTTTGCAGCAAAAACAGAAGTAATGGCAACTCAAAATGAAAGAAAGGCTTTAAGAAATTCAACAAGCAAGGATCCAAAAGGAACTTTCTCTCTAAAGAAGATAGCTCATCATCCGATGAAGACAATGATAGTGAAGAAGAAGCCAATGAGAGAGTATTGTTTATGGCCAAACACAATAAACCCAAGCACAATAAGCAAGAGGTATCAAACAACGAAGAAGAAGGATGGACCATAGACGAATTTTATGAGGAAGCAATCAAGCTTATAAAAGATCTCAAGGCAGAGAAGATCCGTTCCAAAACTCTTGAAGAACGAGTTCAAGGTCTCAAAATTGAAGTTGAAGAACACAAATTCATTGAAGAGTCACTTCAAAAGAAGTTGGAAGAAAGCAACCAAGAAAGGGAAGAATTAGAAGCCGAAGTAGTCTCGCTGCGTGAGGAAGTGAAGAAAGGAAAAACTATCCAAAACTATGCCAACATCTCAAGGGCATTGGAAGAACTCATCAACAATCAACGATCTTACAATGACAAAACTGGCATCAGTTACAAAGAAGAAGAAGCGGGACCTTCTACAACAAAATACAATGAACCTATGAGATCTGACATGCATGTAGACTTCATTGGACAAGATTCGCAAGAACAGCCTTGGAAGACAATTCCTCAATGAAAATTTCCATCCAGGTACCAACATATTTTTTATGGCTACTGTTATTCATGTGGAAAATTTGGTCATAAAGCTGTAGAATGTCGCACGTACCCTAGGAACGAATACAATTCCAGGAGATCTGTCAAATATGAACCTCCCAGGGCTCAGCGAAATATCAATAGATTTGAACATTTAAGAAATAATATTGAATGTTACAAATGTTGAAACTTTGGACACATAGCCAAAGACTGCAGACTTGAAAATCCTCCAGAAGAATCTTGGAAGAAGAAGAAGAATGATAATTGTTCTCTCGCTCTCAAGGCTCAAAAGAAAAAAGATGTGTGGTATGTTGATAGCAGTTTCTCAACGCATATGACTGGAGATAGAAATAAATTTGTATCTCTGAAAGAGAAGAAGGATGGAACCGTGTCCTTTGGAAATGATGGATCTTCAAATGTTATAGGATCAGGTACTATCACTCTCGGAAGAAAAGATGCTCTAGCCAAGAATGTTCTATTGGTTGAAAACATGAATCACAATCTGCTCAGTGTTGGACAAATGTGTGATCAAGGACACACAATACTATTCAACTCCACGAAATGTGAAATCAGGAAAGGCATGTATGGTGAAATTGTGGCTACAGCAATTCAACCTCCAAACGACATATATGTTCTGGATGAAGAAACTAAAGCATGTCTAACAGCTAAAGAGGATGATACAATAATTGGTAGTAATGATGATCGACTAAGTAAGAAGTTTGCTACAAATGTGCAAAGTGATTTCGAGATGTCTTTACTTGGTGAGCTGACATACTTCTTAGAGCTTCAAATATCTCAGCAAGAGAAAGGAATATTTATATGTCAAGCCAAGTAAATCAAGGAAATGCTCAAGAAATTTAAAATGGAAGATTGCAAACCCATCCTCACTCCAACAGTAACAGGTTGCAAATTGAGCACATACGACTCATCTAAGGATGTGGATCAAAGGTTGTACAGATCTATGATTATTAGTCTTCTGTATGTAACAGCCTCCCGACCAGATGTTATGCAAGCAGTTGGACAAGTAGAAAGATTCCAAGAAGCACCAAAAGAATAACATATTAAATATTCACCAGCATTGGAATATCTTCACCAGAAGCTTGGGATTCTCCCAAGTTCTCATTATATTTTCCTTTTCCAGAATATAAAGGGGGAGTGGAAATAGATTACAGGTCTGCAGGACGGTTGTATGTCAGGGGGAGTGGAAGTGTATATAGGTCTGCAAGATGGTTGTGTTTCAGGGGGAGTTACTGTTTGCCATTGATGTCAAAAGGGGAGAGAATGTTGTAGGAAGAGGATCACAGGGGGAGTACTTGTGTTGCCATCAATGCCAAATGGTGAGATTGTTGATCAACGGTTGTCATTGATGTCAACCCAAGCAGCACCAGGGGCTAACCCAATATTGCATGGGAATTTTGACCTACCAAATTAATATATTATGGGTCAATAATTCTTTTGATGGTTTCTACTTGTCGAGATGTTTCCGTTGATATATGGCACGCCATGTAATTCTTCACAGTTTGAGAGATATTCATGTTTGAAGTTTTCACCCCCAATTAGTGGGCTAAAACCCCATGGGGTTGGGGCATGGGTCATTGAAAATTCATAATTAATATTTTTTAAGCTCCTAAAATCCCTCCCACGTTCACTTGTTGAAGCCCCTCTCAACTTAAGCATTTATATAAATTGTGATCTTCATTTCCTCCTTAGGCAAGGGATTCGGCCATCTAAAAGAGGTCATCGTGGAATTTGCGCTCTAAATTTTTTTATACGAAGGTTCAGGAGCTGAAAGTTTTATGAGGTGAAGCTGAAATCTTGAGGAAGCTACTGTAAAAATTTCAGATCAAGCTGCGCAACATTTTTGGAGATATGATCTGTGGAAGTCATGGTTTTTGTAGGCTCCTGAAATTCATCTCAAATAAGTGACCTTGGTAAATTTGTCATAACTCTCTCTCTGAGTATCGGATTGGAATTCCGTAAAAATTAGAGGATAGCACACAGTCTTTAATTTTCTCTCTATCAATTTCAAAGCCAAATGAAGAAACAATGAAACTTTGCATGTCGTACAAGTGCGCTCTTCTGAAACAGTCCATAATTGGGGCATTGTGAGAGATTGGGTATAACTCTCTCTTGATGAATCAAAATTGGGTCAGACTTGTGGATTTGGAAAGAAAACTCAAAGGAATAATACAAGACTAAAAATTAGATATTGAGGATCTGAAATAACAGAGATACACCAGATTCAATATCGAGCTCCTAGAAGGCAAGAAAACTTAGCTAGATCATGTGTTGTCAAGGGTTGCAAAGGACTAGAATTTCTACGGTAGCAAAGCAAAGCAAGGTGCAACAGAGGGTAGCATGACAAGAGCAGCAACCAAGGTGCATAACAGCAGCAAGAAGTTGATTATATGAAGTCTTCAAGTGGGCAGCACTACATACAATCATTGTAAAGGTATCATTGTACTTAGTCATTGTAAATACAATATTGTACAAATTGTACTAGTGTCTATCTGCTAAGGGTTGAAGAGGCAGTGTTGGGAGGTTTAGGATCATCATTAGGTGGTTGTGTCAAATTTGGGGTTATGGTCTAGTATATCTTCTTCTTCTACATCATTCTATATCATTGTAAAGTGGACCATTTTCCCTAGTACGGGAGTCCATTCTTCTTTTATTATTCTATAGGGTGGTAGGGTGGTGGTAGGGTGAGTTGTAGCTCATTGGGTGTTGGGGCATCCGTTTAGTTAACTACTGAAGAATCTCGAGAATTGGAGCATCCATCAAGTGGGAGCTGGAGAAGAATGCTTTTCTAGATTCTAGGAAGTTGGAGCTTTATTTTCAATTAGAGTTGAATATTAAAGAATTATTAGAAAAGCATTAGGTGGTTTTTGTCTCGGAGTGGGTTTCCACCTTAAAAAATATGTGCATTTGTGTTCCTATTGTTTGCTTCTATCATTGTACAAACACTGATAATAATTGAAGATTAAATAATGCTCTAATTGAAAGGAATACTGATTCACCCCCCCCCCCCCCCTCAGTATTTCCAACAGTTAACTGCATAGCAAATGTCCGGTCTCATGTTCACTAGATACATTAGCAAACCCACTAACTGTCGCTAGACAGTAGCATCCACTGCCTCTCGAGATGTAGCATCCTCTTTCCTCCAGTTTCCTGGAAGAGCAGTATCCATGGTTTTGCAGCCCTCCATGTGAAACTTACCTAGTGTCTCCCTTGCATACTTTCCTTGAAACACAAAAGGTTCACCATCTCGCTGCCATATTCCCAATCCAAGGAAATAATGAAGGAGGCCCATATCCTTCATCTTGAAATCCTTTGCAAGGTCCTCCTTGCATGAGTGTATCAACTGCTCATCACCAGTCAGTATTAAATTATCAACATAAAGAACAATGATTAAAAGCTTACCCTCCACCACAATTTGGTATAGGTTTGTATCCGCCTCACTCTTTGTGAATCCAAGTCCGGTGAAATAATTATCTATCTGATTGTACCAAGCACAGGGTGCTTGCTTCAGCCCATACAATGCTATTTTGAGTCGACACACATGCAACTCGCTGTTAAAGATCTCAAATCCTTCAGGTTGCTCTATGTACACATCTTCCTCAATGATCCCATTGAGAAACAAAGTCTTCAAATCCATATGATGAATGCGCCAACCCATCTACGTTGAGAGAGCAAGGATGCTCCTTATGGAAGAATACCTTGCGATAGGTGCAAAGGTTTCTTCATAATCAATCCCCTCGATCTGTGACAAGCCCCGAGCCACAAATCTGGTCTTGTATTTCTTAACACTCCCATCAATAGCTTGCTTTACCTTGTAGATGCATCTCGAACCTACCAATGATTTATCAACCAACCTTGGAACAATTTCCCAAGCACTGTTTCTGACAATGGAGTCATACTCCTCCACCACTGCATCTACCCATGTGAGCTCCTACACTGCTTCCTGTAAGGAAGATGGCTCAGTCACAACACATTTTCTCATGAGAGCCATGTATCCAGTAAATCGGTCAGGAGATTGTCTTTGTCTGCGCTATGAAGTAGGGGATCCTACATTCTACGCAACATCAAGTCTCATCATATCATCTTCTGCCAGTTCTGATGTTTGACTCTGCGTGAGTTGACTCCTCCACTCCATGAACCTACTCCTATGGCTGATCCACGTCTAGAGACTCATCTTTGGGAACCAATAGTTCCTCCTCCGCATGCAATTCTAGCTCCCTCTCAAGCAATAACTGCATGGCTTTCCCCTCATCAAATTTTATATCCTGTCACATAACAATCATCTTACTGTTAGGAAAATACACAAGATAATTATGGGGTGTTTCTGTGTACCCCACAAATATCCCAACTTTAGCATTTGGCTCCAGCTTCTTCCTGGCGTTCTTGGTCACATGCACATAAACAGATGAGCCAAAAATATTAAAGTGTGAAACATCCGGTTTCTTCATGTGTACTCATGCCAAGTACTCTATGAGGATAACATTTTTGCACATAAACAGCAATGTTGCATGCTTCCGCCCACAAATGCATTGGTAGGCCCTGATCATGCAACATCGCTTGTGCTACACCCACGATCGTTATGTTCTTCCTCTCCGCAACCCCATTTTGCTGTGGGTTATGAGGTGCTATGAGTTCTCTTTGAATTCCTTATTTGCTACAAAAGTCTTTGAATTCGTTAGAGATGTATTCTCCACCATTATCGCTCCTTAGAGCCTTCACTTGCTTCCTCGAATCTTTCTCCACCAATGCCTTAAACTCACAGAACTTTGAGAATGTTTGATCCTTCCTCTGCATGAGGAAGTTCCAACATTTACAAGAAAAGTCATCAATAAAAATAACATAATACTTATGTTTTGTTGTTGAAGCAACCTAGAATGGTCCACACACGTTTGTGTGAACTCTCTCTAGGATCATCGAAGCATGATTCTCCTTTTCATGAAAGGTTGACTTTACATACTTCTCCATGGTGCAACCCTTGCACTGATCTAACTAAGAAAGTGTTCCCATTGGAAGTCTAGTAGATATTTGTTGCATGACTTTCAAGGCTCCATGATGAATATGGCCCAATCGCTTGTGCCATAATTTGCCCTCATCCCGGCTCACCACTTTTTCTGCCTTTCCCATCATGGCAGTGCAACCATCTACCTCCAGCTTGTATAGATTATTAACTCAAATCCCTATCCTCTTGGCTTGACCCATTGTTTTATGTCATAGGAAAGCTTTTCCATCGTTGAAAACAATGTCATAGCCTCTGTCCTCCAACATTGCTACTGAGACCAAGTTTTTCTTCAAACCTGGAACATGCATAACATATTTCAACTGAAGTGGTTTACCTGACTCCATCTCAAAGGTAATGGTACCAATGCCAGTCACACTATATCGTCCATCGTCGCCCATCTCTATATGCATTTGGAGATCTTTCTCCTCAAAGTCACTGAAAATCTCCTTATCTCCCATCACGTGGAAGAAAGCACCACTATCTAGATACCACACCGATCCCAATTCACTTGAAACCATGCATGTGATCAAAGAGAAATCAAGTTCAAATTGCGAGGCAAGGGCCTTGCCAGCTACAGCTCTAGCAACCTTCTTGTTCTTCTTCTTCTACAGACAGTTAGTAGCGAGATGCCCATGTTTGTAACAGTGAAAACACTTCACCTTGGACAAATCCAACTTCTTGCATTTAGACTCGGATTTTGAATGGAATTTCTTCCCCTTCCTTTCCTTGCCTTGGCAGCCAAAGCACAATCCTCTTCATCATCATGCTTTGATGAAGAGCCATCTCTGGTGTTCTACCTAAACTCCTTCTGCACTAGATCCGACCACAGTCATTTCCAATATGGCAGTTTTTCCCGTCCATTGATAGAGTTTTCATAATTGTGCCAACTCTTAGGAAGTCCCAAGAGATCCAAGCTCACCAAATCATCATCATCAATAATGTTTCCCACACTCCCCAGTTCATCCCGACATTGGAAAAACTTTGTGAGATACTTTGGAATGTTGTCGCCTTTTTCCATCTTGATCTTCCCGAGTTTATCTTTTAGCGCAAATTTCCTATGGTTGCTGCTTCTTTGGAAAAGATCTGTCAAATCCTTCCACATAGCATATGGTGTGGCTTTCCCATGAATACTTGAGACAATGTGGTCTCGTACACCTTCCAACTGAATCCTTCTCACCTTTGCCACTTTCTTTTTCCATGCATCAAGTAATGCAGCATCCATCGAAGTGGGCTTAGGAACATCAGTGTCGATGAATTCCTTGAAGCCATTATCTTCTAGAACTGCCTCCATCCTGTCCTTCCAGGAAATGTAGTTCGAGCTGCCCTCGAGTGCATAATATAGCCACAAGCCATTGAAATCCATTTCGATGTTTACTCAACTCTAGCACCAAGAAAATATTTCTGCAAATTCAAATTCTTTCCACCAACAAACTCAACTCCTGCTTGAAAATTGAAATCTCTTGTGCTCCAATACCACGTAGAATTTTTAATACAAATTATGTATTTCTTGGATGCTCTTGATCTAACAATTATATGCCACTATTAAATACAGAATCTATTCTACAAAAAAATCTTGCGTAATTTAAAACATGATCGCCAATTGCAATATCAAGAAGAAATATCAATCACACATAACACTGGTGTTTTTACCGCGAAAGCATAAATCTAAAAAACCCACTATCATATATTATGTATATATCATGGATCATGAAACAATCTCATACAAAACTCTAACCCAAGAGCTCTCAGTACAATATACAATCGTCTCACACTGTCATACAAAAATTGGCAAATACATGCGCCAATTTACTGCCTCCAGATAGCCTACGGCCTCCACTGCGCAATCCCTACTGATAGCAATCCCTGAATGAATGAAATCCTACTTTCCTTGACTGCGCAATCCTTGTGGGCATCTCCAATGTGTGTTTTGTTGCATGAATGCACCCACTAATGTCACAACTGATAGTCAAATTGTCCCTTTCACCTACATCTCAACTGAGTCTCCACCAGATCTGACATGCATGTAGTTAACAGTAGTAAGTCTTCAGTTGCATGTGAGACCACTGATTGTGAATTAATTAACAATTAATTCACTGATCTCTCACTAGTGTACTTCAGTTACAACTAGCACAACTGATTTTAATTCACTTAACTGAGTTAAACTACTTCAAAACTCACATAACTACGCATCCAACTCAGTTACAACTTTGAATCACTCAGTTACAACTAAGTCCACTTGCATGTCCCACCAACCAACCTTTGAACTCGAATTTCCTACAGCTAACTGATTTTCCACTCCAGTTAACTATTTCCAAGTGCTCATTGAAAATAGATTATTATTTATTGTCCAACTATTATTAAGGGATAATAATAGTCGACATGCATATATAAATAGACATGCGATCTATAAATAGAACTCACACATACATATATATATAAACCATCATCTATAAATAGAATTTTCTCAACCATCTATAAATAGACATCGTCTATAAATAGAATTTTCTAATGCATCTATAAATAGACCTTCACCTAAAAATAGCCTGAGGCTCCATCCTAGTGTAGGTGCTTGATTTTCACTAGGATCTTCTTGTTGAATCCCAACATCTGAGATATGTTATTCTTGCTTTCTCTATATTTTTCTACTTATGAAATAAATTTTTGTTTCTATCTCTAGCCAAGAGCTAGTTGTTTCTAGACTTTAGTTTCCATTATTCTTCTTCTCTTCTGAGGTGTCCATGAAGAGCCTTAAAAGTTTCATCTTATTTTCAGAAATCTATCAGATTAATCGGGGAAGTCTCCATTTGCCCCTAAATTGAAGCAAGATGGTTCTTCATATCTTTTATTGCATATTTCCTTTCTGATTTATTTTCTTTTAACCACTGTTTAATATCTCCTTTTAGCCTTTTGATTTTGGATTCTCGAATAGTGATTGGGTTTCCCTTGGCCCAAACCATCCATGAAAGAGAGACCATATCAGAGAATCTAGGAGAGTCCATCCATAGAGGAGAGAAACAAAAGGGAATAGTTATAAGATTAAGGGAGGGAAAGATAATAAGGTTGGTTGGATGATGATCTGAGACACACCAAGGAAGAATAAAGGATTTTAGGCAAAGATTCAACATGAGAGGGTTGTCAGAAGCAAGGAATCATTCCATCCTAGCCACAATATGACCCGGTCCTGAGCGCTCATTATTCCAGGTATAAAGGAATTTAGGATGTTTTACATCAAAAAGATTGAGATTGAGGATTAGGTCCTCAATGTTCTCCTGAGAGGCATCCCTAACAGTGGAGCCTCCAATCTTCTCATTTTTACCCATGGAGGTATTGAAATCTCATCCCAAAATACAGTTGTGCCCATAATCATTATTTTTTAACTCCATCAATGAATTACAACATTCATGTTTCTCTCTAAAGTGGACAAGCATATATACATTAATCACATAGAAGGTCTGTTGCAGCTATAAAATCTTAAAATAATTTGCAATCTAGTGTGTTTTTGCTAGATTCCACATCATGCAGAGGCCTCTCGAAGAACCTCTCGAGTTTTTCACTTCCAAATTGATAAAACCCCAAAGTTTGGAGTGTATGGAGGAGATTTATATCTCTCTCAACTTCATCTCGTGGAGGAGGGTGACTACTGGTATTTCCTTTTTTATTAGTGCTTTCACTTCCATTGTTCTTTTTCCAAAAACTAGACCCCTACAATTCTAGGAGATAATATTCATTATTTACCTTTTGTGGTTGTGATCCCTTATGAAGGGCCTGTTATGCTTCCTTTTTTGCCTCCTGTGGACCCCAAGTCAGCTAACAGATGTGGAATGGTGTGTTGAAATCCAAACTCCTTGTCCTTTTCTATTTTTTCTTTCCTTATTTCTTTGTTTATTTTTCTTCTTAATATTCTTGTATTTCTATCCATATACCTAATTCTTGCGCCCTCTAATTTCTCATTTGTTGAGCTCATTGATATTTAGTTACCGTTACTTCTTTGGAGGATAAGAACCCTTCTTCTTCCTCCTCTTTATATGTGGTGTCTTCTGCATTGTTAGTTATTTTTGGGCTTGTGGGCACTTCTTTTTGTTTTTTCAAGGTCAAGGAGAGAAGAGCAGCCTCAATACCACTAAGGACTGGATCAGAACCACCATCCTCTTGAACAGATGCCAAAGTTGCATACTTGTTTTCTTCTTTTCCAACTTCACCTTCCAGAGTTTCAACCCCATTGGAGGGGAGAAGGCTCGATTTGACTTTGACCTTATTTTGTGGAGTGGAGTTTGAGGTTGTTGTTGGGACATTGCTCGGTTTTTTGTTTCTCTTTTTCCTTTTCACTTGTTACCATTGTTCATTTTATTCCCTTGGTTGCTTTTTGGTTGAGTCTTGTTGTTTTGGACAACTTTTGGAAAATTTTCCATATTCATGACATAGTTTACATTTGAATGGTAGCTAGTCGTAGTCTACTTCCTCAACATGTGCCCAATTTTCCATACAAAGATTGATTGTTACAGGGAGTCCTTTTTCAAGGACGAATTCCACACAAATCCTTTCACAAGAGAATAGACCATCCTTTGGCTCAGCACAATCTATATACTTTCCTAAAGAGTTCCCTATCAGTAGAAAGGTTGTGTCATTCCAGTAGTGGAGGGGGAGGTAGGGTATATTCATGAATACTGGGACTAAGGAAGGAACATCACAGTCCAGATTGAAGCTAGGACTCCACCGATCCAAATAAATACCCTGGGCACCCATGAAGTATGGGCCACTTCTGAAAACCAAATATTTTTCCAGTATATTTTCAAAGAAGAAGGTATAGAATCCCTTCTCACAAAACGTCGACATAACCTCTCCTTTGATGAGTGGCTTCTAGTTTTTTTTAATCCAAGACTGAACAGAGCGCAGAGAAGACAAAATACCCATGAACTCACCAATAAGGCTTTGGTCTGCTAACTGCAAGGATTGGGAGCAAGATTGAGGGGCACTGATGGTAATATTATGGATATCATCATCCTTTTTAAGAAAATGCGACGAACCTTTCTCTTGGAACCTAGGGGCCGCAACAACAAGGGAGTTGAAGGCTACTATTTCCTCAGCCAGAGAGCCACCCTGGGCCAACGCATCCATCAAGGTTTTCCAGCCAATCAAGAAAATAAAATCCAAACTCGCGGATCAGGAGCAGAGGTAACACGGGGAAGGGGACAGGAGAGGGGGAAAGAAACCTTAGCAGGAGGCCAAAGGAACGAAGCATCAAGCGGCCAAGAAAGCGGCCATGGATGCATAGCTTGGACTCAAAGTTTAATCTGGAAAAATAAAAATAAAAAAATAAAAAAATAAAAATAATAATAATAATAAATAAATAAATAAATTATTCATTCTACGATGTTATACCCTTTCTACTTCACATACAATAATATGAGGAGATATTTCTTTATAATTCATTATGAAATCCCTCCCATTATTCATGTGGGATGAGTAAGGCAAAGCTATAAATCAAAAATTCGAGATCTATGTGGAGTAAATCAATGGTTTTTTAGTCACTTCGTATAGATCAACGGTGGCCAAGTCATGAAATTTCGGAGACCATAACTTGTGTTCTCGATGTTTTTTTTTGGAAAATGAGAGCTGATTGGAATTATAGAAGAATAAATAACACATTGGGAGTGGTATATGGCCAAAAGTATATCTTAGAAAATTAAAAGAATAGTCGTGGAAAATTTCATGCCTATCACTAAATTATTTTTGAAAATGATTTATAATTAGGGAAATGTGGAATATCTTAAGTGAGACCCAGCTTGGAGAATGAATTTCTAAATTCATATTTTTGAAAAAATATATTTATTAAATTAAAAAAAGAATAAATACCTAAATGTTAAGTGGTTGCAAAGATAAATACAAGATTATAAAGGGAGAAAATCAGGATTAGAAAGTGGTTACTAGAGAGAGAGGATTCATTCTACCTGTAATCCTTATGCAATTTTGTGTGTGGCTTTTTCCTTTGAAGCAATCCTTTACTCTCTTCTTTGTATTCAATTAATCTGACATTATTAAATTGTTGATTTTTTTCTAAATCCAATCCTTGAATGTGTCTTCTCTCTTTCTTCAAAGTACCTTTATCATTATTATTGGTCCACGGGAGCCCAATTCTAGTCCCTTGGGGACAAATATATTTTATTTTTTCGATTAAGTGACAAGATTTTATGATTTTTATTTAGGCACTTGACTTTATTCTGATACTTTAAGTTAATAATTATTTCTTGACTCTCGTAGAGTGATTATTTTAGGAAATCATTTCATTTGTGATTCTAAAACTTTAATTTCCAAATAAGAAGTAAGAGTATCATGAATGTTTTACTATTCTCTTGCTTTTAAATGCATGATATCATTTCATATTTCTTTAAGTGTGTGTACCAATACTTTCTATGTATGTATATTTGAATAGGCTTCAAATGTGTTTTCTCATGTATGTTCATGAGTTACAATGTGGAATTAATTTGTGATAATATAAGATATTTGTTATTATTTTATTTTTACTGTGAAGAACACCTAGTCCACTCATAAGTGCATGTGTTTAATGCTTAATATTTAATATTTAGATTATATGCATATCAATGTTTGATCAATAGAGGAGTACCACCTCTATAAAAACTACAGGGAATCTAGAAACAAACCCTAGGAGGTTGATTTTTTTTCCTGACAGGAAAAGAAAGTAACATTTTTGGTGAATCCACTAGGGACATATATGATTCATTTTTATGAAATTTGATACTTTATTTTAAGGATTATAAACTATTGAGAAACTAGAAGCTCTCTGGTTCAAGTTTTGTTTTTGTGAAAAATATTGTTAGATTTCTTGCCATATAGTTGAACATGAGCTCTGTTCTTGAAAACCTTCTTTAAAGGAAATCACACGACCTTCAAGATTGTGGAAATTCAAGTAAATACTTGTTATGAAAATTTATTGAAGTTCAAGATTCAGATAAGACTTGGGAGAATGAACTCCCTAGAAACTCCATTATTGAAGGTTTTGATTTTGAAGAAAGATGCCCCAACAAATCCACTGAAAAAATCCTAGAATTGCATGAATATGTATATGGAAACTCCAAGAAATCATTTATTCCATGTTGGGATGATAATTTACCTTTTCCATATGGACCATCAATAATTGTTCAAGTTATGGCAAAAGAAAAATATCTATAATATAATATATTAGCATAAAAGTCTCTTTAATCTCCAAGGACGGATTCATCCCTTGCCAAATATTTCCATGGAGAAGTTTCCCATGTTCCTTGAATATACTTCAAAGGATGCAAAAAAGCAGTTGGTTAAGTACGAAATTTCCCATGATATTTATAATGTGGCTAAAGACAATATTTTTGCAGATTGTTTGTCTTGATTCTACAAGGAAATGCTCATGAATGGTTTTATTCAATGCTACTTAGAACCATCATAGCCTAGGAAGTATAAGAAGATTTATTTGTTGAGAAATAATTCTCAAGGAAAAATGATTATTCTCTTTTCATGAAGATGGTTGAAATCTAGATGAATGAAGAGAGGATTAAAGATTTAACTCTTAGATTTATGAAATTTCTTCATGATATTCCTCGAGAAATGTTTCCAGATGATTTCAACATATTTAATTGTATAAAAATGTTTTGCCTGCAAATATAATATTTTTATTAAAGAAATAAAAGATTTGCAATTGGAAAGAGATAACATAGTAAGCATGATTTTTAATTTGAATAAAATATTCATGAAAGTGGCGATGATCTCTTAACCTTTCCAATATGTTTTCAGGAAAATAAGGAGAGGAATCTAGAAGAAAAATCTATTATAAGACATGAAAAAATCTCTACATTAGATTGTGTTCCTAAAGCTTAAAGCGATAAAAATAATGTCTCAATTAAAGAAGAAGATCATTCACCAAATAATCCACGGAAAGGAAATTTTGACCTCTCATATGTTTAATTTTGAGTTTAATGTTGACAATAATTCTAAGGATGGATTTGATAAATTTTCGGCATACGAATCTAAAAACATCAATTCAATACGGTCATGATGAAGATGTTAAAGCGGGTTATCAAAGGCTGCAATAGATTTATATAGAGACAAAAGAGGAACTTCAACATTATATGACCAAGATATTTTACTTTACATTAAACTTTCAAGCTATTAATTTATTGTCTCGAGTAGAGTCTAATGAAAATAGGTTTTTCTAGCATCAATAGCAAAGGGACATCTATAACAAGAGCGATGGATGGTATTTTTTTCAAAGATAACAATATTTTTAATAAAAAACAAGAACGAACCCTCTAATTCTCCATGGATTCTTATAAGAAATTCATTTTTGCTACTTCTCTATGACATAATTGTTATTTCTTGATGGCGAAATGCCTTCAAAACACTTCCAATAAAATAAAATCTTCAAACATGGCCAAGTGCAAGCATACAAATTTATTATGTAGATGGCTCCATTGGAAGCCTGCGTATACTTGAGATATACTATTCTCTCCAAGTATGTTAGGATAGGTAGATTTAATATATAATTTTTTTATTTCCATCATTTTTTTCTAATAAGCATGTATCATATTGTGATGACTCCATGGCCAAATGGAGAAGGAAATGTGTTCTCAGCAACTAATAGAGGGTCACTATCCCATAGTTGGAGTCAAATGTTTATGTATTTTCATTTCACACATCAAATAAAATGATTATAAAACAACAAGCCTTTTGTAAGTCGTAATGTTGCAACTCTTCTTCATGTAAGGTTGTAAGGATGGTTTCTCTTTTTTAACATAAAGAAGAAAATAAAATATTGTTCCGAAAATAAGAAATTTTCCATGATCATCTTCTCACTAAATAATTATATGTCTTAGCTCCATCATATGCTAAAGAAATCATTATTTCCCCACATATATCCATTACTTCCTTTTTATCATTATCTCCATTATTTCACATCATTTATCTATTTTCCATTTTCATGACTAAGTTTTATTCTTATGAAAAATTGCTTTACCTCCTCTTCTTTTTCACTTGTTCATTTATGTGAATATTTCCCACATCTATTCATTTTCCAAGTTGTGTGGAAATATTCATATTAATCCACATGCTCCTTAGCTTCTTTTCCAATTTCCTACATGTCACCTATGTATTGTTAATATTTCTCATATCATTTTTATGATCTTAAGTTCTTTTGGCATATCTCCTTATGACACATGGAAGCTAGATGGGTATATCTAGAGGAGACATTTGGAATATAGTGATTGGACACAAATGATTGGGTAGTGGCATAACAAAATGATTGGACAATGATATGGAAACCAAAAAACTACATTATGCTTGAGCTACACAAGATCTCATGACTCTTTCTACTTCACACACAATTCATATGAGGAGCTAATTTATTTATAAATCATTATGATACCATAATGCATGTTGATTGAGTAGGCTGAGCTATAAGTCAAAAATCCAATATTTATGTAGATTAAATCAATGGTTGTTGAGTCACTTCGTGTAGATCAACGGTGGTTGAATCATGAAACGTTCCAGAGACCATAACTAGAGTTGTTGATGTCCATTTTGGGAAAACAAGAGCTCATTGGAAATATATAAGTATGAAGATCACATTAGGAGTAATATCTAGGGTTACAATTATATATATAATCTTAGACAATTAAAATAGCATTCGTGGCCAATTTTGGGCCTATCACCAAATTATTTTGAAAATGATTTATAAAAAAATTGTGGAATATCTGAAGTGGGACCTAGCTTGGAGAATGAATTCCTAACTTCATATTTATAAAAATATATCTTTATTCAATTAAAACAAAGAGGAAATAATTATAAATCATTTGCAAAGATAAAAACAAGATTATAAAGGGAGAAAATCACGATCAGAAAGTTGTTGTTTGAGGGAGAGGATTCATTCCACCTGTAATCATCTGCAATTTTGTGAGTGCTTATTTTCCTTTGAATCAATTCCATACTCTCTTATTGTTATTTGTTGATATGATTTTATTTAATTTTGACATATTTTCAAACCCCAATCCATAATTGTGTCTTCTCCCTTTCTTCCAAGTAACTTTATCATTATTATTGGTCCATGGGAGAAAATCCTAGTCCCTTATGGATAGATGTATTTTATTTTTATGATTAAATAACAAGATTTTGTGACTATTCTTTAAGCACTTGACTTTATTCTGAGACTTTAAGTCCATAAATTATTTTTGACTCTCGTAGAGAGCTTATTTTGAGAAATCTCATTAGTGATTCTAAAACTTTAATTTCCAAATAAGAAGTAAGAGTCTTGTTAGTGCATTCCTATGCTCTTATGATTTTAAATGAATGATATCACTTTATAATTATATAAGTGTATGGACCAATACTTTATATTTTTTAATATTTAAATTTTCGTCAAAATTGTTTCCTCATTTATGTTCATGGGTTACAAGGTGGAAAGAATTGGTGTGAATATAATTTATTTTTTATTATTTTAATTTTACTTTGAAAAACTCCTATTCCATTCATAGGTGCATCTATTGATATGCATATAAAATTGTGATAAATAGAGGAGTACCACCTCTACAAATATGTGATGGAATCTGGACATAGACATTAGGAGGTTGACTTTTTTCCCTGATAGGAAAAGAGATCAACACCTTTGTCAAATTTGAACCACATGTTCTTTCGTTTCTTGTAACAATCGAGGCCCTACTATTACTTTGTCCTCCAACCTTTCCAACTTAGTGGTGTCCCACATGGCCTCTCATACAAAGATTCATAAGGAAGCATCCCAATTGAACCATAGTTGTTGTTCTTATAGGCGAACTCTTCTAATGGTAGGTATTTTCAACATTGAGTTTGGTTACCATAACATATATTGTAAGCATGCTTTCCATAACTTTATTTACTCCTTTATTCCCCCAATATTTTTATGGATGATATGTAGTTATCAATTTAAACTGTGTCTCTATTTTTGGTCGTAAAATCATCCAAAACCTAGACATCAAACGAGATTCTATGTCAAAATTTATATTTGTGGGTAATCCATGTAGCTGGATAACTTCACTTATAAAAATTTGTGTCGGATCAGTGGAATCATAAGTGTATCTAACAAGGATGAACTAGGAACTTTTCATCGACTTATCAAATACAACCAAGATGGAATTATGCCTTTGTGACATGAGTGGAAAACCTACAACAAAATCCATAATATGACTTCTCATTTAGACATAAGGATGTCATGTTGTTTTAGAAGTCATGTTGGGTGGTGATGGTCAACCTTCACTTGCTAACTTTCAATACACCTGGCAAAAAAATGAATTGTTTCATGCTTATTTCCTACCAAAAAGAAATGGTTCTTCATGTCATCATATGTCTTCATCATGTTAGGGTGTTCATAGTAAAGTTCCCTGATTGTTTCATTCTTATTTATTACCAAAAATAAATGGTTATTTATGTCATCATATGTCTTCTTCATGGTAGGGTATGCGCAGTAAAGTTTCTTATGTGACTCCTCGAAGATGGTTCTCCATCTATTCCATTCCTCAGGGATGTACATTCTTCCTTGAAATCTCAATAGCCCATCTGGCTCAAGGGCATAGCCCCTGAAATTTGGCTTTATTTGCTTCCCACTCTAGATAATTAATGTAACCTTTAGCTACCTACTATCTCCAAATATTGTTTCTATCACACACTCCCTCAAATTAACAGTTAAGGGTACTAGGGAGAAGATTCGTGGTATTTTTCTTAGTGCATCAGCCACCACACTCTCCTTTCCCTCATTAGAGAAATTTTAAGGTCTAAAATGGACCTCTTAAGGAATATTTTAAAATACCCCGATCGAGGTGTCAGGAAGATGAATGGAATGGAGGTCGGTGCACCTGACCAACCGTCCTACACAGGAAGAAGCAAGTATAATGTTGGTACTTGGCACGCTTGGAAATTAAGGGCATCGAGATGGGGACAGTGCCACGTGGAAGGAAATATCTGATGACCAGCAAGCGGAAAGATCTTGGAGAGGAGAAGGTGATCTTAGCCACGAACTCCATTAATGGAAATGAAGGAACCCGTTCCGAGTAATCAAAGCATGTCAGAAGCTGGGAATAAACGCCGGAAGTGGGGAAGGAAATTAAAATGTTAAGTTTCTATTCTTGTAAGGATATAGCTCATCTAGGAGATAGAATCCAAACGAAAGCAGTGACAGAAGGTTTGCGGGGAGAAGGAATACAACTGAGCGAGTGGAGGATAATTTGGTATGTAAAGGCTCTTGTCACTCTCACTTCACAATTATTTTTACATGTTATGATTCCGGCAATGGAAGATGAAGAGTTTACATGGGTTTATGCAATGTACTCTGTCTTATATACACAGAATTGGCCAGAATTTGCACCTCTTTTATTGCTGTATAGTTTTTATGCTTTAGTACAGGTGTTTGGTATGGAGATTAAACCATGTTTCTGTAGCCCCCCCACCCCTGTTTGCCATAGACTCAACATAGTTAAATTGCTTTGGTTAAATCTGTGTCTTTTACAGTCAGTTCTAAGTATGGTTAGGATGTTCTCATTTAAATTCATGAAAGGTCAGTTAACGGTTTTGCAAACCCTTCAAAAGCACCAGAGTCATGAGACCTGTCTACATTCTATGACGTATAGGAGGTTAAGTTGCATGCATTACTATGTCAATAGTCCAACTAGGTTTCCCCAAAAAATTTTCTGCGCCCCTGGTGGGATTGGGAAATCAATGCATGGTTGTGTTTATTCTCTGCTTCCTAATTGGGGCTTTGCTTCTCATCTGATAGATATGGGAAAAGGTTTGCCACTCCATCTGTGCGAACATATTTGTATTTCCATTAAATTACTCTTTTCGTTAAGTCAAGAATGGAGAATGTTAGTCCAGGTTGATAAACCCGACTCGGGTAAGAAATATTTCGCTGCCCAGAGGATGATGACTCCAAAGGCACTTCATACTGACTCTACGCTTCATGTAACTGATTCCTTTCACTCTACATGACCTCTGTTCCTGTCCATAATAGAACTTAATTGTCAGGCCAGAATGGAAAAAGGTCAAACTGGAAATTGTAAAGAAACAGGGAAAAGCAGGAAGTTTGAAGAAATTCAGACAATAGGCCCAAGTAAAAGAGGCAGAAAGAGTAACAAGCAACTTCTCGAAATTATTGCAGATCTATATGATTTAAGGAATCCAGCTCATATCCGAAAGACTATCCAGGGATGGGAGAGGCAAAGTGATGCTAAAGATGAAGATCACAAAGAGACGAGGCTAGGAGGGAGTTTATTTCCGACCTAGGAAATACAAGAGGCAGGGTCTCTCTCTTTCAGCAATTAGTCCAAACATATTGGAAATTGAAATGCGTATTAGCAAAGGCAATGGCAAGCATGCAAGAAAAGAAATCCAGCCCCTTAGTGCTCTTTGAACTCCAACAAATAAAGCAGGATATTCGGGAGATGGCAAAGGCTTAGATCCAGGCTATTGATTGCATTGGGAGGATTGAGCAGCAGCTCCAAAGAATGCAGCAAGCAGAAATACTAGGATCCAATGCAAAGGACCCAGCACTTGTGGATTCTTCTAATGGATAACATCTTTCTGGATATAGTCTGTTATGTTTTTGGTAGATAATACTTATAGTATCTGTTTCATTTGCAAATTTTATGGACATGGTAAAGTGGTTATAGCTGTAAGTAGAAGGAAAAGACAATACCAATTTTGGTTGGCTTTTAACTCTTTGAGGTGGCTAACAGACTTGGTTTCCTTCAAGCAAGTTGAGGCAACCGTATACAGTAAAATAGGTATAACAACTTGCTCTGTTTAAAAATAGAAAATAAAAAGGTACTACGAAATTTACAACAAAAAAAAGGAATATTTTAAAATAATAGTGGAAATAATAAAATAATATTAGATTACATCATCAAATTTTAGAGGGAAAAAAGAAAAAACTACATTTTCAATTGTTCTACTCAAATTTCAAGCAGGAGCACTTTTTGGATGCAGAATTTAATTCCTCATCCAAGGAGTACCCATGTTGAATACTTTAAATGGACCATACTATTGATTTTTAATATATTGGGGGGTACTCCATGCCCTAGGGTTTAGGGTTTGGAGATTGTAGCACCACAATGGGTCATTGTGGGATTGGAACCCAAGGTTGAGTTTTTGTACCCCAAAGGAGTTGGGCTAAAACCACAAGGAATTTTGGACAAGTGATGCATGGAGATGATAGAGGAAGTTGAGGAGAATCCAACACAATGAAAATAATTGAATTATGAATTGTATACGATGAGTTATGAATTTTTTAAGGTAATGATTGGGTTTTGGGCATACAATTAATGTAGGCTTGAGGTAGAAATGTCCAAAAGTTGTGTCTATTGGAGAATTCATGGAGCCCTTGTAAAGTGTATAAATATAAGGTGATTTGAATTCATTTCATTTATCCAAGTGTGTTCATCTCTTGTGAAAATACATTTTAGGCAGTGAAATTGGTGGAGGACAAGGCATGGAGGAGAGAGGGATGGTTTTGGCATGATTTTCTCCCTATTACAGGTGTGAGTTACCTCAGGATAAATCCATAAGAATAAGCTAAGTGTTAAACGTTTTTTTGTGATGTTTTTGATGTGGTTTATCTCTCCTAAGTGGGTTGTCGCTCTAACTATGCTTTTTAGGAAGGTTGCAGGCCTAAAACACATGTACAAGTGTTCCGCAAGACAGTTGTAAGTATTACAGAGAATTCGCAGGGTGTACAAGACTGTTGTGGGGTATGTTTGGGGGTTGGTTAGCTGAGACCTATAACTTTATGTTGGGAGATTATTTTGGAGGGAATATGCATCTATTAAAGGGTTGATTGGGTGAGTTTAATAGGGTTGTTGCAGTATGCCAGGTTCCCTAACTAGGAAAATCAAAGGACAACAGTCTACATTAGCACTTTGTGACTTGAGGTATGCATGGGTGATGTGTTTTTTGTAGAGTTGAATGCTAGTAGATCAATCCTATTGTTTGGAAAATTTTGCAGTGTGCAGAAGCCAAGGAGCAAGGGTTGGCGAGGAGGTTAGGAGCCCTAACCTAGGAGCATATTCTAGAGTGAAGTATTGGGCATCTTTGGACTAATGGTGGGCAGTGTGTAAATGTCCAAAGTACCCTTAGAATAGGTGGACAAGAATGAATTTGACATTTGTGTGTTGGGTGAAGATTTGATGGCCTATGTGGCACTTTGATGGACTAAAGTGGCCACTAGCAGAGGCAGTCGTAGCTCAAGGATTGGCCAACCTAGAGGCACAGATTGGATAGTCCCATGTTCATTTTTGGAGAATACACTTGTAGCAGTGATAGGTGGAAGCCCTCCTGCCCTATGTTATCCTTCATATAACAACAGTTGTAGTGGGAAGAAGACCCTAAGTAGGTAAGAAGCAACCGTGGGAAGAATGATTTGTGAATAACTCAAACAAAGTCTCTATGTGTTGATATGTATATGGACTTATGATCAGTGTGAGAGCAGATGGAGTTGTGTTTAGTTGGAATATGGACTTGTTTCATTGATAGAGGCATATTCTGTTCATTAGGGGAATTTTGAGGTCTAAAATGGGTCTCCTAAGGAAAATATACAATCAAAATTCACTTTATGAGAACCAGTCACACTTTAGGGGATGACATCATTCATAATGGTTGAGTTGGCATTGCTTGAGTTAAAGATACTTACCTGTCACATTCTCAATGGTGGATAAAAACTCATGGTTAACCATGGTAGTGCTCTAAGTACTTTTAAAGTCATAAAGTAAAGTACTCATAATAAATGTAAATTCACATTTTTTGAATAAAATAATATTATTGTCATTTCATATCTCTTGAAAGAAACAATGCATATCTCTATACATTTATTATATGATATAATATTATATTATTTTTATATAGTATATTAATTACATGTTATTATACAATTTAAATCATATAAATTTTAATTAATAACAAACAATATAATTAAGAATTTATAAATTTATATTTATATTTTATTTTAAGTTATTTAAGTACGAAGTACAAATGCATTAGTTGTTCAATAATAATGATTTTTTCTTCAAAAGCTTATTCTTATTTATAGTCACATCAATACAATTTTTTTATTAATTTTGTTTTGGTACAACTTTTGAATTGAATTTAACTATAGTTACATGAATTGTGGTGTAAAAAGTGAATTGCAAATTTATAAAAATTATTATATTGGTTTAGCTATTATTTTATTATTTCCTTAGGAGGCCCATTTTAGACCTCAAAATTCCCCTAATGGTTGCAGACTGGGAGCAATAGACCGATAGGAGGATATACAAGATAGAGCTTGTAATTATGCACTAGAGGAGAAATATTTTTATTGTATATTGTCTTATTGTACTTGTGGATATTTGAGGGCCATTATCCCTTGTACGGGAGCTCTAGACTATTGTATTATATGTTGATAATATAACAAATTTCAGTTATAGATATTGTTGTTATTGTTCTTGTTGTGCACGTGATTGATTTACTGCATTATATTGTTTTGTTGTGCAAAGTAGATTTGTAGAGATTCTTAGTTTGGTAGCATCAAAGATTTACTATTCTATCCTAGACACCAGGGTCATGGAAATTAAACATGGTATCAGAGTGTGTCTAAGCTACTTGGGAGACAATGAATCAAAAGAGTGCACAACGAAGTGAAACTTAAGAGGGAGTTGATCACATTGTAGGTGAAGAGCTCACTACAATGTCAAAGTTGCAGGTTGGTCTCTGGTATGAGGATAGGTTGGAAGGGTTGTCCAACTATATTCCTTGGAAGGAAAGAATCAAGTTGGTGTGTTATAAGCCATTTTGTCACATCTGGTCAATAGGCCTGCAAACTAGATCAATCAACATCCATGAACACCTTCTCATCATCCTGACACAAATCCCTAGGCATGACTCTCCCAAATCCTTTCATTTTTGGGCTTAACTACTTCATTTTCATGCTTTTAAGTACCAAAGAACTCTAGACCTTTAGGGACCTTCGTTCACTAGCAAGTTTCTCCATTATGAACCTGCACTGATCACTAACAGGTTGTCCCTTGTTGGGGGTGTGTTTATTCTAGAACTTCGGGAAAAATAAAAAGAAGCATTAAGCTTTCCCTTCCGGAAGCTTCCAGGAGTTGTTTCAACCATTTACCTTGGATAGGAACTTCAAATCCTATCTAATCCTACCTTGGATATTTCACCTCTTGTCCCTTTAGCTCATCCTCTCATCAAGAGTGGATCTCAAGCCTAGATTGGTAAATCGACAAGAATTCCTAAACCACCACCCTCTCCTATAAATATACAGCCATATACAACATTAGGATTAGGTTTTGGGGACCTATCATGCCCTCATGTTGTTGCCTTGAATCCAAGAAATTCATCATATTCATGCATTAGGGTGACATTGAGGTGTGCTTTGTGGCAAGGAAGGACAAGTCAATTTGGGGAGATATCTACAAGATCAACTGTTATTCTTGATTGTAAACTATCTCCTTTCCATATTAATATAAAGAGTATATCATTTTCCTATATATGTTATGTTATGTTTACATTCATATGTTTCAATGCTTTGTTGATCCATTGAAGGGAGTAATTTTGTAATGCTACATAGATGTTATAGATCTTTGGCTTGTTGTGATTGTATGTGTAGGTTTTAATTATAGAAATTGAAGCTACGATTAGAGCTTACAAGCCGAGAGGAGAAAAAATCCTCTTAAAGATTCCAATTAAGGTTCTTTCCATTATTCAATTCCTCTGAGGAGAAATTTATATTAATTTCTTTCTGTTTTTATAGAATAGACCACTAGGTCTAGGGTAGATACCTTTGTCCGCAGTCATAAATTCCTCATAAAAAATTGGTGACTCCACTAAGGATCGATTCTTTTCCTTGGTGGTTTCCTTGTCCTTAGTACTTGTTTCACCTCTTCAAAATACATCCAATGCCTCACTTGGATTGAATTGACCCTAGGAAAACCTTTCATTGAGCTTTCCTTTATTTTTTGTCTCAGAACTTGACCTTTACCCTTATCAGGGCTCCCCGTGGTCTGGAGACAGAGTGTTGTAGTGCCCTTTGACCTTATCTGCACCTGTGTTTCAAAGCACAGGTAGCCTATCTACACCTGCGCTGACCCCTGTTTCATGAAAAAATGCCTTTTCATGATTTTCTCTCTGATTAACTTTGTTCCAGTTGGTCCTCCTTGAGTCCCTAAGTGTGTCTTGGTCCCTCAAAAGCCTTCATCTTGTTTGCTTTTGGTTTTGAGTTCCTTTGATAAGAATTTCTTTATATTTTCCTTTGTTCTTTTCAAATAGGTCATTATCAAACTGATTTTTTGATCATTGAGTTGGTTGAAGGAATTGATTTTTAATTCATCGTTTTGAATAGTTTATTTTTTTAGTTATTAGGCAAATATCTTAGTTTTCATCTGAAAATTAAGTGGAATTGAAAATAAAATCATATGCATCATGCATTGCATCTAGGGTTTTGTGTGTGAAATTGGAATTAGGAATAGTTGCATTAAGGGGAATTGATTAGTAATCTTGTTATTTGCATTGTGTATGTTGCATACTCTTTGTTCTCTTCCCTTCCATACATATATTTTCATTGAAAATAAACGTTTCATTTTATCATGCTAGATTTCATTTTAGGATATTTAGGTGAAATTCATGGTGAGCCCCGAAAATTGAAACTTAATTCAAGATAAACCTTAAAATTTACTGAAACGATCTTAAGGAGAATTTGTAAAATTAACGCAAACATTTAGAGTGCCAAGATAGAGACATGTTTCAACGTCTATAAACATAGGAGTTGTCATTTTTTTCCAACATTTCATTCCAAGGGGAAATAAATCGTTCCATGTACGTAAGTGTTTCAGAACGTTTCCCACATAACTCTGGGTATATTAGATAGAACTCCACACATGAAAAATATATGGGAACACTCTCATCGTACGGGTACACATTAGATAGTGCTAACACGGACTACACTACCACATACCATTGAGTATATTTTGGAAGTCCACCATAGGTTTCTATCCTCACCATAGGTAACTGAGTCAGCCATCTTGTATACTATGATACACCAAACACAAAATTCTGGGAGATTTCATGCTCGTATGTAAATCCTTGGTTCTCCAAGGTTTTATATTTTAGTTCATAGTTGTTTGGTAAACCTCTATTCCTAATTTACCCTCTTTGATTTATTTTTTTTGTTAATTGTTAAAATATATTAAACCAACGTGGAATAAAAACACCCTACACTCCATTGTTTGCGTAGAATGAAAAATAAGCCTCCTATTCCACCTAAGGAAACTCTTGGTCATCGTCAAAATCATAAAAATGTATAGACTACCAAATCTAGTTCTTCAGGAGCTAATTCTTTTGGTCCTCCATTAGAGATAGATCCACGAAAAACATATTTTCTTGTAAGTACGGAACTTGAAATTATTTATTCATTAGATGGTGAGTCTAACATAGTCAAAATAGAAGCACCTGAAATCTCATTACCTCAATTTATTAAACCTAAGTACATTGAATCAGATACAACGCAACTTGAGGTTATACAACCTGAGGCACATCAATTATCTCCATCTATTACTTTAGGACCTTCCTCTTCTCTTCCTTTGTCTCAGACTCAAACACAAACTATATATCTTAGACATGATGGTGAACCACTCCACTTGGTCTTGTGAGTATTGAATAGATTCAACGGGAAGAGCCTCGACCCTTATCTCCTTCTCACTTGAGAGCAACTCATCTTTATCAGGCCCATCCTTTTCCTTCTCCTCATACTCCTTCCCAAACTCTTTTTTTTTATTCTTTGATTTTCAACTCACCCTTGAGTTTCTCACAAAAAAATTATTTGGGATAGTTAACCATGATTGATTCTACTATGGTTATCTCAGGATATATCTATTATGCCTTAGAAAAACCAATTTTTAACGTCATCTATGTTTGTGACATCGCCAGAGAAACATTTTTATGGTGACTCGTTCATCCCACCCAGTTACCAATCATTGTCTGGCACCTTTTTTGGCGCAGCATCTAGTCCATGGACCTCTCCCATGTCTTCTACATCTGGAATTCCATCTGGAACTTATTTGATGAGCAATACACAATCTATTTTTCCTTTTCCATCTACTCCTACATTTCAACAGCAGAATGGTCCTTATCTTAGTGGGTATGGACACTTAAAATATCCCAATCCTCCTCCTATTGTGGGGATGGTGCCTCCTTATTATCCTCCTCTTTTGGTATGGGATGAACCTATTATAGGGATATTTCCATCTCCTCAAGTTAGCGCTAAGCCTCATATGAGTCCTCCACATTCGGTGATGGTTTCTAATGTTTGGAAATCTACCATTCTCATACAACCTGGTTCCTTTGTGGCTTCATATTTATTTTTTCAACATGTTCCACTTACATCTCATATCCTTGTTCAACAACCCCTATCTCAGCTTGTTCAAGCTCAAGTGAATGTAATCCAACCTTTACAATATCCATGTTTAACTCAACCTATTCCACCAATATTGATCTGAAAATGGGTTAATGGATAACTTGTTATGCTTTTCAAGAACCTCCCACTCAGTTAAACAAATAAAAGATCTAGCTTATACTTGACTTTTGCGGAATTTTATACTTGAAATAGGTGTATGTTATTTAAAAGTTTAAGTGCTTTAAGACCATTTATTTTTTCTGATATTAAACATGTGCATCATCCATATAATGCATAAAATAAACATCAACACATAATAGCAATTTTAATCTAGGAGTTCACCCGAATATTGTGGGCTACGTCTCCTTGAGCTTTTGTCATCTTGACTTGGCTCTTTCGAATTATAATGAAAATATTATTATACAAGTAAATAATTAACTCTGATGGTTATTTTGGCTGTACCTTTGGGTTTAGAATACCATCATACCCCTGTCATGGTTTTCATCACTCTGGAAACAGATCTAGGTCCCCTTAGACTTTATTCCTTCTGTCTGCGCCCTTAAGCGTCCCTGAGCTTCTCTATGGCACTAAATCCTTCAGAAATCATTTTCTGACCCTAAAACCTCAGCTACTATCTCCATCACATATCATACCTCCAAAATGGACTGATCATTTGCTCAAAATGAGCATTGGATTCCCAATCTAGGCCTCCATCCACTGATGGCCCTAGGCTACCCATAACTTCCTTGTGGATCTTAGACCTTTAGAATTATTAAAAAGGCTCTGAAAATCCTTTCATTGGATTCCAAATTTCCAAAATAGTCAGAATAGACTATTCACTTGCTGAATTTAGCCTCTGGCTACTCCGGTTTCGCCTCCAACACCTGGTGGCACCCCCTAGCTCTAGGGTCAAAGAAAACTTATATGTGGTTTCTCGACCTCTAGAAGTCCTCAAAAGCTTCTGAAAACTCCTCCAATGGATTCATAATTCTCATTACAGTCAGAAATGACTATAGGTTTGCTGAGAATGGATATTGGTTTCCCTGGATATGCCTCATTCTTTTGTTGGCACTTAATGGCCCTAGTGGCCCCCGTAACTTCTCTAAAGCATCTCGGCCTCCAAAAATACTATACAGGCTCTAAAAACCACACCATTAGTTCCATAATGTCTGAAACATCCAAAATTGACTATTTTATTGTTGTAAAAGGCCTCTAACTACTTTGGCTATGCCTAAGACTACTACTAGCCCTTGGTGGCCCCTTGAACTTCTCTGAAGAAAAAACCTGCTCAAAATTCCTCTGATGGCTCTACAAACCTCACCAATGAGTCTTGAATTTCTTAGATTGTCAAAATTGAATATTGGCACTCTCATAATGGATGAATCTATCTTAAGATAAAGCCTAAAATCATTTTTCCCAATGTCCCCTAAAAATCCTCCACTAAAAATGGAAAACTGAAGTTAGTTGTAGTTAAAATAGTGTCTTATGCCAAAATTGGTGTGCTCGCCAACCTAACTGCCGAACTAACATCGCATAAAGTGTTGGTTGATGGCACATGTCAAAAAAAATTTGGTCTTCCAACCATAACCAAAATTGTCGGCGAAAGTTACTAACCGTAGCATTGAATGTAGCCGTCAGTGGATGGGAACATGCACCTGAAGAACTCAGCTAACCAACCACAACAATCAGGGTTAACAAGCTGCGCAGAGACCGTTTAATGAAAAATTTCCATGTGACATCTTTTAGCATTTGTAGAAATGACGGGAGGTTTTAAACCGCGCGGAAACTATGTGATAAACCGTAACATCGCATGTGACTGCTCCTAAACATCCGACGAATGTAATTGCTATGGGTAGGGGCTTAAATTCTTACCTCGGGATCACAGGCCAATGCCCATGTGGGGAGGGGTTGGCCCTCGGGGCTAGCCCCTCAAAACCCCAATGTGGAAACCATTACACGTTAAATAAATCGTGAACACCATATGGTTAACAACTAACCATAGCCCGGGTGGTTAAGGCATGGGTGCTGCAGGCAAGAGGTCACTAGATCGATCCCGACGGAGTCCAACAAATTTTCTGCACCATTCCTGGGCCACATGGTAGCCTCTAGGCCTGCCATGTGGCGGCCTCCAATTGGCTCAAAATTTCACGTATAGTCCAACTACTCCTAATATGCTAACACTTGTCGACATCCAATTGGTCCAAGAGGAATATTTTGGAGAATATTCCAGGAATATTCCCTGGAATATTATCTTTTTTGAATATTCAAAGGCCCATTCAAACTTGGTCAAAGGCCAAAAAATGCAGTTTACTGGACTTTTCAAATCACGATAACTTCTTCTTATGGTGCCAAGTTTTTCGAACCGTTCGTGGCACCGGAATCAGGAAGACGAGATCTATCTAGTTTCTCAAGTTCAGCACATTACCGAACACTTTGAATTTTGAGCTATCACTCAGGTCCTTGATCCAAATTTGATCACACCTCCCTATTGGGATTCTATGGACCCCAAAATATTGATTTACCTGATCTGTGCAGTATATGAGAGTACAACACCCTCACTTTTCAACCTCCATACACTTTGACTTGCATGGCTTAGTGCCTTTGCACCACAACTCGAAGGTAGTTGACACTTCCCTTCCCGAATGCTCTTGTCCTTCTTGTCAAGAATTGTCTTCCTTGAACTCACTCAGAAATTTCTGGTGATAAATTTACAAAAGGTAGTTGAACATCGCTTCCTTGATCAGCAATCCAAGGTGCTCAAACAAACGTGAGATTACAACAGAAAACATGCATACATAACTGAAATTTGTATATGTACAAATGAATGTATGTCTTACTGTGTCAAGAAGTCAAACCACTTCTTACCATGCCACTTCCACGGCGACTTTTTTTGCTGCAAATATTCTTCATGTGAAACATCTGTTCTCACATCAATGATGGAATCCTTGGTTCCAATTTCACCAGTCTTTCTGTCCTCTTGCGTCAAATTCTAGGGACGATTAGTTGGATGCAATGTCCAACAATGGGCAACAACATGTCCCCTCTTCTGGCAATGTTTGCAAGTCTTATGCACCTTCTTTGAAAGTTTCCTTTGCCTCAACTGTTTCCTGTATGCCTTCATCCTCTTTCAGCATTTTGAAACATCATGGTCACACAGACCACAATATGCATAGCAACTCTTTCTTCCATTCAAGCATGAAAAATTTTCATGCCTTGTAGAAACATAATCAACTTGACTGTGGGAAGAATTATACCTCAAATGTTGCTTTTCATGTCCATCCTTTTTACCTTCTTGAGGAGATGAACTAGTAGAGATTCCATCTTCACCATAAGTTGCATGTGTACAAACACATTGCTGCAACATAGGCTTCAAACAATGGAAATCAACTTGAAAACAAACTTGACATGTTTGTGGATTAGAACTTGCGACAAAGGTTCTTCTTGAAGTTGTCTCACATGCCTTCATGGTTGTAGAGTTTTCGCCATAAGATTTAACATAACCAAGACCAAATTTCTTAGGTCTCTCTTCAACCAAAATAGGATGAATCATGCCTTGTGCATGTTTTCCTAAACCCTCGCCTTCATAGCCCATTTTAAACATTAACTTGGACCATATACCTCTAGTGTGCTTTCCAAATGAACCAACAGATCTTTTTGAAGAGGAAACTAAAGACAAATTAGAGTGAATTACCTCTGCTTCACGCATGTTCTTGGTTAAGGCCTCTTGGGCTTAATGGAGCTGCATCTCCATCTCATGCATTCTTTGAAGAATTTCTTCCTTCTCTTGCTTCATAGCAAACACTTGCTCATGAAGTCTAGTGCTTTCCTTTCTATCTTCAAACAGAATTTGCACTCTATCCTTCAAGATGTACAAGTCTCGCTTCATCTCTTCATCGAAGAATCTTGTGAAGGAGGATGATTTTGAAACCTCACTTGAAGAAGTTTTCATCATGAAAATGAACTAAATAACTTCAAAAATAATTCACAAAGCTTTCAAAAACAATTGACAAATCTTTTGAACAAAATGGGTGTAGAGTCGAGCTCTTCTTCAAGCAACCTTTTTGCAAACAATTCCTCTTGTGCTTCAAGGGTTGCCTTGAGTTCATTTGGGTAAGGAAGATTCCTTCAACCCTTCTTCCTTCTATTCCTCTTCTAGACTTAGCTAATAGTAGCTTTCCCTTCACCTCCAGCAAACTCAAAATTGTAAGCAACAATAAGTTTGCAAACAGTAAAATTCTTTGACAGTGCAAACACCTTTCAAGTCAACAATCAACCTAATGCTCTGTAAAGCAAGAAATAAAGTGCTCTGATACCAACCTGATCTTAAAATAGGTTGGATAACTTGTTATTCTTTTCAAGAACCTCCCACTCAGTTAAAAAAGTAAAATATCTAGCTTATACTTGACTTTTGAAGAATTTTATACTTGAAACAGGTGTATGTTTTTTAATTGTTTAAGTGCTTTAATACCATTTGTTTTTGTTGTTGTTAAACATGTGCAATAGCAATATAATGCAGCAAATAAACATCAACGCATAACAGCAAATTTAATCTAGGATTTCACCCGAATATCGTGGGCTACGTTTCCTTGAGCTTTTGTCATCTTGACTTAGATCTTTGGGATTATGATGAAAATATTCTTTTACAAGTAAATAATTAACTCCAATGGTTATTTTGGCTATACCATTGGGTTTATAATACCATCGTACCCCTGTCATGGCTATCATCACTTTGAAAACAGATCTAGGTCCCCTTAGACTTGATTCCTTATGTCGGTGCCCTTAAAATTCCCTGGGCTTCTCTATGTCACTAACTCACTCAGAAATCATTTTATGTCCCTGATACTTCACCTAATGTCTCTAGCACATACCATACCTCCAAAATGGACTAATCGTTTTCTCAAAATGAGCACTGGATTCCCAATCTAGGCCTCCATCCACTAATGGCCATAGGATTCCCAAAACTTCCCTGTATCTATTAGACCTTAAAAAGTCTTAAAAAGGCTCTAAAAATCCTTTCATTGGATTCAAAATGTCCAAAATAGTCAGAATAGACTATTCCCTTGCTAAATTCTTCCTCCGGCTACTCCAATTTCGCCTCCAACACCTAGTGGCACCCCTTGGCTCAGGGGTCAAAGAAAAATTCTCTATGGTTTCTTGACCTCTAGAAGTCCCCAAAATATTCTAAAAACTCCTCCAATGGATTCATAATTCTCATTACAGTCATAAATGACTATTTTTTTGCTGAGAATGGATATTTGTTACCCTTGATAGGCCTCATTCTCCTGCTGGCACTTGTTGGCCGTAGTGGCCCCTAAAACTTCTCTAAAGCATATCAGCCTTCAAAAGTCCTCTAAAATCTCTGAAAACCACACCATTAGTTCCATAATGTTAGAAAAATCCAAAATTGACTATTGGATTGTTGTAAAAGGCCTCTAGCTGCTCTAGCTAGGCCTCAAACTACTAATGGCCCCTGGTGGCCCTAGTTGCCCCTTGAAATTATCTAAAGAAAACCCCCACTCAAAATTCCTCTGATGGCTCTGCAACCCTCACCAATGAGTCTGAAATGTCTGAGATTGTCGAAATTGACTATTGGCACTCTCAGAATGGACTAATCTAGCTCAAGATAGACCCTAAACTCATTTTACCCAGTGTCCCCTAAAAATCCTCCACTAAAAATGGAAAATTGAAGTTAGTTGCAGTTAAAATAGAGTCTTATGGGTGCACCTGCGAGCCTAACCATCGAACTAACCATGCATAAAGTGTTGGTTGATGGCACATGTCACAAATTTTTCGGTCTTCAAACCATAACTGAAACTACCGGCGGAAGTTACTAACTATAGCATTGAATGTAGCCGTCGGTGGATGGGCACATGCACCCGAAGAACTCGGCTAACCAATCACAATAGTCGGGGTTAACAAGCCACGCGGAGACCATTTAATGCAAATGTTGCATGTGATAGCTTTTAGCATTTTCATAAATGGCGGGAGGTTTTAAACTGCGCGGAAACTATTTTATAAACCGTAACATCGCATGTGACTTCTCCCGAACAACCAGCGGATGTAACTACTATGGGTAGGGGCTTAAATTATTAGCCCAGGGTCATGGGCCAATGGCCATGTGGGGAGGGGCTGGCCCCTCCAACCCCTAATGCGGAAACCTTTACACATTAAATAAAGCACAAATACCATATGGTTAAGAACTAACCATAGCCCAGGAGGTTAAGGCATGGGCGATGCAGGCAAGAGGTCACCGGATCGATCCCGGCAAAGTCCAAAAAATTTTCCTGCACCATTCCTGGGCCACGTGGCGGCCTCTGAGCCTGCCACATGGCAGCCTCCAATTGGTTCAAAAGTCCACCTACAGTCCAGCTGCTTATAATATGCTGACACTTATCGACATCCAATTGGTCCAAGAGGAATATTCTAGGGAATATTCCCAGGAATATTCTATTTTTTGAATATTCAAAGGCCCAGTCAAACTTGGTCAAAGGCCAAAAATTGCAGTTTACTCGACCTTTCAAATCGCCATAACTTCTTCATATGGTGTCAGTTTTTCGAACCGTTCACGGCGCCAGAATTAGGAAGACGAGATCTATTTGATCGCTTAGGTTTAGCACACTTCTGAACACTTTGAATTTTGAGCTATCACTTAGGTCCTTGATCCAAATCTGATCACACCTCCCTATTGGGAATCTTTTGGACCCCAAAAGATTGATTTACCTAATCTATTCAGTAGATGAGAGTACAACACCCTCACTTTTCAGCCTCCATACACTTTTCCTTGCATGGCTTAGTGCCTTTGAACCATAACTCGATGGTAGTCGACACTTCCCTTCCTGAATGCTCTTGTCCTTCCTGTCAAGAATTTTCTTCCCTGAACTCACTCAGAAATTTCTAGCGAGAAATTTACAGAAGGTAGTTGAACATCGCTTCCTTGATCATCGATCCAAGGTGGCTCAAACAAACATGAGATTACAACATAAAACATGCGTACATAACTATAATTTTCATATGTACAAATGAATGTATGTCTTACTGTGTCAAGAAGTCAAACCAATTCTTACCAAGCCACTTCCATGGCGACTTTTTCTGCTGCAAATATTCTTCTTTTGAAACATTTGTTCTAACATCAATGATGGAATTCTTGGTTCCAATTTCGCCAGTATTTTTTTCCACTTGCTTCAAATGCTTGGGACAATTAGATGGATGCAATGTCCAACAATGGGAAACAACATGTCCCCTCTTCTGGAAATGTTTGCAAGTCTTATGCACCTTCTTTGAAATTTTCCTTTGCCTCAACTGTTTCCTATATACCTTCATCCTCTTCTAGCATTTCGAAACATCATGGTCACACAGACCACAATATGCACAACAACTCTTTCTTCCATTCAAGCATGCAAAATTGTCATGTCTTGCAGAAACATAATCAACTTGACTATGGGAATAATTATACCTCAAATTTTTCTTTGAATGTCCATCCTTTTTACCTTCTTGAGGAGATTAACTAGTAGAGGTTCCATCTTTGCCATAAGTTACATGTGTACAAACACCTTGCTGCAACATAGACTTCAAACGATGGTAATCAACTTGAAAACAAACTTGACATGTTTGTGGATTTGAACTTGCAACAAAGGTTCTTCTTGAAGTTGCCTCGCATGCCTTCATGGCTGTAGATTTTTCGCCATAAGATTGAACATAACCAAGACCAAATTTCTTAGGAATCTCCTCAACCAAAATAGGATCAATCATGCCTTGTGCATGTTTGCCTAAACCCTTGCCTTCATAACCCATTTTAAACATTAAATTGGACCCTATACCTCTAGTGTGCTTTTCAAATGAACCAACACATGTTTCTGAAGAGGAAACTGAAGACAAATTAGAGTGATATACCTTTGTTTCACGCATGTTCTTGGTTAAGGCCTCTTGGGCTTGATGGAGCTGCATCTCCATCTCATGCATTATTTGAATAATTTCTTCCTTCTCTTGCTTCATATCAAACAATTGCTCACGAAGTCTAGTGCTTTCTTTTCTATCTTCAAATAGAATTTTCACTCTATCCTTCAAGATGTAGAAGTATCACTTCATCTCTTCATCGAAGAATCTTTTGAAGGTGGAGGATTTTGAAACCTCACTTAAATAATTTTTCATCATGAAAATGAACTAAAGAACTTAAACAATAATTCACAAATATTTCAGAAACAATTGACAAATCTTTTGAACAAAATGGATGTAGATTCAAGCTCTTCTTCAAGCAGCCTTTTTTGCAAACAATTCCTCTTGTGATTCAAGGGTTGCCTTGAGGTCATTTGGGTAAGGAAGATGCCTTCTTCCCTTCCTCCTTATTTTTCTCTTCTGGACTTAGCTAATAGTAGCTTTCACTTCACCTCCACCAAACTCAAAATTGTAAGCAACAATCAGTTTGCAAACAGTAAAATTATTTGACAGTGCAAACACCTTTCAAGTCAACAAGAAACCTAGTGCTCTGTCAAGAAAGCAATCAAGTGCTCTGATACCAATCTGATATGAAAATGGGTTGGATAACTTGTTATGCTTTTCAAGATCCTCCCACTCAGTTAAGAAAATAAAATATCTAGCTTATACTTGACTTTTGTGGAATTTTATACTTGAAACAGGTGAATGTTTTTTAAATTTTTAAGTGCTTTAATACCATTTGTTTTTTTGATATTAAACATGTGAAATGGCCATATAATGCAGAAAATAAACATCAAAACAGGGACAACCTAACCCTCCTTATGTTGGGATGATGAAAAATCCTACAGGGAAACAATATCAATAGTATCAAGGTATCCCTCAAATACCTTATGGTCAGGAAATCCAAACCCAGTCGTGTTAACCTTTACAAGGTTATCCTAGCACTGGGAAGCAACGTTATGTGTAATCTGGTTATCAAAATCCTCCCTATCCCGGAACACATATACATGTTCCTCAAGTTGTCTGATCTTATCCAATGTACCCTCCACCAGACCTTAACAAGTAGTTTCCATTTGTAACAACTCTTGAATTTCTAGATTTGACCAGGATCACCAATGATCCCATAGCTCATTCTCCTTGGTGGTTGATTATTCCAGCGAAATTTCCCAGTGACATTCGTAAATTCAATGGAAATCATAGAGAATACCCATCCAAACACATGATGACTTATCATTTGTGGTGTTCCTTGAATTCTCTTAATGATGATTCTATTTTATTATGTTTTTTCCAACATACACTCACTGGTACGACAACTAAATGGTATATCAAACTACCCCGTGCTTCGTTCGATAATTTTAGTACCTTGGCTACCACATTTCTAACATATTTCCAATTACCCATAAGATATGATACTGGAATAAAACTCTTAACAAATTTTAATTCCACTCACATTTCGGATCACATTCATGAGTGGAGACGTCATCGTCGTTTGGTTAAAACTTTTGTTCCTATCCAATTTTTAGTTGAATGGTTCATCAAGTCTTTGTTTCCATCAATCACAAAAGGCATAGACAAGGGAGGTGTCATGACTGAAGAGAAAGTAATTTCTTGTGCCCAGTATTTGGATCTCATCTACACCCAATCCAACACGCTTTATGATAAAATACCAAATTCGTTGAGACCTTATAGTATTGTTCCTCAACCTCCTAGTACATAATAACATTTTGTCTATGGTGTAGTTGATTCTATCAGCGAACAATTGACGAGTAAACCATCTGGTTCGACTCTTGTTGTGGTTGGTTAAATCCTTCCTTCCACTCTTGGGCTTCTACTTTTGAGATTAATGTCGTTCAATATTCTAAAGGAAAATCTCAACAAATAGGAAGTAAGAAGAAAGGTAAAGGTAGAAAGGAGAAATATAACCCTCCACAGGATAAACAAAACAATTATTATTCTGAATAAAAGCAAAAACTTTGTTACCCATGTTTTATTTGTAATGAGGATGATTTTACCCATGATTATCCACACTAGAAAAAAGTGAATCAGTTTCTTAAATCATCCATTACACCTGTTGTGTTAACTAATTCGTTTCCAAATCAGGAAACCAATATGGTTTCTCGGGATCCCACTTCCTCTAACTCAGTTTTGATGCTTTCCTCTATTATATGTTATGGTTTCCACCCGAAATAAACACTATGGTAATGTGAATCTTTTGAATGTTCATGCTACTAATCAACCTGATAGTTTGACTCCATATCCATCGAATCCTCCAAATATCATACCTATTGAGTTAATGATTAAGCCTCCCAAAAGACTTATCCATAAATCTACATTCAACCCTCATGCAAGAGCTTCTAAAAATTATAACATAGTTGAGGATATGGCCCAAGCTCCTTTAGTTATGTCGAATCTTGAGGTGTTGCAAAATTTCCTTGCCCAAAATATGGCTTTGCTATTGGCAATTGGATGTATTGATCCTTCGGATTTCAACCTAGTAGTTTTTAATCATGAGAACTATTCACCTACACTTTCAAATCAATTACCTTTCATGATCCAAGTTGTTTTTTGTGGTAAGAACACCCATAGTTCCAATGTAGATGAAGGAGCCTCAACTTGTATTATTTCCATGTCTTTCTGGAAGGCTATCGATTATCCATAGTTAATTCAATCACCGACCACTTTAAAGGATTTTGACAAAAGAAGCTATAAACCTTATGGCATTTTTAATTCTCTACAACTAGAATTAGGCGGTAACACCGTATCAGTAGAAGTCGAAGTCATTGATGGACCACTACATTATAATCTTCTATTGGGTCTTACATGGTTCTATGCTATGGTTGTTGTTGTTTCGAAGAATTTAGAATGATCGTGTTTCCGCATAAATGTGGTATAGTGGCCATTGAAAAAATCACTTTTTTTGCCTCTAGTTCTCAAGTTATTGGAAGCGTCCCTCTCTTGGCAGAAACTCCACACCTATATCAGGATGTCACGATTTCACTGCTTAAGGATTCCTCTCTCATGGGAACCTTTTCTCTTCCTCCTCCTTCCCTTCCCGACACCTCTACTTAGGTTTACTATATCAATATGGTATCTTCTTGTATTATTCCAGTTGATCCTTTGATAATAAAAAAAAGAATCTAATCTTGACTCTTTTGTTGACCGTATGTCTCTTAGTCCCATTAAGCTCGAATATGAAGCCATTTATTCGACATGTGTTGCACACTCTACCCTTTACTCATCAATAAATTGGTTGACCATTATTTAGATTATAGCACTTCCTTTGATTCCTTCTCTCATACATTTCCCACTGATGAGAGCATCATGGAGATCACAATGTCGGATGATGTGTCATGGAACGATCATAATCATCATTCCTCCTTTCCATATTCCCTCGAGGATAATCTTATCAAACTATATCGACCCAATATTATTGAGTTGTCTACATATTTTGTATCCATCCACGTTGTCAATTCTAGGAAAAACTTGTCGAATATTGAAGAGATTATCACTCTCAACATTTTGATTAAAATTAACATTGTCAAAAACCTACATATTGGTGCATATTGTTCTCCCAATGAGATCAATACTTACAAAGCCATATTCTAGTAGTTTAGAGAAAAAAAATTCTGGTCTTATGAAGAAATTCCAAGTATCGATCTGAACATTGTTGTGCATAAAATGAAGACATACCCTGAAGCTAAAAAAGTTTTGAAACACCTATTTCTGGTCCATCTCAAGAATTTTTTCGCTATTAAAGCCGAAGGTGGTTTCATCTACCGAGTACCTTTGACTGATTGGGTGTTTCAAATTGTTCTTATCATGAAGATATAAGGAAAAATTTGTGTGTGTGTTGATTATTGGTTCATCAATCGTGCTTGTTCGAAGGAAAATTATCCCACCCCATTCATCGACCAAATTTTTGATGTTTGTGTCGGTTGTGAGACATTTTTGTTTATGGAGGGTTTCTCCAACTATAATCAAATCAACATTATCCTAGTGGATCAATAAAAAACCACTCTCATTTGTCATTGCGGAACATTTGCATATCAAAAACGCCCTTTCAGATTAAATAATGTGGGGATATGCTTCAAAGAGTGATGAATTACACTTTCCACGACATCAAACATATTGTGCAACCGTATTTGGATGATTTTCCTGCTCATTTGAAGCATTGAGATGATCACCCAACGTATCTTAGGGTCATATTCTTACGATGTAGACATTTTAGTATTCGACTCAATCTGCACAAATGTGTGTTTTGTGTAATTTATGTTCGACTTCTTGATTTCATGGTTTCAGAACATGGAATTCGTATCAACCCACTAAAATTCCAGCCGATCATCGATTTTCCTGCTCCTTCCCTCCTTCAGCTTCAACGAATCCAAGTGAATTCTAAATTTATTTGGAGGTTCATTCCCAAATATGCTGAACTAACCAAAGTATTTACTCGCTTGTTAAATAAAGGGTTTCCCTTTCATTGGTACAACACTTCTCAAACAATGTTTGATTCCTTGAAAGATGTACTGATTCAGACATCCTTGTTATATTTCCTAGATAACTAATGAAATTATTTCCTATACCTTATTGCCACGGTAAATACCATTTCTATGGTGTTGGTTCAGGAAGATGATGTCGAGACTGAACATTCTATTTATTACTTGATTCAGAATCTCAATGATACCAAATTCAAGTACACTCATGTCAAAAATTTGGTTTTGATGGATTTCCAAGTTGTCCAAATATTTTTCCATTACATATTACTTCGCAAAAATATGGTTGTTTATGATTGCAACCCTGTGACATACATCTTATCGCACCAATTGCTTGGGGGGAAATACTCCAACTGGATTTTCATCCTACAGGAATTTGATTTACAATTAATCAAACCCAATTTGAAGAAATCCTTAGTTTTTGCTGAGCTCATGTGTGACCTTGCCACTGTTGAAAGCAATAAAACATCTGTTGATTCTATTTTAGACGAGTCGTTGTTCCTAATTTTTTCATTTGACCCGTGTTATGGAGACATTATCATATATCTCCAGACCCATAATTTCCAATCTGATACCTCTTTCTTACCAACGACATATCAGATATCAAGCCAAATGTTACATTATCATCGGCGACACCCTTTATCTTCATGGTATCAATACAATATTTCAAAGGTGCCTCATTCATGAGGAGGCTGAGAAGGTCTTAAATGAATGGCATTCTGGGGCATGTGGGGGTAATATGTCTGGTTATGCTATTGCATATAATATTCTGCATGCTAATTATTTTTGGCCTACCATGTTTTGTGATTGTATCCTTGCCAACCAAAAAACTTTCATGCATGTCAAATATACGATTGTAAGGTTAGTGCTCCACCCGTTCCTCTGCATCCTGTTATTGTCGTTGGAAATTTTTTGAAATGGGGCATGGATTTCATGACATGTAATCCTCACTCGGTCGGGGGGCATGGATATATCATTGTAGTGGTTGACTATTTTACCAAGTGGGTCGAGGCAATGCCTACATACAATAATATTAGCGAAACAATTGCCCTCTTTTTCTTCATCCATGTAATTGTGTGGATTGGTGTTCCACAAGTTGTGTTTATGGACCTTGGAAAATTTTTTTGTAACCACATGATGTCTGAACTCACTTCCAAGTTGGGACTCTCTCAAGAAAGTTCCACTCCCTAATAGCCTCAGGTGAATGGAAACTTGTAGGCAATCAATGAAGTTCTTAAAATGATGCTTCAATGTATGATAGGGGTCCACAAATTGGAATGAAATATTATTATTTATGCGGCCTTGAGGGTGTATCGAACCTCTGTCGGGACTGCTACCGAGTTCACGCCATTCCAATTGGTTTATGGTATGGAAGCAATCCTTACAATTGAATGTGAAATTTCATCTCTCAAAATTGTTGTCGAACTCCTCCCTTCCACTTTTCGGAAGAGGAATGTCTCTTACATCTGACGCACTTAGATGAAACCCGGAGTGATGTTGCCATGGCTAATGAAGCCAAAAAAAGTAACGTATCAAGGTGCAATATGACAAGAGTTTCAAGCCTCATGTATTCTCATCAGGATATCTTGTCTTTTTATATGATCAAGCATCTGATAAATTAGGATCAAGAAAGTTCTATCCAATGTGGTTGTGTCCATACATTTTCAAAAGTGTTATTTCTAAAGGGGTCTATGAGCTTTTTTATTTCGATGGAGTTCCCTTGATGCAACCTAGAAATGGGTTGTACCTTAAGAAATACTATGATTGATTTTTTACGTAGTGCACTGTGTGCATGTTGTATATAGGTGAGTTGAGTGTGTTTGCAATGTCTTCCCTTCAGTCTCAGGTATGCCATGGGACAATCCCTCCATGTGACGTTCAACCTCTATAAGGATCTCAGCCACATTGAGATCCTATAGTACCTCTCATCCTACTACATCAACCTGTATTGTCACGAGTTCCTGTCTTGGGTCTCCTGCATGATGAAGATAAGAACTCACAGGTCGAACGGGCCCAATATATGCATGTGTGAAAATCAATATTTTAGTCTTGGATACATTAAAAAATCATAAAAAAATTGTAAAATTTAAAATAAAAAATGATCAAAATGTTTCTTGTTTCACCTATGACACCCCATCACTCGCCATCAGGAAGCACAAGATTTAGGTCTCTGTGTAAATCCATGCATGCATATCGATAGTCTTCTATCATAATGATTTTCGTGCGCAACCATTTGAAGAAGATCGGGGTGAAACTCATCGATGATGGACCTGCGTGTCTAGACATGAGATCCACCCACCTCATCATTTGCGGGACTCTCGGATCTACGGGCTCGAGTGATATATGTTGTGGCATAAATAATGTAATCCACTCTAAAGAGAAAAATTAGGATTGAACCATAGCCAAATTTCTTCAACCATCCTTTTTCTTTGGTCGATTGCTCCTTCATGTTTACTAGTAATCCCTCATTCTAGTTGAATATCATTGGTTCTAGACATTCTAGAGCATATTGCATATGTGACTTATTGGCCACATGTAGGGTTTGACTACAGACCAATCTGGAAATGATAAACAAAATCGTTCTTAATGGAAAATGAATGACATCCTTGATGTTGATATTCCCATATTTAGTTTGTTGGGATCTCGACCTACAGTGTGCATTGATGTAATCCTTGAACCATATAAGGAAATGGGGTCACCTCGCCTAGATAGACCTGTTAAGAAGGATATATACTCTACTTATATTTCAAGCATATGTGGACCAAGTCTGAATTCTTGTGCTTGAACATCCCATGCAAGAACAAGATACCTCAAAAATTCCATCTATTGCCTCATACTAGGGAAGCTAGAAGATCAAAAGTACACAATCCCTTAAAGCCTGGATAGTAGCAGGATCATTAGCTGTAGTTAAATATTGTTCCTCATGTTCTCTTTCCCTCCATATCAAAGTCATTTTTTTCCAATAGACACCAAAAACATCATGAGAAAGATAATTAGGACCAATTTCATGCAAAAATCCAGAAATATTTTGAAGGAAACAAGAAAAACACACCTGAGAATTGTGCCCAACGCACCCTCTTAAGGGTATATAATGTGTTGCAACACTTTCCCTAGTGAAATTTTTCTCTTTACAATCCTCCTTTCGACTTACTGGGGTGTGTTGGACATAGGACGAGAAATAAGAGCCCTAGGGCCCTCAAAAACTAGAAAAATGTGCATCAAAATACAAAATTAATGCATGAAAAGAAAAAGGTCACATATCCTACCTAGAAGTGACGACGCTTGAAATGATCCACTGAATTGGTCACAATCAGTTGCAAAAGATTGAGGGAAAAAACACTCAAAATTCACTCTCTAAGAGGTAAATGTGAAATGACAAAAGTGAATTACCTTTTGCCTATTTTATGGTAATTTTCATCATTACTTCATTAATATTTTAGTATTTTGACCTAAATATAATTCATTTTTATCATGAAACAAGCATTTTTAAATTTTTAGTGGTGTTTTGAGCAGGTTGACAGTTTTTTAATGGATTTTGATGATGTCTAACAAGATCATTTTGACCAAAGAGCATACCTTTATCGTTTTTTCGGACTCTGTAAATCTACGAAAAAGGAACCCTTAGAGTCCTCTTTTAGATCTTTTTAGACTTCCCAAATATGAAAATATTGTCGAACACTCACCTTTTCGAACTCGTTAAAGTAAATTAAAATACATCTACTCAGTATAAGTTTAACCCTTTTCTGGACTGAGTTATGCTACTTAAGAAAAAGGAATACCTTAGTCGAACATGGCTAAGAGGTTCTCCTGAGTAACATTTTCTTCCTTTTCAGACTCAAGAGAATATTTACAAAAAGGAACCTTTGGAGTTTTATTTTCTAAATAATTTTCAAACTCTCTAAATATGAAAAAGGAGTTGAGTTAGACCCTCCCTAGACTCATAAAAACATCAAACAATGATGGACTCGTCGAACATGACAGGAATGAACCACTTGTTCTCAGGGTTCATTAAATATACTCAGAGGGATTCATCTTAAGGATGAACTTACAAATCAAGCATATGTTATCCTCCTCGATCTTGTTAAAAAATAAAGAGGTACTGACCAACAATAGTTGGGGAAACTAGGAAAATGGGATACCCCACCAATTATGGCAGTGATTCGCTCCTGAACACAATACTCTTCCACTTCATCTTTGTGGTTGCTAGGTTGGGAAATCTGCTTATCTTTTGGTTCATCACACCATTTAAAAGCCTCTATATTTGGTTTTGGGCCAGTCTTGCAAACTCCATTCAGTATCCTCGATGTGCTTAAGAGAAACCATTTTGTTGATCTATGATATAATACTCTTAAGCCTATATTCATGTATGTTGTTCCTAAACCAGTTCCGCATCAACATCATTCTATCTCAAGTCATGATACTTGTTTCGTGTCATTAATGAGGGATACATAAAGGCCCTCCTGCGACGGGTCACTTCCTATCAACATTAGCTCATTATCCATGAAGATGACTTAGAAACTCTCCTTTAGATACCTTATATCTTGCATACATCGATGGCAATTTTCCTCGCTCTTAGTGACAATTTTACATCATTAGCCTTCGATCAACAGATTTTGCGTGGTGTTCGACTTCAACTCATTCATTCATACCATATGGATTGTATTGTTGTACCTTAAGAGCCATTAACGTCATTGGTGGTTTCTCTCGCGTCTATTAATGACTTACATCAATGGTATTTAATCAGATGGTGTCTACCATGTTCGACTTCAACTCCTTTATTTGCATGGTTAGACTCGTACTTGGACGATTGAGTGAACGAGATAGAAGACCCTGGATCTAGTTCCATCCATTTTGGTTGCGCTTTCAGTATTAATGCAAGATTACAAAGCAAGATGGTTATGGTCATGCATTCATCTGATCATGCATCCACACTTTGTCATCTGTGGACATATTTTTTATCATTGTACATGTAATGTTATATTATATGCTAAGCATGGGTATGCCTCCCTTAGAAATATATCATGATGTAAATTTATTGTAATAGATGATGATCTCGACCAGATTTTCTTGATCCAGACTTGTCACAAGGTAAAACACTTCACTCATTAACCATTGTTTTTGACTTTTTTCTTTAGGGGGAAATATGTTATAGGCCATTTTTTCACATCTGGTCAATAGGCCTGCAAACTGGATCAATCAACATCCATGAACACCTTTTAATCATTTTTACACAAATCCCGAGGCATGACTCTCCTGAATCCTTGAAATTTTGGGCTTAACTACTTCATTTCCATGCTTTTAAGGCCCAGCGCACCCTGGCCCTTTAAGGACATGCGTTCACCAGTAGGTTGCTCCATTATGCACCTTCATTGATCACTAGAAGTTTTTCCCTTGTTGGGGGTTTGATTTTATAAATTCGAGAAAAATAATCTAGAAGATTCCTCTTCAATAAGCTTCCAGGAGTTGTTTCAACCATTTACCTTGGATAAGAACTTTGAATACTATCTAATCCTACCTTGGAGATTTCACATCTTATCACTTGAGCTCATCCTCCCATTAAGAGTGGATCTCAAGCCTATATTGGTAAATGGATTAGAATTCCTAAACCACCATCCTCTCTTATAAATCTACAACCATCTACAACATCAAGGTTGGATTTTTGAGACCTATCATTCCCTCATGATACTGTCTTGAATCCAGAAGATTCATCATCTTCATGAATTAGGGTGACATTGAGGTGTGCTTTATGGCAAGGAAGGAAAAGTCAATTTGGGGAGATCTCTACAATATCAAGTGTTATTCTTGGTTGTAAACTCTCTCCTTTCCATATTAATACAAAGGGTATATTGTTTTCCTATGTATGCTATGTTATGTTTACATTCATATGTTTCAATGCTTTTTTATCCATTGAATAGAGTAATTGGGTAATGCTACATATATTTCATAGATATTTGGCTTGTTGTGATTGTATGTACAGGTTCTAATTATAGAAATCAGAGCTACAATTGGAACTTACAAGCCAAGAGGAGAGTGAATCTTGTGATGGATTTCAAGTAAGGATTTTTCCCTTCTTCAATTCCTCTAATGAGAACTTTATATTCTTTAATTTTTGATGTTCTAGACCATCCTCCTAGGTCTATAGAAGATACTTTTTTCCAAAGTCGTAAATTCCGCATAACACGGTGTTACAGTTCAACAGGATCTAGAGGTTCGCTGAGAGAGAGAGATCAAGAAGGCAACTGACCCTAAGGATCTGGAAGTGTATGAGGAATTGGATATAAAGGCAATATTTATCATCCTAGATGGTGTGAAGGACTCCCTAATACCACATTTGTTAGGGAATAACTCTAGTGATGATATTTCGATGGCTCTTCATAATTTGTTCCTGAATAAGAACGATAACTAGGTACTAGTATCAGAGGAAAAGTTGAAGTAAACATAGATTTTTTAGGGTGAACATGTGACTTTAGATCTGACAAGGTTGTATCAGGTCAAATATGGGCTTATTTTCATCGATGTGACTATTTCAGATTTTGATATCATGAGGATTTTCTTGAAAGGGTTTACTCTATAGTGGAAGCCATTCGTCGAGGGGATCATTGTCAGGGATAAGTTGTCAGACTTGAATAGGTTATGGAACAAATTGATTCAGGAGGAGTTGTGAGACGAGGATATTCATCTGAAGAAGAGGGTTTCATATGATGATGTGGAACTTGCAGCACAAATGAAGGGTAAGAGGAAGAAGGACTTGAATAAGATCAAGTGTTTCAACTATGGCGATATGGGTCATTTTTTTATCAAGATGTCCGATGAAGAAGATGGGAGATGACGAGAAGAATAAATGGGAGTAGGTCGTCAGTGTTTCCACTTCTGTTGAGATAGATGCTCTCACCGAGAGGTTGGAGGAGGAGGAATTTGTTATGATCTCTCATTTCTCTCATTGTACCACCAATGAGGATGGATGGTACATGGACAGTGGTGTGTCAAAACATATGACAGGGTCATAGGAGGTATTTTAGAATCTAGTTGGGTGGGACTCTTACTTGCACATGGTTTTGAGTGACAAGATTCAGAAGGATATTCAAGGATTGAGAGTTTTTACATTCAGGATGGATTCAGCACGAGTGATGTGGGTCCAAGATGTATTGTTTGTACCGAGACTCGGATATAGTGTGATATTTGTCTAAGTGATCGGGAAGAAGGGATTTGAGGTCCTATTCAAGGATGGGAAGGAAAGACTCAGGCCCAGAAGCTCTAGATCCATATGTATTTTGATTGGAATTAGAGAGCATGATCTATACATGCTAACAGAAAAGCCTATGGATCATGAGAAGAAGAAGCAGGAAGACCAAGTGTAGGTTCCAGACAATCAGGGTCAGGTTCAGGATTCATAGGAGTAGGTACTAGTTCCATATAAGAATTTTCAGGTTACAGAGACTCAGGGAGACTCAAGTTCTAGAGGGAGTTTGTAGGTTTAGAGGCAGACTTTTCAACCCAAAAAGAGCATGTGGTTTGTGGGGAGCAAGGGTGCTCCTACAGCTGCCAAGAAGGAATCATAGAGAGAGGAAGACATTTCAGGAGAAGAAGAAGAATTAAAATACTTTCAGTGACAACGACACTTCTAAGAGAGGTGTAATTCGTGCTACAAGGATTTTTGTAGTTGTGAGTTTAAAGAGTTGGGCAAGTGTTGCGAGTAGTGATGAATATGATGAGCTAATTCCTAGTCTTAGAAGTACCTCCCTCGCTAAGAGGGAGTGTTGATTTTTAATAGCTTGGGAGGTACTCCAAGACCTAGGGTTCAAGGTTTGGAGGTTGGAGCACCATAATGGGTCATTATGGGCTTGGAACCCAAGGTTTTGGTTTTTTACCCAAAGGATTTGGGCCAAAACCATGAGGCATTTTGTAAATTTGATGGATGGATATGATAGAGGATGTTAAGGAGAATCCAACACAATTAAAATCATAGAATTATGAGTTGTCCACAATGAGTTATGAAATTTTGAAGGTAATGATTGGTTTTTGGACATACAAATCATGTAGGCTTGAGGTAGAAATGTCAAAAAGTCATGTCTCTTGGAGAATTCGTGGAGCCCTTGTAAAGAGTATACTATAAAAGGTGATTTGATATAATTTAAATTTTCTAAGTGCATTCATCTCTTGTGAAAACACATATGAGGCAATGAATTTTGTGGAGGACAAGGCATGGAGGAGAGAGGGTTGGTTTTGGCATGATTATTTCCCTATTATAGCTTTGAGTTACCTTAGGAGCAAGTTGCAGGAATAAGTTAAGTGTTGAAGGTATTTTTGTGACTGTTTTGATGTGATTTATCTCTCCTAGGTGGGTTGCAGCTCTAGTTGTGCTTTTTATTAAGGTTGCAGGCCTAAAACTCATGTAAAAGGGTGCCGCAAGAATGTTGTAAGTATTATAGACAAGCCGAAGGGTGTACAAGAGTGTTGGGAGGTTTTTTTTTGGGTTGGTTTTAGTCGAGACCTATAGCCTTATGTTGGGAGATTATTGTGGAGGGAATTTGCAACTATTTAAGGGTTGATTGGGTGAGTTTAATAGGGTTTTTGCAGCGTGCTAGGTGCCCTAACCAGGAACAACCATGGAAATCAGTCTACATCAGCACTTTCTAACATGAGGTATGCATGGATGATATGTTTTGTGTAGAGTTGAATGCTAGTGGAACAGTCTTAGTGTTTGGGAAATTTTGCAGTGTGTAGAAGCCAAGGAGGAAGGGTTGGTGTGGAGGTTAGAAGCCCTAACCTAGGAGCATATTCTACAATGAAGTATTGGGAATATTTGGACTAATGGTGGGCAATGTGTAAATGTCCAAAGTAGCCCTAGAATAGGTGGACAAGAAGGAATTGTGTGTTGGGTGAAGCTTTGATGGCCTATGTGGCACTTTGATGGACTAAAGTGACCACTAGAAGAGGTAGTTGTAGCTCAAGGATTGGTTGGCCTAGATGAGCATATTGGATCAGCCCATGTTCATTTTTGGATAAGAGACTTGTAGCAGTGATAGGTGGTATGAATCCTACCCTATCTTAGCCTTCATATAGTGGGAGTGGAAAGCTATAGTGGGAAGAAGACCATGAGTTCCTAAGGAGCAGCAGTGGGAAGAAGGAGTTGTTCACAAATGGAGTTGTGAGCAACTCAAACAAATTCTTGATGTGTAGATAGACTTATGACTAGTATGAGAGTAGGTGGAGCTATGTTCATTAGGAAAATGGATTTGTTTCATTAATAGAGGCAGAGTTGTGTTGCTGCAGATCGGGAGAAACGAACCGACAAGCTGAGATACAACATAGAGGATGTGATTGTGCACTAGAGTAGCGAGACTGTCATTATATATTGTATTCTTATACTTGTGGATATTTGAGGGTCGTTATCTCATGTACAAGAGCCCTATATTGTTTTATTATATGTTGATAATATACCGAATTTGGGTTACATATATTGTTGTTATTGTTCATATTGTGCACATGATTGATTTATTGCATTATATTATTCTGTTGTGAAAAGTAGATTTGTTTCTTGGTTTGGGAGCATCAGAGATTTAATATTCTATCCTAAACAATAGGGTCATGGAAATTCAACACCTACTACATGAAAAAACGTGATTATAATCATTCTTTCATGTATTTATCATTTTTCATGTAATAGGGTCCATAAAAATTATGCAATATGGGTACTCCTTGGATGAGGAATTAAATTATGCATCCAATGAGTGTTATGGCTCGAAATTTGAGTAAAATCATAGGGAGATAAGTTGAAAAAGTAGTTTTTTTTTTTTTGTTTTTTTTTTTTGTTTGTTTGTTATATTTTTACTTTTTTACTCCAAAAATGGTGCATCACGCCCCATGTTTGACATCGTCATCTTGAATCCTATTGGTTTTTATAAAGTTGATTTTGGTTGTACATTTTTGTTTTGAGGCCCATTTTTTACCTCAAAATTTCTCTAATGTTATCCTTTCCCTTGATATATGAAATCCAAAAATCGTACGCACTCATTAATTCACTCCATCCTCTATATCTAGCGTTCAAATCCATTTGAGTGAAGATATTCTTTAGGATATCATGATCATTATTTATCTAAAATCTTCTCCTGATGAGGTAATGCCTCTAAAGTTTCAAATCTAGCATCATCGTTGCTAACTCTAAGTCATGGGTAGCATACTCTCTTCATGTTTCTTAAAGTGCTTGCATCCATAAGCTATTAATCCCCCTTCTTGCATTAACATGGCTCTTAACCCTTGCTTTGAAGCATTTTTGAAAACTATGTAGTCCATCTCCAATATGTTAGGCACTCAAAGGATCAGAGCACTTGTTAGTAATTTCTTTAGTTCAATTATTCATTGTTGCATTCCTTTGTCCATTCATGCCTAAATCCCTTGTGTTTTAATGTGGTGATGGGTTTTGACAATCTTTGAAAACCCTTCCACGAATTTTTGATAATAACCTTCTACTCCCATGAAGCAGCACACCTCATGAGCATTTTTTGGCACTCGCTAATACATTATGGCCTTTTCCTTTTATGGGTCCAACGAAATCCCTTCTCTTAAGACAATGTGGCTAAGATAATGAATATCCTTCTAAAATAAATATAATTCAATAGCTTTGCATACAAATTATTTTCCCTTAAGCAGATCAACACCATCCTTAATTGTTATTCATGCTCATTTCCATTCCTATACTACACAAGAATATTGTCTAGAAAGACTTGCATGAAGTGGTATAGATACTTCTAAAACAAGCTATTCATGAGCCTCATTAACATGGTCGATGCATTGGTCAATCAAAATGGCACTACTACAAACTCATAGTGCCCAAACCGAGTATGAAATGTATTTTTTAGGATGTCACCTTCCTTAATCCTTAATTGGTGACATCTATATCGTGGATCGCTTTTTTATAAAACAATTTCTCCATTCATTTGACTAAAGAGATCATCTATTCTAGGTATATATTACCTGTTATTTATGATATATCAATTCAAATCCCTGTAATTTATGCACAATATTAAAGAACCATCTTTCTTCTTGGAAAAAATCATTATCGCACCCCAAGGTGAAACACTGGTCTTATAAATCCCAATTCTAACAACTCCTTTAATTGCATCTACAACTGACTAAGTTCTAGATTCATCATCCTATATGGTATCTTGGATATTAGTTCCACATCACGTTTTATTTTGATTATTAAAATAGTCTCCCTCTCAAGAAGTAACACTGGTAATTCTTTTGGGGGGAACCCTTGAAATGTTATAGAACTAGGTAGTGATCTAGGAGTTTCCCTTCATGTCATTTACGATATCAAACACATAAAATTTACATCCCTGAATGAGGAAATTTTTTACCTTCATCATTGACATGAATTGGAGGGACGGTTCCCTCTAGATATCGTATATCTTAATTGATCTAGCTTCGTCATATAAATAGATTATTTTCTTTTTAAAATAGTCCACCAAATCTTGATGAGCTTCTAGCTAGCCCATTCTGATGATTACATCATACATTCCTAGGGTGGTGACATATGCCTTCAACTTAGTTTTACACCCTCCAAGGTTAACAAAACATTAGTTAACATTAGGTCTTACCACTTTTTTTACTCCAAAATCCATCTCATATTGTTTAAATTAAACATGCTCATAGCCTTCCAACCCATATTTTTCTATTGAAAAGGGTGAAATGAAACCATTGTTCGTAGTAAAATTAAATGAAATTTAAAATTTTACATGATATATCATACTTGAGGTTTCCACCACAGTGGATTGGTGTTCAACTTAGTGGTTAACAAAAACTACATAGATCCGATGGTGGTTTCTTTCTCTTCTCATTGGTTTTTTTCCTTCTTTATGGGTTTTACCAAGTTGTGACTCAGGGTAGTCACACTATTAATGAGCTCCCACACATCCCCAACAAGTGATGAAAGGTGGATTTTGGATAGAGTTACGTGGAACCCTCTGTATTGATGTCCTTCCCTTCGAACCTCTACCTTTCCTTGCAGCTCCATGCATTTTTCATAGACTTTCAAGAGTCCCTAAAGTTACTAATGAATCTGCACTAACAACCCTTGAAATCCCTGCTACCATTGCTTAGGGTACAACCTTGTTTCAATATCGCGGTGGCCTAGGACTTCCTCCCTTGGATAAGGTTTGAGGATCCTTCACCACAAATATTGGTTTTTATGGAAAGACAACTCTCCTTTTGTATAATTATGGCGATATAATTGAAATTTCTCAAGAAATTTAATCTAAAATAAAGTGAAAACTCTATTGATATGCAAAAATCAATTCATAATTTAGAAAAATAATATTAAACATGCAATAAGCAAAAACACACATGCGCATTATTTTTTATATGGGAACCCAACTAGGAAAAAACCCTCAAGCCTCTTTACATTAATCAGATGAATAGAGATGTACTAAATTATTTTTCCACATTGAGCACAATCTACAAGTGAATAACCTATCTCTCTGACTCAGACTTAGTCAATTTCTACCTCTACTTGAGCCCCTATTTCCTTACACAAATCTTAGATAATTATCCTTTATTTTATAGGAATCCTCCTCCAATTGATTGTGCTCCAAGTTTTTATCATCTGACTACATGCAACACATGTACACTCAAACTAGTTTACAATTGCTTGTTACTCTACCATGGAATCTCCACTGTAGTTGGAAACTTGAGTTCTCTCCATTCACTAGTTATTTTAGGTTGATTAATCAGTTAATTGGATGATCATTGAGTTAGACTATTGTCCCACTGCACAACTGACCTTCCACTAGTTCCTCCAACTGTTAGAACTAGTTTAACTGAACTCATTTGGATTACTAAAATTTAGCAATCACACATGATTAACTAAACTCCAAGCCCTTTAACTTGAATTTATTGAAATAACTAGGTGAAAAGAGCCATGTCACACAAGTTAACTACATCTAAGTTGTCTATTGATGTGGAAATTTGAATTTTCTCAATTTTACCAAGGCAAAGTCAAATTGAGACTTTCTTGTTTCACTTATCAACATTACCTCTCAGCAAGAAAGGGATTATCAACCACCCCTATCCTACACCTGTGTAATTCAAACTTCCCTCTTGAAAAATCCTCTGTCAATATGTCAACATCTCATTCCTCTATCAGAATGTATTGTAGCAACATTATCTGCCTTTGCACACAATTTTGTAAATGATGATACTAGATATCTATATGCTTGGATTGATCGTGAAATAATGGAATCTCAGATAGCTTAATATAAATCTTATTATCACAATAAATCACAGTTGGATCCATCATTTGACTAAAAAATCCCACAAGTATCTTTCTCATCCAAATTGTCTCACATGTTGCTTGACTTGCAACTATGTATTCTACTTCTATCAAGTTGAACGCCATAGATGTTTTCTTCTTTTTGTACCAGGAAATCGTTGCGAACCCAACACTCAAAATCCACCTGATGTAATCTTTCGATCGAATGGACACCCTACCCAATATGCATCTATGAAGCCACACATCTTCACTCCCTATGTCTATATGTACGATAATCCATATTGGGCAGTGCCTCTGAGGTACCATAAAACATGTTTATATGCCTTCCAATAAAATTTGGTCGGCTAACCATATCTTGGCTTATCTAGTTGACAACATAGCACGTATCTAGTCGTGTGTTCACAAGATACACTAGTGAACCCCCTAACTACCGGTAAATGGTAGCATCCACCTTTTCACCTGAAGTGGAATTACCATTCCTCCAATTGGTCGCTAGAGGTGTCTCCATGGGCTTACAACTATCCATGTGGAATCTATGTGGTATCTTGGTGGCATACTTTCCTTGAGACATAAACAATTCCCCATCGCCTTTCCATACTTCCAACCCGAGGAAGTAGGGCATGAGACCCATGTCCTTCATTTCAAATTCCCTTTCAAGATCCTCCTTGTAAAAATTTATCAGCTACTCATCACTTGTCAATACTAAATCATCAACACATAAAACAATGATAAGAAATTTACCGTCTTCAAAAATATGATAAATATTCGTATCTGCTTCACTTTTGGTGAATCCAAAACCAGTGAGATAATTTTCGATCCTAGTGTACCAAGTATGGGGTGCGTGTTTGAGACCATAAAATTCTCACTTGAGTCTGCACACATGAGACTCCTAATAAAATGTCTCAAAACCTTCTTGTTTCTAAATGTACACCTCCTCCTCAATAAAACCATTGAGGAATTTTATTTTTACATCCATCTTGTGGATATTCCACCCCATCTACAGAGCCAGTACAAGAATTGATTTAACGGATGAATACCTTGCTACGGGAGCAAAGGTTTCATCATAGTCAATTCCCTCAACTTTAGAGAATCCTTTGGCCACAAATCTGGCCTTATACTTATTTATTCTTCAATATGTTGCAAGCTTAACCTTGATGATCCATCTCGAACCCACAATTGATTTATCTGCTGGTCTTGGGGCCACTTCCCAAACATTTTTCGTCATGATGGATACACATTCTTCCACCATTGTATAAACTCAAATTGGTTGCTCAACTACTTCCTTTAAATATGATGTCTCAGTCTCTACAAGAAAAGTCATTATAGCCATGTAGCCAGTGTATTTCTTAGGTGACCTCCTTTTCCTGCACAAATTTAAAGTAGCTCCCACATTCTCCCTCACATCCTGCACAAGTCTATCAACTTCCCTGATTATTTTTCTCTCTTCTCTAGATGGTTCTCCTTGAGTAGATGTCTCTAATCTATGCTCCTCTGTTTATGGTTGCTCCATAAATTCCTGAGGCTCCTCCTTTGGGGCTAAAAGCTTCTCTTCCAGTTGAATATCCCTCTCAAGATAGCACCACATCACTTTCTCCTCATCAACCTTTACATCCCTTCACATAATTTTCATTATGAGGGAAGGTAAGTACACACAGTAATTGCGTCAAGTTTTGGTGTGACCCACAAAAACTACCAACTATGTTGGTAGCTCAAGCTTATTCCTCAAATATTTGGAGACATGACAGTAAACAGAGGCTCCAAATATCCTGAAGTGAGACACATCTGGCTTTCTCCCCGAGAATGCCTCCTCCGGTGTAATCATACCAATAATCTGATGAGGACTTTGGTTCTGCAAGTATATTTTTGTGTTACATGCCTCTACACACAAATGCAGTGGTGGGCCTTGGTCATGTAGCATATCTCTTATAGCTCCAACAATTCGTTGGTAATTTTTCTTAGCTACCCCACTCTGTTGTGGTTTTTGAGGTGTTGTTAGCTATATTTGAATTCCTTCCTTCACACATAACTCCTTGAAGTCATTCGAAACATACTCACCTCCATTATCGCCCATAAGATCCTTCACCTTCTTTTCGGTCTCTTTCTCAACTAGTGTCCACAAACTTTGAGAATGTCTCATCCTTCTTGCGCATGAAGAAGATCAAGCACTTCCTTGAGAAATCATCAACAAAAATAACAAAATATTTGTGTTTGGCAGTGGAGGTTGTCAAGAAAGGTCAAAAAACATTAGAGTAGAATCTTTCCAATATTGCATGTGCTTTGTTGTCTTGTTCATATAATGCGAATTTCACATACTTCCCCAAGGTACAACCTTTGTGTTGAAGTCCAACAATAAATTGCAGCACCTACACTAGTGTGGGACCAGGAGGTCCAAGCAGCACCTACAATAGTGTAGGACCATGAGGTCTTAGTAGCACCTACACTAGTGTGGGCTAAATTTGGTGCAGTATCTATTTTAATTTTCCCTTAATTAATATGGACAGTAACATGTAATATTATCTCATAATCACCTGTAATAGTTAAATGAGTATGATAAAATTAGTTAGCTCATGAATGTCGAGTTGAGGGTAGTTGGTGAGGCATGCAAAATAATTCAAGTTGTAACAGAGTTCTAAGTGCAATTGGTGCATTAGTTAATGCATGGAGTAATCAACTAACTCAGTTAAGTGAGTTAAAGTCAATTGTGCTAATTGTAACTGTTTTTTGCACTAATGAGAGATTAAGTGAATTAAACAATATTTAATTCACAATCAGTGATATAACATGCAACTGATGATTTACTATTATTATTTGCATGCATGTCAGTTCCAGTGGAGACACAGTTCAGATCTAGGTGAAAGGGATGTTAACTATCAGTTGTAGGATTATTGGGTTGCACCCATGAAACCAAACACTCATTCAATTTCCCATGATCCTTGCGCAGTCAAGGAAGGCCAAAATTCCTAAATAATAGGGATTTCATTCCACATGAATTATGCAAGCAAGGCAAACTGTTTAGAGGCTGAGCATTGGCTAAGTGATGGTTAGTTTTGTCCAGGACAGTGTGAGACAATTAGCTAAGTACAGGAGACTCTTATGAGGAGTGTATTGTAATTATTTCATGTATCCATGCTAAATATATAACTAAATATAGTGGGATTTTTAGCAGCAAGATTTCCCCTTGAAATGATCTTTGTTGTGGTTTGATTGATTCTTCTTTACTTCATGTGATTGGTGATTGTGTTTAAATTTCCGCAGTTGATTTGTAGAAGTGATTCAGTATCTAGCTTTAGTACATTATTATATCAGATTTAATCCACGATATACATATTATTTTTATAATTTCTACATGGTATCAGAGCTTCTTTCAACTTTCTAGATGGTATTAGAGCACAAGAAATCACAATAGTGGAAGAGGAGTTTATTTTTTGACTGAATAGAATTCGAATTTGCAGAAGACTTTCTTGGTGCTACAAGTGATTCAGGATTGAAATGGCTTTCAATGGCTTGATATTGGAGTATGCACTCAAGGGAAGCTCTAACTATATTGCTTGGAAAGACAATATGGAGGCAGTACTGGAAGACAATGGCTTGAAGGAACTCATTGACAATGATGTTCCCAAACCCATTGTGACAGATGCTGCAAATCTTGATGCGTGGAAAAAGAAAGTGGCAAAGGCAAGGAGGATCTTATTGGAGGGAGTACGAGACCACATTGTCTCAATTCTCCATGGCAAAGAGACATAAAATTCTATGTGGAAAGTTTTGATAGATATATTTCAGAGCAACAGTGATCATAGGAAATTGGGACTGAAAGACAAACTCAGAAAGATCAAGATGGAGAAAGGAGAAACCATGCAAAAATATTTAACAAAGTTTGTCCAATCTCGGGATGAGCTTGGGAGCATTGGCATTATTTTCGTTGATGATGATTTGGTGAGCCTAGCTCTTCTAGGACTACCCAAGAGTTTGCATAGTTATCAGGACTTTGTCAATGGGAGGGAAAAGTTGCCAGATTAGGAACAACTTTGGCTAGATTTGGTGCAAGAGGAGTTTAGACAGAATACCAGAGATGGATCTTCATCTAATAATGAAGATGAAGAATATTTTTCTTTGGCTTCCAAGGTGAAGAAGGGTAAAGGAAATAAATTCCATTCCAAATCTGAGCCTGGTAAAGATGGCAGGAAGCGTGACATGTCTAGAGTGAAGTGTTTTCACTGTCACGAGAATGGGCATTATGCCACGAACTGTCCACAAAAGAAGAAGAACTAGAAGGCTTTAGGATATGAAATTGGTGAGGCTTTGGCATCGCAATTTGAGCTTGAATTATTTCTCATTGCATGCGTGGTGTCAATTGAAATGGGATTGGTGTGGTATTTGGATAGTGGTGCATCCTTTCACATGACGGGAGACAAAAAAAATTTCAGTAGCTTGGAGGAGAAGGACCTCCAGATGCATATCAAAATGGGTGATGACGGGAGGTATAGTGCTAACAATATTGGTACCATTACCTTCCAAAGACAGTCAGGTAAAGCCTTTCAATTTAAAGATGTAATGCATGTACCAGGCTTGAAGAAAGATTTAGTCGCAGTTGAAATGTTGGAGGATAGAGGCTATGCTGTTTTTTTCAGTGAAGGAAAAGATTTCCTGCGACACAAAACAACAAGACAAGCCAAGAATATTGGGATTTGAGTTAAGAATATATATAAACTTGATGTATATGGTTGCGCAACATTGATGGGTAAGGCAAATAAAGTGGTGAGTCGAGATGAGGGTGAGTTATGGCACCGGAGATTGGGCCATCTTCACCACGGAACCTTAAAATTCATGCAGCAGATTTCTATGGGTCTTCCCAAGGGTACACTTGTGCAGTCAGACACATGCAAGGGATGTACTATGGTAAAATATGCAAAGGCCACCTTTCATGAGAAGGAGAACCAAGCCTCAGGGATCTTGGAGAGAGTTCACTCAGACGTGTGTGGACCATTCTCTACCGCTTTAACAACAAAGCATAAGTACTATGTGATATTTGTTGATGACTTTTCTCAAAAGTGTTGTATCTACTTCATGCAGAAGAAACATCAGACATTCTCAAATTTTATTGAGTTCAAAGCACTAGTGGAGAAAGACACGGGGAAGCATGTGAAGGCTCTTAGGAGCGACAATGATGGTGAGTAGATATCCAATGAATTCAAGAACTTCTGCAACAAAGAAGGAATTCGAAGAGAACTGTTTGTGCCTCATAACCCACAACAGAATGGGGTCACAGAGAGAAAGAAAAGAATAATTGTGGGTGAAGCAAGAGCAATGTTTCATGATCAGGTATTTCCATTGGATATGTGGGAGGAGGCATGCAACACAGTGATATTTGTGCAGAACCATTGTCCTTATAGGATACTTGGCATGAGTACACCAAAAGAGGCTTTTACTAGTAAGAAACCTGATGTTTCACATTTTAATATTTTTGGCTCATATGTTTATGTGCATGTGACCAAAGATGCCAAGAAGAAGCTGGAAACAACAACTAAGATTGGGATTTTTGTGGGGTACACTGATACTCCCCACAACTATCGAGTGTATTTTCCAAACAACAGAATGACGTTTGTGTGACGAGATATAAAATTTGATGAGGATAAAACCATGTGATTGTCCCTTGAGAGTGAGTTGGATTTGCATGTAGAGGAGGAACTCTTGGTTCCAAAGGATGAGCCTCAAGATGTGGAGTAGCCACATGTGGAGGATCATGGAGTGGCATAAAACACTCATGCAGAGCCATCCACCATAAATGGTATAAGACGCACCACAAAAGCTGATAGATTGAGACTTGATGCAGTAGAGAATGTAGGAGCCCCTACTTCACTGTGCAGACAGAGACAGTCTCCAGACAGGTTTATTGGATACATGGCTCTTATGAGAAAGTGTAATGTGATAGAACCATCTTCCTTTTAGGAGGCAGTGCAAAAACCAATTTGGGTTGATGCAATGGTGGAGGAGTATGACTCCATTGTCAAGAACAGTGCATGGGAGATTGTCCCAAGACCGGTTGATAAATCAGTGGTTGGATCTACGTGGATCTACAAGGTAAAGAAAGCTGCTGATGGGAGTGTGGAGAAGTACAAGGCCATATTTGTGGCCCAGGTATTCTCACAGATTGAGGGGATCGACTATGATGAGACTTTTGCACCAGTTCCAAGGTACTCTTCCATTATATTTATCCTTGCACTCTCATCGCAGATGGGGTGGCACATTCATCAAATGGATGTGAAAACTGTGTTTTTCATTGTAGTTATTGAGGAAGAAGTGTACATAGAGCATCCAGAAGGTTTCGAGATATTTGATAGTGAGCCGCATGTGTATCGACTCAAGAGATAACTGTATGGGTTGAAGCAAGCACCTCGTGCTTGGTACACTCGAATTGACAGTTATTTCACTAGGTTGGGCTACACCAAAATTGAAGCAGATGCAAACCTATACCAGATTGTCGTTGATGGTAAGCTCTTGATTATCGTAATTTATTTTGATGATCTAATTTTGAAAAGTGATGAGTAGCTGATACACTCATGCAAGGAGGATCTTTCAAGGGATTTCAAAATGAAGGACATGGGACTCCTTCATTATTTCCTTGGTTTGGAAATATGGCAACGGGATGGTGAAATTTTTGTTTCTCAAGGAAAGTATGCCAAAGAGATACTGGGTAAGTTTCACATGGAGAGTTGTAAACACATGGACACTCCTCTTCCAGGAAATTGGAGGAAAGAGGATGCTACTTCAGGAGAGGTAGTGGATGCTACTGGCTACAGGTAGTTAGTTGGTTCACTAATGTACTTAGTGAACACCAGACTAGACATTTGCTATGCAATTAACCAGCTGAGTCAAGCTATGGTTAATCTGACCAAGCTATTTTAGAAGGCGAGGAAGCATGTCTTAAGATATCTCCAGGGAACTATAGAGTATGGATTATGGTACATATGAATAGATGGAGTGAAGCTTCAAGGCTTCATGGATGCATATTGGGCAGGCAGTCCATTAGACAGAAAGAGCACATCTGGAGGGATCTTCAGCAAAGGATCGAAACAATTTTCTTGGTACAATAGGAAGCAGCAATCTATGGCACTCAGTTCAACAGAGAAAGAGCACATGTCAGCAAGTCAAGCTACATGTGAGGCCATATGGATGAGAAATATCCTGGTTGGTTTGTTTGGTTCTCAGATGGATCTGACAATGATACATTGTGATAACCATAGTTGCATTAAACTCTCGATTAATCCTATGTTTCATGATAGGTCAAAGCACATATAAATATGGTACCACCATCTCAAATATTGTGTGCAGAGACGCATAATGTTACTTCAGTACATTCCCATAGAAGATCAGGATGCAGATATTCTGACGAAGGTGCTCACTAGGAGAAAATTCGAATACCATAGAGACAAGATCAGGGTGAAGGATAATCCATTTCTTGTTGAGAAAGAGTGTTGAAGTCCAACAAGAAATTGCAGCACTTACACTAGTGTGGGACCAAGAGGTCGAAGCAGCACCTACACTAGTGTGGGACCAGAAGGTCTTAGCAGCACCTACACTAGTATGGGCTAAATTTGGTGTAGTGTCTATTTTAATTTTCCCTTAATTAAGATGGACAATAAAATGTAATCTTATCTCATAATCACTTGTAATAGTTAACTGAGAGTGATAAACTCAATTAACTCATGAATTTGAGTTGAGAGTAGTTGGTAAGGCATGCAGAGTCATTCTAGTTGTAACAGAGTTCGAAGTGCATTTGGTGCATTAGTTCATGCATGCAATAATCAGTTAACTCATTTAAGTGAGTTAAAGTCAGTTGTGCTAGTTGTAATTGTTTGTTGCACTAGTGAGAGATCAAGATAATTAAATATTATTTAATTCAAAATCAGTGATCTAACATGCAAATTATGATTTACTATTATTAATTGCATGCATGTCAGTTCCCATGGAGACCCAGTTGAGATCTAGGTGAAAGGGATGTTAACTATCAGTTGTAGGATTATTGGGTTGCACCCATGCAACCAAACACTCATTGGATTTCCTATGATCCTTGCACAGTAAAGGAAGGCCAAAATTCCTAAAGAATAGGGATTGCATTCCACATGAATTGCGCAAGCAAGGCAGGTTGTTTAGAGGTTGAGAATTTTCTAAGTGTTGGTTAGTTTTGTCCAGGACAGTGTGAGACAATTAGCTGAGTACAAGAGACTCTTGTGAGAAGAGTGTATTGTAATTGTTTCATGTAGCCATGCTGAATACACAATAGAATATAGTGGGGTTTTTAGCAGCAAGATTTCCCCTAGAAATTATCTATGTTGTGGTTTGATTGATTCTTCTTTGCTTCATGTGATTGGCGATTGTGTTTAAATTTCCGCAATTGATTTGTAGAAGTGATTCAGTATCTAGCTTTAGTACATTGTTAGATCAGATTGAATCCATGATATACATATTGTTTGTATAATTTATACACTTTAGAGACATATTTACTCTCAAGTGATACTTTGTGGAGGCTAATGGTTATTTGTTGCATAATTTTTAGGGTGCCATGATGCAAGTGGCCCAATCTCCTGTGCCAAAGTTCACTGACATTTCATCTCTAAACTTTTCTCTTCCTTACTGCTTAATGTGGTGCAATATTCCACATTCAACTTGTATAGGTTCTTCATCCAAACCTTGATTTGCTTCACCTGCCCAGTGGCTATGTGTCTCGAGAATGCTTTCCCTTCGCTGAAGATCACATCATAATCACGGTCTTCCAAAACTGCTACTGAGATGAGATTCTTCTTTAGGCCTAGAACAAACATAACATATTTGAGGGGAATAGGGGATCTTTACTTCCTATTAAAGGTTATTGTACCAATACTGGTAGAATTGTACCTACCATCATCCCCAAGCACAATATGCATGTGGAGACATTTCTCCTCCAAGTCACTGAAAAAATCTCTACACGTTGTCATGTGGAATGAGGAACCTGAGTCCAAGTACCGCACACTCCCAATCATAGTGTTGTCCATGCATGCGATAAGGGTGAATTTTAGCTCAAAATATGAATCTAATGCCTCACTAGCTGCTCCTCTTGAGTTCTTATTGCCAGAATTTTTGTGTGGACACTTTGTAGCATAGTGCTCGAACTCATGAAAATTGAAGAATTTTATTTTGGAAAATTCTTTCTTCTTTCCCCCTTGGCTAGATTCTAGTTTGGTTTGAGATTTCTTCCATTTTCCCTTATTTCCATTTCCAACCAATGCAAAATTTTCCTCATCTTCGCCCTTGGATGAGGTTCCATCTCTGGTATTTCACTTGATCTCTTCTTCTACCAAATCAAACCATAAGTCTTCCCAATTCAGTAATTTCTCCCTCTCGTTCACCGAGTCCTAGTAGTTATGCAAGCTTTTGGTAAGGCCTAGAAGTGCGAGGCTCACTAGGTCATCTTCTAAAAAATTCACACCAACCCTTCCAAGCTCATCACAAACTTGTGTAAATCCACTGAGATACTACGGAATAGTATCATTCTTCTGCATCTTAATATTTCGAAGTTTGTCTTTGAGGGCCAATTTTCTATGATCACTTTTATTCTTGAATAGCTCTGACGGTTCCTTCCACTATGTGAAAGGGGTTTCTTTCCCATGGATATTTGAGACAATGTGGTCCTGCACTCCCTCCAATATTATTCTCCTTGCCTTGGATACATATTTCTTCCATTGGGATAAGTTCTGGGCATCATATTCTGTTAGTTTTGCAACATATCTCTTCATTTATTCTAGAAATACATTGTCATCAAGCACCGCCTCCATGTGATCCTTCCATGCAATGAAATTCGAGCTTTATTCCAAGGCATACTCTAACATCAATCCATTGAAGGCCATTGTCCCAACTATAAAGAGATCCTGCTACACTAAATCTGCAAATTCGAACCTCCTAAGGAAAAACTTCAAAATCCTTGTTCTAATGTGAATCCTGCTATGATACCATGTATAAATATGGTGATAGAATTACAAATGCTCAATAAATTTAATCTAAAATCAAGGGACAAAATGCTACTCTGTTGATTTGCATAATTCAGTTCACAATTTAGAACAATAATCTCATACACGCATTAAGAAATAACACACATGCACAATATTTTTTTCTAGGGGAACCCAATTAGGAAAAACCCCTAAAGCCTCTTTGCATTCATCAGATGAATAGAGATGTATTACAATTTCTTTCCCTCATTGTGTTGAAATTCAACAAGAAAATGCACCACATACTAGTGTGGGATTCTAGTCACACATTAGTGAGGAATTCAGTGACACATTAGTGCTAATGTGGGTGTCCAATTTTTAAATAAATTAGAAAATAAAGTGTAATATTATCTCATAACAATTTGTAATTGTTAACTAAGTGTGATAGACTTAGTTAGATCAATAATTTTGAGTTGAGGGTCAAAGTTGAGGCATGTAGAGTGATTCTATTATTTACAGGGTCCAGTTGCAGTTGTAGCAGTAGTGTGGTGTGAGTGCAATCAGTTAACTCAAATTAATTGAGTTAAAATCAGTTTAATTAGTTCTAACTGAATGATGAGCTAGTGGAAGGTCAAGTGAATTAAAATAGATTTAATTCACAAGTAGTGATCTACCAAGTAACTAATGATTCACTATTAATATCTGCATGCATGTAAATTATGATGACAACACAGTTAAGACAAAGATTAAAGGTAACTAAACTCTCAGTTGTATTATTAGCGAATTTCCTGAGCGCAATTATAAAGCCACAATATGCCCATGATGGATTGTACAGTCAAGGAAGGTTGGAATTCCTATTTAATAGGAATTATTTTTCCTAGGGATTGCGTGAGCAAGGAAGGCTAAAGGTGGGCACGAAATTGGCTATGTATTGGTCCATTTTTTCCTAGATCAGTGTGAGACGATTGGTAGAGTGTATGAGGTTCTTGTGAGCACACATGCATTGTATTGTTTCATGATTCCTTGGTTGATTATACAATAAATATGGAGGGGTTTTAAGAAGTTTATTTCCCAAGAAAATCTTGTGTTGTGCGATTGAATTACTTCTTTCTCTTACTTGCATGTGATTGAGCGAACGTGATTTATATTCTGCAAATATTGTAGAAGGATTCAGTCTCTTGTTTTAGTACATTACATGATCGGTTTGAATCCATTGGTGTAATTTCTACATGGTATCACATCTATGTTAGAGATTTTATACATGGTATCAGAGTGCCAAGAATCACAATAGTGGAGAAGAAATTGAGTTTTTGTTGAACAATATTCAAATTTGTAGATACTTTCTTTAGAGCCATAAGTTGATCAAGATGTATTTCAATGGCTTGAGACTCGAATATGCACTCGAGGTCAGTTCGAATTATATTTCATTGAAGGACAGGATGGAGGCAGTGTTGGAGGAAAACGGGTTGAAGGAATTCATAGATACTGGTATTCCCAAGCCCACAGTAGTAGATGCCCAACTTCTTGATGCATGGAAGAATAAGGTAGCAAATGTGAGGAGGATCTTATTAGAGGGAGTTTGAGATCATATTGTCTCAAGTATCCATGGTAAGGAAACTCCATATGCTATGTGGAAGGCCTTGACAGATATGTTTCAAATCATCAGTGACCACAAAAAAATGGCACTCAAGGACAAGCTTAGGAAAATCAAAATGGAGAAGGGTGACACAATCCAGAAATACTTGACGAGGTACACTCAATGTCAAGATGAGCTTGGAAGTGTTGGTATTACTTTAGTTGATGATGACTTGGTGAGCCTAGAACTTCTAGGCCTTCCCAAGAGCTGGCATAGTTACTAGGACTCTATGAATGGGAGAGAGAAGTTACCAGATTGGGAGTGATTATGGTCATATTTTGTATAAGAAGAGTTTCAGCGGAATACCAGGGATGGATCCTCATCCAATACTGATGATGAGGAAAATTGTGCCTTGGCTGATAAGGCAAAGAAGGGGAAGGGGCAGAAGTCCCATTCCAAATATAAGACTGGAAAATAAGGCAAGAAGCGTGACATGTCAAAGGTGAAATTTTTTCACTGTCATGAACATGGACACTATGCCACAAATTGTACATAAAAGAAGAAGAAAAACAAGAAGGCTCTGGGAGCTGCAATGGGTGAAGCTTTGGCCTCACAGTTTGAGTTGGACTTCTCTCTCATCGCATGCATGGTGTCAATTGTGATGGGATCTATGTGGTACTTGGATAGTGGAGAATCTTTCCACATGACAGGAAAAAAAAAACTCTTTAGTAGCTTGGAGGAGAAGGATCTTCGGATGCACATCGAGATGGGTGATGACGGGAGGTATAGCACTACTGGGATTGGTACAGTTACATTCCAGACACATTCACATAAACCTTTCATATTAAAATATGTCATGCATGTACTAGGCTTGAAAAAAGAATTTAGTTTCAGTTGCTATGTTGTAGGATCTTGGATATGATGTGGTTTTCAGTGAAGGAAAGGTGTTCCTTTGTCACAAAGCCACAGGACAGGTAAAGAGGATTGGGGTTCGTATGAAGAACCTCTACAAAATTTATGTAGATGGTTGCACAAAATTGAGCAGTAAAGCAAGGAAGGTGGTGAGCTGGGATACAGGTGAGCTATAGCACAGAAGACTAGGCCATCTACACCATAGTTCTTTGAGGATTATGCAGTATATTTCTACAGGTCTTCCGAAGGGTACTCTTGCACAGATAGACAGATGAAAGGGCTGTACCATGGGGAAGTATACAAAGGCCACGTTTCATGAGAAGGAGAACCGAGCAGTGAAAATACTCGAGAGAGTTCACTCAGACGTGTGCGGACCATTCTCAATAGCTTCCACAGCAAAGCACGGGTATTATGTGATTTTTGTTGATGATTTTTCTAGAAAGTGTTGGATCTTCTTTCTATAGAAGAAAGAACAGACATTATCCAAGTTTTGAGAGTTCAAAGCACTAGTAGAGAAATATACAGGGAAGAAGGCGAAGTCTCTAAGGAGAGACAATGGTGGTGAGTATATCTCTAATGAATTCAAGAAATTATGTGCCAAAGAAGGAATTCAGAGAGAATTGATTGCACCTCATAACCAACAACAGAATGGGGTTGCAGAAAGAAATAACAAAACAATTCTAGGAGTAGCATAAGCTATGTTACATGATCAAGGTCTATCGTTGCATCTATGGGCAGAGGCATGCAACACGATGGTATTTGTGAAGAACCATAGTCCTCATCAGATACTTAGCATGAGTACACCAGAGGATGATTTTTCAGACAAGAAACTAGATGTTTCATATTTTGAATTTTTTGGCTCATCTTTCTATTTTAATGTGACCAAAGATGATAGGAAGAATCTAGAACCAAAAGAAAAGGTTGGGATATTTTTGGGGTACACTGATACTCCCCACAACTATCGGGTGTATTTTTCGACTAACAGGATGAAAATTGTCAAAAGATATGTTAAATTTGATGAGGAGAAAGCCATGCAATTGTCCCTTGACAGGGAACTTGACTTGTATGCAGATGAGGAACTCTTAGTTTGAAAGGATGAACCTTAGGATGTGGAGCAGCCACAAGGAGAGGATCATGGAGTGGCATAAACCACTCATGTAGATTCATCCACTAGAAATGGTAGGAAGCGCACCAAAGAGGCTGAAAATTTGACGCTAGATGCGACAAAGCATGTAGGTGCACCTACATCCCAGCACAGGTAGAGAAGGTCCCAGATAGGTATACTAGAAACATGTATCTTATGAGCGAGTGTATTGTCACATAACCATCATCATTTGAGGAAGCAGTGAAATAGCCAACATGGGTTGATGCCATGGTTGAGGAGTATGACTCCATTATCAGAAACAGTGCATGGGAAGTGGTCCCAAGACTAGTGGAGAAGTCAGTGGTTGGATCCAGGTGGATATACAAGGTGAAGAAAGCATCAGATCGGAGTGTGGAGAAATACAAGGCTAGATTTGTGACCAGAGGATTCTCACAGGTAGAGGGGATTGACTATGAGGATGCTTTTGCACTGGTTGTGTGTTACTCATCGATTAGATCCATATTTTCACTCTCAATGCGGATGGGGTGGGAGATACATCATATGGATGTAAAGAAAACCTTTCTTAATGGATTTTTTGAGGAATAAGTGTACATTGAGAAACCAGAAGGTTTTGAGACCTTTGACAGGGAGTCGCATGTGTGCAGACTCAAGAGAGCATTGTATGGGCTGAAGCAAGCACCGCGTGCTTGGTACACCGGGAACGATAGATATTTCACCAGGTTGGGCTTCACAAAGAGTGAAGTGGATGCGAACCTATATCATATTTTGGTTGATGGTAAGATTTTGATTATTGTACTTTATGTTGATGATATTTTATTGATAAGTGATGAGCAACTCATAACTTATTGAAAAGAGGATCTTGCAAAAGAGTTTTAGATGAAGGAAATGGGGCTATTGCACTATTTCCTTAGCTTGGACATATGGTAAAGAGATGCAGAGATATTTGTATCTCACGGAAAGTATGCCAAGGAGATTCTAAGGAAGTTCCACATGGAGGGAAGCAAACCCATGGAGACTCCTCTTGCAGGAAACTGGAGGAAGGAGGATGCTACTTCAGGTGAGGTCGTGGATGCTATTGTTTATAGGCAGCTTGTGGGTCCACTTATGTATTTTGTGAACACATGACCAGACATATGTTACGTAGTTAACTAGCTTATTCAAGCTATGGTTAAGCCCACCAAGCTCTTTTGGAAGGCGAGGAAGCATGTGTTGAGATATATCAAGGGCACTACAGAGTATTGATTATGGTACAGATGGATAGAGGGAGTGAAGCTTCAAGTCTTCACCGCTGCAGATTTGGCAGGTAGTCCATCAGGAAGGAAGAGCACATCAGGGGGCATCTTCAACATAGGATCAGAAACAATTTCTTAGTACAGTGGGAAGCAGAGATCAGTTGCACTCAGTTCAGCTGAGGCATAGTACATGGCAGCTAGTTAGGCTACATGCGAGGCCATCTAGATGAGGAAGATACTTGTTGGTTTGTTTGATCATCAGATGGATCGGACGGTGATACATTGTGATAACCAGAGTTGCATAAAACTCTTAGTTAATCTGGTATTCCATGATAGGTCTAGGCATATTGACATCTAGTACCACCATCTCAGATATTGTGTTAAAAGGTGCATTATGTTGTTGCAGTACATTCCCATGGAAGATCAGGATGCAGATATCTTGACGAAGGCGCTTGCGAAGAGCAAATTCGAATACCACAGAGGCAAGATTGGGGTAGTAGATAATCCCTTTCTTGATGAGAGGGAGTGTTAAAATTCAACAAGAAAATGCACCACATACTAATGTGGGATTCCAGTCACACATGAGTGAGGAATTCAATGACACATCAGTGCTAATGTGGGCATCCAATTTTTAAATAAATTGGAAAATAAATTGTCATCTTATCTCATAACAACTCAAAATAGTTAACTAAGTGTGATAGAATTATTTAGATCAATAATTTCGAGTTGAGGGTCAAAGGTGAGGCATGTAGAGTGATTCTATAGTTTATAGGGTCCAGTTGCAGTAGTAGCACTAGTGTGGAGTGAGTGCAGTCAATTAACTCAAATTTATTGAGTTAAAATCAGTTTAACTAGTTCTAACTGAATGATTATCTAGTGGAAGGTCAAGTGAATTAAAATATATTTAATTCACAAGTAGTGATCTACCAAGTAACGGATGATTCACTATTAATAGTTTCATGCATGTCAATTCTGATGACGACCCAGTTGAGACAATGGTTAAAGGTCAGTTGTGTTATTAGCGAATTTCCTGATTGCAATTATAAAGCCACGGGATGCCCATGATGGACTTCCCAGTCAAGGAAGGTTGGAATTCCTATTTAATAGGAATTATTTTTCCTAGGGATTGCATGGGCAAGGCAGGCTGAAGGTGGGCAGGAAATTGGCTATGTATTGGTCCAATTTTGCCTAGATCAGTGTGAGATGATTGGTAGAGTGTATGAGGTTCTTGTGAGCACACATGTATTGTATTGTTTCATGATTCCTTGGTTGATTGTACAATAAATATGGAGGGGTTTTGAGCAGTTTCTTTCCCTAGGAAATTATTGTGTTGTGCGATTGATTTAATTCTTTCTTTTACTTGCATGTGATTGAACGATCGTGATTTATATTCCGCAAATATTGTAGAAGGATTCAATATCTTGTTTTAATACATTACATGATAGGATTGAATCCATTGGTGTAATTTCTACACGTTGAGCACAACCTACAAGTGAATAACCTATCTCTCCGCTAAATGAGAAGCTCTGACTCAGACTTAGTCAATTTTTTCCCCTGCTTGAACCGTTATTTCCTTGCACAAATCCTAGATAATTAGCCCCTATATTTTAGGAATTTTCCTCCACTTGATTGCACAATTTCCAAGGTTTGATCATCTGACTGCATGTAATATCTGTACATGCAAACTATTTGACAACTGCTTGTTACACTTCCTTGGAATATCCACCACAACTGAGAACAACAATTATTTGAATGCACTAGTTATTTTAGGTTGATTGATCAGTTAACTAGGTGATCATTGAGTTAGATTGTTTTCCCACTGCACAAATGACCTTCCACTAGTTCCTCCAACTGTTAGAACTAGTTTAACTGAACTCGGCTAGATATAACTGAACCGAATTACTAAAATTTAGAAATCATGTATCCTTAACTAAACTCCAAGCACTCTAACTTGAACTTACTAAGCTAACTGAGTGACAAGAGCCATGTCTCACAATTTAACTAATTCCAAGTTGTCTGCTAATGTGGAAATTTTAATTTTCTCAATTTGACCAAGGCAATGTCAAATTAAGACTTTATTTCTGCACTTCTCAACACTTTTCCCCTTTTAATTCCAAGGTCTCTTCTACATAGTGGTTCTTTTCAATATCTTTCACAACTAAGGATGGATTTGACATATGTACAATTTCCCTAATCTTAGGGTTCAATCCATAAAAAAATAAATCTGCATAGCATTGATCAATGTCCATGTAGGAGACATACTTTACCAACTCCATGAACCTGATCTCACATTCTTATACTATTTAGTTTCTTGAACAAAAGCATGGAAGGCTCCTAATTTTTATTTTTTGTAATATGCTTGCAGGTACTTCTTCCTAAATCTTTGTTCAAATACCTTCCAGCTGATAGTTTTTGGAGTAAGGAGCAATTTTCACTCTAGGTTACCCCGCCAATTTAGGGTATTATCTTTGAGTTCAAATATTGTTATCTTAGCCTTTGAATTGGAAGTTTACTCTCTCATTGCAAAACATCTTGTTATTCCTTCTATCCAAGCTTATGCATGTTCACTGGCACAACCTCTGACAAAATTTGGGAGCTTAATCTTCTAGAGCTCCCTCTTGATTTCTATGTTGGAGGTCCTTGATCAAATTCCTTTGGCTCCTTAGGGTTTCTTACCCCTAATGGAGGTTCCTCTACTTCTACCTTCGTTACTTGGTTCACTCTTGAAGTTTTATTAATTAGCTCTAGGGACCGGAAGATGAGAAGTAGCTCTAGTGATGGAAGTGGTAGTTTCAACAATGGTGGTCCTTACAATGACCCTCCTCAACCTCGACTCCATCGCATCCTCTCCATTATTATTTCATCAAATATTTGAATGGAAAAAAAGCCACATCAATGTAGCTTGAGATATTCACAACTCTTAATTGACTCACACATGCATATATAAGGGTACATGTAAGCTTTTCTTTTAACTATCATTGTAAACAAGTGCTATTGATATTAAGCAGATCCTCATGGATCTACTAAATCCTCTCCCATCACTAGTTAAGCAAGCAATAACTTGCATTAAATTTCACCCTTAGGCTTATTCCTAGAATTAAAATCACCCTATGTCAACCTTAATTAATTTATTAATTTATTAATATTAATGTTAATTGATTAAACTAATGTTAATTTGATTGTTACGATATTATTGACACACCAAAACCTTCTACCAATGGTAAGGGGATCTCCTCGATGAAAAGTCCCTGTAATTAGACCTTACACCATTTTGGATAGGAGTCCTATCTGATATGTGGGCCCAGCTGCCACCATGTTGTTTTGAAGTTTGTTTCGAACATAATGAGAAATGTGTGAGAAAACTAATATAAGTCCTGAAAAAACACACAAGTTAGAATAGCTTTATGAAACACTATGCAAGTAAGATACAAAATACATTATCCCAACCAAAGTAAATAACATGGATCATTAAAGGAAGAATGTTAGCATACTTCAACTAAGATACATGAATAGAAGGATTCGTTTATCAATTGAGAATCAGTTTGCAACCAACAACGATGATAAAAGCATGAGTGGCATACAACTTCAAATAAGATGTGTGTTATAACCAATGAAATAGTCCATTAACTTTAGCACATGTAAATGCAAACACATACCATAGAATCAACACAAGGTAAGTCCCACAATGCTCAACAACACATGCATGAAATTGTTGCCTTGGCTCAACCATATTCTTGATATTAAGCTGAAATGTTTATTGCACCATTACAAGAAGCATGCTTAAAGTCCAATTGTGGAAATACTAATCTATCACTTGATTTCTCAAAATAATCTACAAGATATCCTAAATTATGTGCTCAAGTGGAGTCCAAAAATAAAGGTCCTTTATAACTAGCCATGAGGGTATATTTATACAAAATTGAGGTGACCTTTTTGTTGAAATTGTAACTAGGTTCGGTTTTCAGAATGTATACTGGTCATTTGTACAATTGTTATCAAGCATATTTTTCAAGCTTGGGTCAAAATAATTTTATTAATAGCATGGATTTCATGCTCAAGAAAGAAAATATTATTTGTATTTAAAAAATAAATAAATTTGAATTTTAAAAACTGTATTTTTTTCCTCAAGAAGACCAAGTTGTCTCTCCAAGATGACAAGTCGGCTCAACCATTAGAGGCACATTTCCGTCTATGGAAAAAACTATATATTGGCATAAATACTCCACCTTTTGGAACTAATTTGGATCTATTCTGAGGCACTAAGGTATATTTAAATCTGAGACTACTTTCAGTAATGCGAACCTGAGGCCAATCCTTACGACTTGAAGTCTGAGACAGCCAGCTCATGCAAGATTCTGAGGAATTTATTTTTGTGTTGACGCGAGTTTATGACATATTGTATCTTTGTGGTGATGTGATATCTTGAGGTATATTATCATTGTTGATAGTCTTATGGGAAGAAGTTTGTGACAACTTGAGGACAACCTTATAACAAAATTCATGAAGACTATTGCTTATTATGGAGGGCTGACTTGGCACTTGGGTGACTTGACTACTACACTCGTTAGTTTTTCTATGACTTGGATTTCTCTTGTTGACTAAGATACTATAAGGAAAGGATTGCTGGGTTTTTCTGGTGTCTTATATATATATATATATATATATATATATATATATATATATATATATATCAGTCACAAGTAATTATCATAATCATAAATTCTATTTTGCAAACAAATTTCAACACTTTAACCTTCCATTACCTTTCAACTTCCCTCATGACTCTTCACCCTCTTTATGACCTTTAATTCCTAAATAACTTTTATTTCTAAATTATGTTATTAGATTTACTTTCAAAATAACTTTATTTACAAATTACAAGGAATTTCAAGAAACAAAGTTCCCTCATTGACCCAAACCCATGAAATCCATGTCAGATGCCTCTTTGTGAAGCTCTTGGGTCAAATTCATGCACCAAGCCTTACATTAGGAAGTGATGGATTATACCTTCTTTGAAAATTCACTTTTGAATCTCATTTGACACTTTATATCATTCAACAACAAGATCCTCAAGTCTAGTTATATTCAATATGAAAGCCGAGAGAGTTTAGTGTGTAACTTGGTTAGTCCCATAATGTGTTGTGTGATTATTTCCTTTAAATGTTCCAATTTATCTTAATTAGTCACTTGCTTCATATCCTCTATTCTCTCCTGCACCTCCGACCAAATCTCCCCTTCAGGTATTATTTTTCCAATTTCACCAATAGAGGGGATTTTGTACTCCTTAGCTAGAGCTTCAAACTCATTATAATGTGTTGGATATGCATTTATAGTTCGTGTCATATCCTTGGCCAATTTCTCAAGCGATTGCACTAAAATTCTGATTCTTGCCTTATATTTGTCAACTCTCATTCCATCTTTTCTTGGAAGCATTGTTGGTGCATCATGTTACTCTTTGCTCCCTTCAAAGAGATATTCTACAAGTGGGAAGGATTGCTTTATTATTCATCCTCTTCTCTTCAATCCTCCATGCAATCCTGATAATGGGGATATTTTTCTATGAAGGATTTTCATTCCTTCATAAATAGGATTTATGACTTCTTTTAGGATATTTATCTCCTCCAAGATAGCTGCCTTGAAATCTTCTTTATGCACACTTGAGTTTGAAACAAATTGATTCTCAGCATGCGACATGTCTATTTATTGTTGTAATTTTACAAAATATTCCTTTAACTCTCTCATTTCACCCACCAATCATTTTATATTATGTGTAGTGGCAGTAGAGAAATTATTTCTAGTAGAATCTATCAGAACTTGGTTAGCTTCAATATTGACCACTATAACCCTCTTAGTGCAGGTGACTGATGTGGGATTTTTAGGACCCTTTAATAAGTGTTCCCGCCTCTCTTGGTATATTTTGTTATTGAATGAATCAAACCTGAATTGTGAGAGGTTCAGTACTCACTCTTCATCCTCAAAGGTACCACATGTTTCACAAATTGGAAGGTGAACTGCAGTAATAAGTGTGGGAGGTTGAACGTCCAAAGAGGGTATAATCTCTTCTAGCTGCAATTTGGTAAACTGGATTTCTTCATGTTATTTTTCTTCTAATTCTTGAGTAAGGAGATCTTCCTATAGCTGCTTGGCTAATTCTTCTTCCTTATTCTTAACTTCTTACTCTTATTTTTGTTTCCTTTCTTCTTCTTGTCTCTTCTTTTATTATTCCTTGGCTTTCTTTCTAGTTTCCTCTTCTTTCTTCTTCCATGTTGCTTCTTGTTGTCTCTTCTTTAATACCTCTTGTTTTTGCCTTTCTTATTCTATTGTTTTCTTCCAATCTTCTTCCTCTTGTTTTTTCCTCTTCTCCTCTTCTGCTTGTTTATTTCTAATCTCCTCCTTGGCTTGCCTTTTCCTAGACTCTTCCTCTTCTCACCTTTTTGTAGCCTCTTCCTCATTCAACTTTCCTTGCCTCTAGTTTGACCTTTTTATTTTTTAACCTCTCATTCTTTGCCCCCTCTTCTTGTTTCCTCTTTAGCATGCCTCTTCTCTCTTCTAAATTCATGCTTTCTTAAGAGTCCCCATCTGAAGGTTCAAGGTTATTCACAAGTTTGGAAGTGCCAATTCCTAGGGATTCTTCCAAGGATTTAGAGGCATTGAAATTTTTCTTTACCCCTTCCTCATCTTCATCATCAAGTGAAGCATATGCCAAACTATAGTTAACTGCTTTGAAATTTTTAATGGCAATGCCTTTCAGAACATATTTGTGGAAGCCCAACTAAGCAAACGTGAAGTATACTGAATCATGTGCTTCTACTTTGACTTCCTAGAAATGCTTAATACAATAGGTCCCAATATTCAAAGGGAATGTGGATCATGGGGTTTCTTTATACCTCACCAATGAGCTATTTACTCCTATGGAATGTTGGTATGCTACTTCTTGTATTACTACCCTATTAGTGGTGAATGTAGGCAATTACTGAGGAGGCTTGTACACACAAAATACATTGTTGAATGTCATATCTCGAGGAGTGAACTAATCTGCAACATCTTGTAAGGATTCACAATCCCTATCTAACATATAAGGAATATTTGTGCCAAAAATTTCTTGATATATCATTGAATTAAAGTTCCTAATGATCCTAACAAGTTACCGATCAAACAGGAAAATTACTTGGTACCCGTTTTTTTGAGGTAGCAAAAAAAACACCTGATTTTGAAAAGTGGCGATGCAGAATCACCCTTTTTTTTTTAGCATAGTTTTGGCACTTTAAATTTTCTTTTGAATTTTTTTATATTTTAAATGTCATGATTTTGATGTCGATTTTGAAAAGTGGCAATGTAGAATAACCTGCTTTTTTTAGCATATTTTTGGAACTTTAAATTTTCTTTGATTTTTTTTTAAATGTCATGATTTTCATGTCAATTTGAGAAGTGGTGATTTTTTATTTATCAAGTATGAACATCTGTTATAAAATTTTAGTGATTTTCATACTAATTTTAAAAAGTGTTGATGCAACATCAATCCTTTTTGTTTAGAGTGATGATTTTCATCTTGGTAATAAAACATAAAAATAAAATTAAAAAACATGACAAAAACAAATTAAATAAAAAAAAATAACAAGTATAAAAAAAAAACAAAAATAGCTTGTAAAAATTAAAAATTAAAAAAAAAAAAACAAAAATAGCTTGTAAAAATTAAAAATTAAAAAAAAAAAAACTAAAAATTTCAAAAAATAAATTCAAAAATACACATAATTTAAAGAAAAAAATCAAAATTTAAAAAAAAAAACAAAGTTTTTTTTTTAAGTTATTAAAAAAACTACATAATTAAAAAAATGATAAAATAATATAATTAAAGATTAATTAAAATTTAAAAAATATTTAAATACTAAAATAACTTAATTAATTTTAAAAAATTAATAATTTAAAAATAATAAAAAATTAAATTTAAAAAATATATATTAAGGGTTCTAAAATTAATTCTAACAACAATCAATTTAAAATTAATTCTAACAACAATCAATTTCTTCAATTACTTTTATATTAAGGGTTCTAATGTTTGGTTTACCCTTTGAAGTTTTTTTTGAAATGGTTTGACCCCTTCCTTGATAAGAATAACATGTTGAATAATCCTCATATCATAAATTTTGAGGTCATCATATTCCTATGCAAAAAATTCTTGGTACTGCTTGAAATGTTTTATAAATGACCTTCATTCCTCTAGAGTGCAACAAGTACCAAGGTTCACAAACTTTAGATCTGCATATGTTCCCAAGTTAATTTTCTTGTGTTGTAATGTGGAACTTTACACTTTCATGGTGGGTGATCCTTTGAAATTATTTTGTAAGATCAAATAACTTTGCCAAAGATACAACACCTTTGGGCATAGGATTAGCCTCGTGTGTGTTGGCTCTTTCTGCTAGAGGTTTTTCGTATTCATATTCATCTAGAGTTTCATCCTTGAAATTTTTTGCCTTTGCAAGAAAGTCAATAATTTGTGTATCATCATTTAAAATGCGGAAAATAGTTATATTGTTGGGGATATCGGGCTTATAGACAATTTCAATAGAAAACCTATCTCTGAGAAGGGTAAACTTATTTTTTGCATTAGCTAAGGTGTCTGCAGTGACATTATTGATCCTAGACACCTATATGATATTAAAAGCTTTAAAATAAGAAATCAAATGTCATACCTATTATTGGTAGCTTTTAAGATGAGGTTAGAAACAATGAATAGTGTTGTGTACATGTCTTGTGATGATTTCAGAATCACCAATAACCTTCAAGCACTCATTCTTGGAGTCTATTACCTTCTTTAAACCAAAAATCAATGCCTTGTATTCAACAACGTTCTTTGTATATTGGAGCTCCAAGCAACATGATATCAGGATATTTTTCTTCTTTGGGTCCATGAGGATGCCTCCTACACTAGCTCCATCCTATGTCTTTGATATATCATAATAAATTTCCCAAACATTAGTATTTACAAAATTATTAACTAAACTAAGATTATTTACATCTATATTATAGGTTTCATTCTCACCAGTCATATTACAAGGAAGGAGTTTTGATTGTGTATCTAGTGGAACTTGTGATGGTTGTGCTTTATAACAATTGATATCGAATTCCAAAAAGTAATTCCCCAATATCTCTTAAGAATCACTAATGGGCTCATTAGGTCCTTCCAAATCAGTGATGGTGTGTTCCATATGTGGCTCACTGTAAAAATTTATTTGATTATTCTTACCTTTGTAGGGTAGCCAAAAATGAGACCAATATGAAGAAAAATAACCTTAAACCATGATTTACCAATCTCTACTCAAAACAAGTCCATAGGCTTCAAGTATGTCTAAAACTACAATATCAATGAATTGGTGCACTCGTGAATCGAAGGCAAACTAAATCAGTACATATTTAAGCTCACCAACCACTCACACTTGAGATATATCTTATTGAATGACATTTGCATCAATCTTCTTTGGATTAGCATTAATATTTCTGCAGAAAAATAAATGCATTACATTTGTCGATGCACCAGAACCAACTAAACAATTATGAAAAATGTAGTTATAAATCTCAAAAGTGAGTGAAAATGGGGGGACTTGGGATCATGAGTTAACTCCCACACTTGTTGCATTCATGATATCTTTCAATGTTTTCAGTAGCTCGGGGTTGAGCAGCAGACAATGTTACAAAAGTAGAAGCAATCATTAAAGTTGACGAGAAAGTCTTAATAATCAACTCTCCTTTTATGGGTAACTAAACTAGGTCGAAGAGTGTTATGTTTTCTCATTGTTTCTTCATATATTCAGTTATACTATATCACATATTACCCTTCACACTCTTTTCTTGAGTATAATTAGTTGAATAAGTTGACTAAAAGAGCTTATTAGATACCTCGGGTGTTTTGGAAGTCCCTTTAGTAGTTTCAGAGGTTCTTTTTGAAGTTTAAACATTCGTAGGTTGGGCAATTGGACCCTAAGTAGTAGTTTTCAAAGGAATTGTTTTTTCTAAAAATGATATTTTTCTTCTCCTCGAGACTAGGTTGAGCCACAAATCTTTTTCTCGTCAAATTATAATACTTTGGAGGGTAGGTGGGTTGATATTATCCAAGTGATACTTCACCAACTGACTAAGTCTCACGGCCTCTAACCATTTCCAACATCAACATAGGTGACCGCATATTTGTTTCGTATTTTTGGGGGTAGCTTCTTCTCCTTTGTTTGTTTTTTCATGTTGGTCCTCGGTGGCCTGATCATCAAGAAGATTATTGATTGCTAGGGTCATTGAGTTTACCCATTGTGGGCGTGTATTTTCCAAATGGCTTGCTCAATGAAAAGTGCAGTAGTTTTCCATCCCCAACTCTTCTACATTTATATCTACATTCGAGCTCTAGGAAGACTTAGTCTTGGGCTTCTTGTTGTGCTTGAAGAATGGCCTATATGTTTTATTACTTGAGGAACTCTCACTTGTACTTATATTCAAATCTAAAACTTCATTAGCCCACTTCTTAAGTGATTTCACAACAATCTCAAGATTGGGATTTTATTCTAAGAAGACTTAATTGTAGAGGTTTGGGGCTTCTTACCACTGTCTTTTGAATCATCTTGTGTGTTAAGCACTTAATGGTTATGAGATATTTCTCAACTACTAAATCTTCAACAATTTTTTTTGTTAATGTACCCTTTTTATCCATTTTAACAAACATAACAATGTTAGATGGTATGTATAGGGTGGAAAATCAGTAGGAAACTTATTAAAAATAATATTAAATCATTGATTGAAGTCCTTTAACTTTTCTGTATTTCCTATCTTCAAGACACTTAGCTCCTTCAACAACGTTGTTGGTGTTTTCTCCTCAGTGAACTTCTCAAGGAAAGCCTTCTTAAATTCTCCCCAATTAGTAATCAATCCTACTAGAAGAATGTGGTACAAATTTGCGGCTTTATTTTCAAGTTTATAACACATCTTCATACTTCACATCCAATAATATTAGTGACAAGTAAAAAATTTTGATATGATATTTTGCAGTGGTCATCTTCCCTGGATTGAACATTGTAAGAAACTTCTCTAGATGGCAAGGCAATGGGTGTAGAACACCTGGAATATTTAATGCCCCTTAGGAAATCCATGCTAGTTGTTGGTTTCCAACCATATTTTTATTTTCTTTGTCACTCTCCAGTCTGAGCTTTCGTTCTCATTCCCAAGATTATATTTTTTATTCAGTACCTCAAATTCTCATCATTCACCGGTGCTTCCAAATTCTCACCTTCCAGATTTTCCAAAGTGTATGGACCTTTGTTTCCTTCTTGAGAATTTCTCTTTATAGAATTTTCCAAATAATCCAAAGAATCATTAACAAATTCTTGTACAATACCAACTAATACTCTTTGGTGGGTTGTTTCAACTCTATTGGCATGCTTATGGGGCAATATAGGTGTGACTAGGAGGACTTTGAGCCTCCAAGAATACTCATGGGTAAAAACTCTAAGAGTTATTAACTGATCATAAGTTAACTCAAATACTCGCTCGAGACTATGTGGAAGTTCTCCAATTTAAAGACATCCCCACACTAGATGGTTTGATGAGGTGGAATTTTATTGATTATTAGTGTGCTCAGACATTTCAGGAAAATAATATGGAACTCTTCCAGCCATGCAATGGTGGCCCTCCTTCTAGGGCCAAATTTGTTGATGGACCAAAATGTTCTACCAATAGTAAGGGGATATCCCTGGTGCAAATTCCCAATTAGACCTTACACCATTTAGTATAGGAGTCCCATCCGACATGTGGGCCTGGCTACCACCATATTGTTTTGAAGTTTTTTTTGGATAGAATGAGAAATGCGTGAGAAACTTAATATAACTCCTCACAAACACAAGTTAGAATAGCTTTATGATATACTATGAAATTAAGATACAAAATACATTATCACAACCAAAGTAAATAACATGGATCATTAAAGGAAGTATGATAGCAAACTTCAATTAAGATACATGGATAGAAGTATTCATTTATCAATTGAGAATTATTTCACAACTAACAACGACGTTAAAAACATGAGTTGCATACAACTTCAAATAAGATATGTGCATAAATAACCAATGAAATAGTTCATTAAATTTAACACATGTAAATATAAACACATACCATCGAATCACAAGGAGATAAGTCCTATAATTCTCAACAATACATGGATGAATTTTTTTCCTTGGCTCAATGAGCTTCTCAATATTAAGTTGAAATTACTATTGCACCATTACAATAATAATCCAGAAGTCCAATAGTGGAAATACTAAGCTATCACTTCATTTCTCAAAAGAATCTACAAGCTCTCATAAACAAAGTGCTCAAGTGGAGTAAAAAACTAAAGGTCCTTTCTAACTAGCCATGAGGGTATATCTATACAAAATTGAGGTGATCTTTCAACTTCCCTCGTGACTCTTCATCTTCTTTATTGCCTTTAATTCCTAAATGACTTTTATTCCTAAATTATATTATTAACTTTACTTTCAAAATAAATTTATTTGCAAATTACAAGGAATTTCAATAGACATAGTTCCTTCATTTACCCAAACCCATGAAATCCATGCCAGGTGCCTCTTTGTGCATCTCTTGTGTTAGATGTGTTAGATGTGTGTACCAATCCCTATATTTGGAAGTGATGGATTGGAAATTCTTTGACAATTTTATTTTGAATCCCATGTGACACTCTACATCATCCAACAACAAGAGCCTCAAGTCTAGTTGTATCAATTATGAAAATCCCAAAGAGTTTAGTGTGTAGCTTGGTTGGTCCCACAATGTGTTATGAAATTTATTCCTTTGTAAGTTCTAAGTTATTGTGTAGTCACTTGCTTCATCTCCTCTAGTCTCTCCTACATCTCCTACGAAATTTCCCCTTTATGTCTTATTGTTTAAATTTCACCAATGGAGGGGATTTTGTACTCTTCAAATAGATCTTAAAAATAATTGTACCATGTTTGATATGCATTTATTGTTCTTGTCATAACCTTGTAAAATTTCTCATGTGATTGCATTGACATCCTGATTCTTGCATTATCTCTGTCAGCACTCGTTCTATCTTTTATTAGAAGCTTTGTTAATATGTTTTGGTACTCTTTGATCTATACAAAGAGATATTATATGGCTGAGAATTTGTTCTTTATTAATGATCCTCTTCCCTTAAATTATCCATACAATATTGATAATGGGGTTATTGTTTTATGAAGGGTGATCATTCCTTCATAAATTGGCTTGATGACTTCTTCTACGACCTTTATTTCCTCCGAGATGGTTGCCTTGAAATATTCTTTCTGTGCACTTAAGTTTGAAAGAACTTGATTCTTAGCATGCAACTTGTATTTTTCTTGATGTGATTTTTCCAAATATTCCTTTAACTCTCTCACTTAACCCACCAATCATTATATATTATATGCAATGGAAACATATAAATCATATCCAGCAGAAGCTATGGCAAATGAGTTGGCTTCAATGTCGACTACTATAACCCTCTTAGTGGTTTCTAATGTGGGGTTATTTGGGTATTTTACTAAGTGTTTCTGCCTCTTTCGGTATATTTTTTTCTTGAATTCATCAAACATGAAGTGTGAGAGGTCCAATACTTTCTCTTCCTCCTCAAAGGTACCGCTTGTTTCACTAATTGGAAGGTGCCCTCCAGTAATAAGTGTGGGAGGTTGAACATCCAAAGAGGTCATAATCTCTTCTTTGGAAACCTAGTGTCTTCTTGTTCTTTGTTTGCTAGTTCTTAAGTAAGGAGCTTGTCCTCTAGATTCTTGACTATTTTTTCTTTCTTCTCCTTTACTTCTTCCTCTTATTTTCTTTTCCTTTATTCTTCTTCCTCAACTTTATTTCTATTTTCCTCTTATTTCTTCTTCCTTGTTGCTTCTTGTTGTCTCCTCTGTTGAAATTCAACAAGAAAATGAACCCACAAAGGATGTGGAATTTTGATGCACCAGGAATGTGGAAACTTGATGCATCAGAATTTTGGCTGTGGAATGTGGGGCATCTAATTTATTTTTCCCTTAAATAAATTGGACAATAATTTGTAATTTCATCTCATAACAACTTGTATGAGTAAACAAAGTCATGATGATTGAGTTAGCTTAGGAAATTCGATTTGAGGGTCTAAGATGAGGCATGTAGAGGGATTCTAATATTTTGGGGGTCTAGTTGTAGTTGAAGCATTAGTTGATGCATGGTGTGAGTGATTTAACTCAACTTATTGAGTTATAATCAGTTTAACTAGTTCTAAATGAGAGATAAACTAGTGAGAGGTCAAGTGAATTAAATTATAATTAATTCAGATGTAGTGATCAATCAGATAACTGATAATTCACTATTAATAATTGCATGCATGTCAGTTCTGAGGAAGACCTATTTGAGACAGAGGTTAAATCGAACATAACTATCAATTGTATTTATAGAAAATTTCCCATGTGCAATTATAGATTCATTGGGATGCCATGATGCATTGACCAATCAAGGAAGGTTATTTTTCCTATTTAATAGGGAGATAATTCCCTAGGAATTGCATGAGAAAGGCAGGTTGAAGGAAGGTTGAGAATTGGCTAAGTACTAGACCGATTTTTCCTAGATCAATGTGAGACAATTGGTAGAGTGCAGGAGATTCTTGTGAGTAAGAAAGCATTTTATTATTTCATGATTCGCTTACTTAATACACTATGTAGATAGTGGGGTTTTTATCATTTTTTTTCCCCAAGAACATCTTGTGTTGTGTGATTGATTTACTTCTTTCTCTTACTTGCATGTGATTGAGCGATCGTGTTTTGTATTCCACAAATATTGTATAAGGATTCAATATCTTCTTTTATTACATCACAAGATCAGATTGAATCCATTGATAGAATTTCTACATGGTATCAGAGCATCAGGAATCACAATAGAAGAGAAGAAATTGAGTGTGCATTGAACAATATTCAAATTTGCTGATTTATTCTTTGGTACCTAACAATTGACCAGGATGTCTGTCACTGGCTTAAGACTCGAATATGAACTTGAGGGAAATTAAAATTATATTGCATGGAAGGACATGATGGAGGCAGTATTGGAGGACAACTAACTGAAGGGATCCATTAACACTGATATTCATGAGCCCGCTCCAATATATTATGCGCAGCATGAAGAATGGAAGAAGAATGTCGCAAAGGTGAGGAGGATATTATTAGAGGGAATTCGAGATCATATTTTCTTAAGTCTCCATGGAAAGGAAACTCCATATGCTATGTGGAAGGCCTTGATAGTTTTATTTCAAAGCAGCAATGACCACAGGAAATTGGAACTAAAGAACAAGCTTAGGAAAATCAAAATGGAGAAGGGAGAAACAATCCATAAATACTTGACCAAGTTCACTCAATTTCGAGATGACCTTGGAAGCATTGGGATAATTGTGGTTGATGATGACTTTATGAGACTATCACTTATAGGCCTTCCCAAGAGTTGGCATAGTTACCAGGACTTTGAGAATGGGAGGGAGAAGTTACCAAAGTGGGAGTGACTATGGTCGGATTTTGTACAAGAAGATTTTTGGTGGACTACCAGGGATCGATCCTCATCCAAGACTGATGATGAGGAGAATTGTGCCTTAGCTGGCAAGAAAAATAAAGGGAAAAGGAAGAAGTCCCAATCCAAATCCGAGACCAGAAAAGAAGGCAAAAATGAGACATGTCAAAGGTGAAATGTTTCAACTATCATAATCATGGACACTATGCCACAAATTGTCCACAAAAGAAGAAGAACGAAAAGAAGGCTCTGGGAGATGAAACGAGTGAAGCTTTGGCCTCATAGTTTTATTTGGACTTCTCTCTCATTGCATGCATGGCGTCAATGGTGATGGGATATATGTGGTACTTGGATAGTGGAGCATATTTCCACATGAATGGAAACAAAGAATTATTTAGTAGCTTGGAGGAGAAGGATCTTCAAATGCACATCGATATGGGTGATAGTTACTTTCCAAAGAGAGTCAGGTAAACCCTCATACTAAAACATGTCATGCATGTACCAGGTTTGAAGAATAATTTTTTCTTGTTGCTATGTTGGAGGATCGTGGATATTATGTGGTTTTTAGTGAAGGAAAGGCATTCCTTCATCACAAAGTCATAGGACAAGTAAAGAAGATTGGGGTTCATGTGAATAACCTCTAGAAACTTGATGTAGATGGTTGTGCAGCATTGAGTAGTAAAGAAGATGAGGTGGTGATCTGGGATACTGGTGAGTTATGGCACAAGAGATTGGGTCATCTACACCACAATGCTTTGAGGGTCATGCAGCAGACTTCTACAAGGCTTCCAAAGGGTACACTTGCGCAGAGAGATACATGCAAAGGTTATAGTATGGGGAAGTATACAAATTACACCTTTCATGATAATGAAATCCGAGCAGCAAAAATCCTTGACAGATTTCACTCAAACATGTGTGGACCATTCTCAACAAATTCCATAGCAAGGCACAGGTATTATGTCATTTTTGTTGATGATTTTTCTAGAAAGCGTTGGATTTTCTTCATGCAAAAGAAAAATAAGATGTTCTCCAAGTTTTGTTAGTTCAAAGAGCTTGTAGAGAAAAATACAGGTAAGAAGGTGAGGGATATGAGGAGTGAAAATGGTTGTGAGTATATCTCTAATGAATTCAAGAAATTTTGCACCACAGAAGGAATTCGAAGAGAATTGACTGCAGTTAATAACCCATAACAGAATGGGGTTGCAGAAAGAAAGAACAAAATAATTTTAGGAGAAGCATGAGCTATGTTACTTGATCAGGGCCTACCGTTACATCTGTGGGCAGAGGCATGCAACAAAATGGTATTTGTGCAGAACCATAGTCCTCATCAGATACTTGGCATGAGTACACTAGAGGATGATTTTTCAGGTAAGAAATCGGATGTCTCATATTAAAATTGTTGGTTCATCTATTTTTTGCCATGTGACCAAAGATGCTAGGAAGAAGCTAAAACCAATAGCAGAGGTTGGGATATTTTTGGGGTACATATATATTCCCCACAACTATTGGGCATATTTTCCAGCACACATGATGATAGTTGTCAGAAGAGATGTGAAATTTGATGAGGAGAAGGCAATATGATTGTCCCTTGAGAGGGAGCTTGACTTGCATGCAGCGGAGGAAATATTAGTTCCAAAGTATGAACCTCAGTATGTGGAGAAGCCACAAGCAGAGGATCAGAGAGTGGAAGAAACCACTCATGCTGAGCCATCCACCAAAAATGGTAGGAAGTGCACCAGAGAGGTTGACATATTTATGCTAGAGGCGACAGAGAATGTGTGTGTACCCACATCACAGTGCAGGCAAAGAAGGTCCCCAGACAAGTATACTGGATACATGGCTCTTATGAGAAAATGTATTGTGACAAAACCATCCTCTTTCGAGGAATCAATGCAGCAACCGGTATGGGTCGAAGCCATGGTTGAGGAGTATGACTCGGTTATCAGAAACAATGCATGGGAAATGGTCCCAAGAGAAGTGGGGAAGTCAATTATTGGATCCAGGTGGATCTATAAGGTGAAGCAAGCAATATATGGGAGTGTGGAGAAATACAGGGCTATATTTGTGGCCAGAGGGTTCTCACAGGTAGAGGGGATTGACTATGAGGAGACTTTTGCACCAGTTGCAAGGTACTCATCGATTAGATCCATCCTTGCACTCTCAGCGCATATGGGATGGAAGATACATCATATGGATGTAAAGACAACCTTTCTCAATGGATTTATTGAGGAATAAGTGTACAATTAGCAGCCAGAATATTTTGAGACCTTATACATGGAGTTGCATGTGTGTAGACTCAAGAGAGCATTGTATGGGCTGAAGCAAGCACCTCGTGCTTGGTACACCAAGATCGACAGTTATTTCACTGGGTTGGGCTTCACAAAGAGTGAAGCAGATGCGAACCTATACCATATTGTGTTTGATGGTAAGATTTTTATTATTGTACTTTATGTAGATGATCTAATACTGAAAGGTGATGAGTAGCTCATAAATTCTTGCAGAGATTATCTTACAAGATAATTTGAGATGAAGGACATGGGGCTCTTGCATTATTTCCTTGGTTTCGAAATATGGCAAAGGGATGGGGAGCTATTTGTATCTTAGGGAAAATTTTCCAAGGATATTCTGAGGAAGTTCCACATGGAGGGTAGCAAACCCATGGAGACTCCTCTTATGGGAAATTGGAGGAAGGAGGATACTACTTCAGGTGAGGTAGTGGATGCTACTGTTTACAAGGATTTGGTGGGTTCAATCATGTATTTGGTGAACACATGACCAGAAATATGCTACACGGTTAACCATCTTATTCAATATATGGTTAAGCCAACCAAGCTCTTTTGGAAGGCAGGGAAGAATTTCTTTAGATATCTCAGGGGCACCACAGAGTATGGATTATGGTACAGATGGACAGAGGGAGTGAAGCTTCAAGGCTTCACTGATCTAGATTGGGCAGGAATTCCATTAGACATGAAGAGAACATCAGGGGTAATATTCATCATAGGACCAGCAGCAGGCTCTTGGTATAGCAGAAAACAAATATCAGGTGCACTCAGTTCAGCAGAGGCAGAGTACATGGCAGCTAGTCAGGTTGCATGCGAGGCCATATGGATGAGGAAGATACTTGTTGGTTTTCTTGGTCATCAGATGGATCTGACAATGATACATTGTGATAACCATAGTTGCATTAAAATCTCGGTTAATCTAGTATTTCATGATAGGTCCAAGAATATTGATATTCGGTAGCGCCATCTTAGAGATTATGTTCAGAGGGGAATTATGTTGTTGCAGTACATTCCCACAAAGGATCGGGATGTAGACATATTGACAAAGGTGCTGGAAAAGATAAAATTTGAATACCACAGAGGCAGGGTTGGGGTAGCTAATAATCCCTTTCTTGTTGAGAGGGAGTGTTGAAATTCAACAAGAAAATGCACCCACAAAGGGCGTGGAATTTTGATGCACCAACAATGTGGAAACTTGATGTAGCATAATTTTTTCCATGGAATGTAGGGTGTCTAATTTATTCTTCCCTTAAATAAATTGGACAATAAATTGTAATTTCATCTCATAAAAATTTGTATCAGTTAACTAAGTCATGATGATTGAGTTTGTTCAAGAAATTCGAGTTGAGGTTCTAAGATGATTCATGTAGAGGGATTCTAATATTTTGGGGGTTCAGTTACATTTGATGCATGGTGTGAGTGAGTTAAATCAACTTATTGAGTTATAATAAGTTTAACTAGTTCTAACTAAGAGATGAACTAGTGAGAGGTCAAGTGAATTAAATTAGAATTAATTCACATGCAGTGATCAATCAGATAACTGATAATTCACTATTAATAGTTGCATTCATGTCAATCCTGAGGAAGATCCAATTGAGGTAGAGGTTAAAGCAAACATAACTATCAGTTGTATTTATAGAAAATTTACCCCCGTGCAATTATAGAGTCATTGGGGTTCCATGATGCATTGTGTAATCAAGGAAGGCTATTTTTCCTATTCAATAAGGAGCTAATTCCCTAGGAATTGTGTGAGCAAGGCAGGTTGAAGGAAGGTTGGGAATTGGCTATGTACTAGACCGATTTTTCCTAGATCAATGTGAGACAATTGGTAGAGTGTGGGAGATTCTTGTGAGCAAGGAAGCATTCTATTGTTTCACGATTCCTTGACTTAATATGCTATACAGATAGTGGGGTTTTTAGTATTTTCTTTCCCCAATAACATCTTGTGTTGTGCGATTTATTTACTTCTTTCTATTACTTGCATGTGATTGAGCAATCGTGTTTTATATTCCAAAAAAATTATAGAAGGATTCAGTATCCTATTTTAGTACATCACAAGATCAGAGTGAATCCATTGGTAGATTTTCTACATCCTCTTCAGTTCCTCTTGTTTTTTCCTTTATTCTTCTTCTTTTTTTCTTCCACTCTTATTCATCTTGCTTTTTCCTCTTCACCTCTTCTATTTTATTCTTTCTAATATCCTCCTCAACTTGCCTTTTCCTAGCCTCTTCCTCTGCTTGCCTTTTTATAACCTCTTCCTCTTCAACTGTATTTTCCTCTCATTTGGCCTTTTGATTTTTTAACCTTTATTTCTTGGCATCCTCTTCTTCTTTCCTCTTTAACACTACTCTTCTCACTTTAAATTCATGATTTATTAGGATTCCCCATATGAAGGTTCAGGGTTATTCATGGGATGGGAAGTACCAATTCCTAGGGATGCTTCCAAGACTTTAGAGGTGTTGATTTTTTTTTTTTAACCATTCCTCTTATTCATCAACAAATTAAGGATATCCAAACTATGGTTGACTGCTTTTCAATGTTTAATGATAATTCATTTCGAATCATATCTATGGAAGCTCAACTCACAAAACCTGAAGTATGCTAAATCCTATGAATCTACTTCAAAATCCTTGAAATGCTTAATAAAATGGGCCCCAATATTCAAAGGGAGTGTGAGCCATGGAGATTTCTTATACTTCACCAACGAGGTAGATACTCCTATGAAAAGTTGGTATGTTACTTCGTGCATTACTACCTTATCAATGAAGAATGTAGGTAATTGGTGAGGAGGCTTGTACAAAACAAGTACCATGATGAATATCATATCTCTAGGAGTGAACTAGTCTACAATATCTTATAAGGATGTTTGATCCCTATCTGACATACAAGGAGGATTTGTCCTAAAAATTTCTTAATATATCATCAAAACAAAGTGCCCAGTGATATTTTCATATAACCCTTTATATATTGGATCCCACAAGTTTTTACAATATATGTGTACAGGAGGAATGTATTGATCAGCACTCCACCTCCATCCCATCCCTTGTAACCCTCATTTATCACTTAAGGCATCAAGAAAGTATGATACCATGTAGAATTATGATTATTGTCTGTCATATGTTTTCTTTGCCATCTTAATGTTTGTCTGAATATACGAGGCCAAGATATATGCCTAGTTGAATATGGTCCCATCTAAGGCACATGAATACATCATGGAAATCCAAATTTATTCAAATTTATCCACATCTAATTTACCATACATCCTGCAACACATAGCTGCCAACATTTGATCTTCTTTACTAAGTGATTTAGTTTGGTAGGTGTTAGCAGTCATTTACCTAAATTTTCCTGGTTCTTTCCTCCAAGACTTCAAGATATCCTTTGTCGATTTATTGAAGCCAACAAACCATTTTGTATTGAGTATTACATGATGCTTGGGAAACTTGTAGTATTCAGATATGTCAAAGGCTTTGTAAGTTTTCACTGGTTTTCCTTGATCACTTCTAAATATTATATGGTTTTCATCCACATGTTGAAGAATCTAATGAATTTTTTTCGCACAAAGGAAGATAATCAGATGTGTTGCAACCTTGTGAATCCATCATTTCTTAACATTAATATATACTTGGCGGTCTTCTTCATCCTGTGGCACATCCTCCTCCTTTAGGGAAAATGATCATTATATCTCAAGCCCAAGTCATATTCACCATCTTATCTATGTAGCAAGAAGTATCTATGTATATGGGCACCTTTTTAAGGGGACTATCTACCACTCCCTCGATATTGATCTCTATGATCTCCTTCTTGGGCCTCTTTCTAGTCATTGGATCCATGTTACCTAAACACAATGAAATGGTGAAGAAATTGATGTCAAAAATACCTTACATTTTAAATATATTCATGGTAACAACACATGTTAGGAAAATCATGAAATAAACCACTAATTAAGACTGGGCCACGAGTTATGAGGTTAGAGTGTGGTTGGAATTAGCTACAAATTGGGAAGGTAGATTGTGATGGTCCTATTCAAAGGTAGGAGGTAATTTGGATCAAGGCCGTAGGTCACAAATTTAGTTTGTAGAGGGGTTTTGGTCGCGTTGTGTGGTGGTGATTTTTGGTGAAGGGTGGATCGCAGCTAACCTCATAGGCTACGAGGTCAGTACGGAGAGGGTTTGAGTTGTATTTTGCGATGGAAATGTGTGGTGTGCGTTGAAGGCTAATTGTGAATGTCGAAAACATGTTAACAACATGATTATTAGAGTGTTTCATGCCAGTGCAATGAGGTGTTATGGAGACAGGGGAAGCTCTGGGAATTAGCGAGCAGTAGTGTCGATGCAAAGAGAATATTTTTTGGGTGACTGGAAATGGTTGAATGTATGAGTTTATATAGATGATGATTGGGTAGGTGAACCACTAGGAAGTAGAATACTCAAGGGTAACCAAATGAAACAAAGAGATAAACACAACTGAAAACTACAGGGAAATGTCGCGGTACTAACCTATGTCCACCGTTAGTCGCGGTTACAAGCTACAGGCATAGATCGCATTCTGATGGGCTCCTTTATGTTGAGTAATTATGGCTACAAAGCGAAAATTTGATGTCAAAATGAATAGGAGAGGAGACCCTTATATAGAATTTGACCACATGTGTGAGGAACTGGTGCCATAAATGTGCAACCGCGTGAGGAAATGCCATATGAGATAAGGCAATGCAGTGGGTCCTAGTTACTGCTAGCTATGGTTAATAGTTGCATTGCCAAATATTATTTTTTAGTACTACAGATTTTCTTGTGGTGAGGAAATGTGCAACCACTGGACTGCATTATTAGGAAACAGATGGGTTTGCATTGCAGTTTGTGACAAAAATTTGTGGTAAAAGGGTGGAAATATGACTCGATGGTGCGAATAACCGTAGAAATTTAACAAAGTAACCTATTAAATGGGAAATGTAACCTCAAAACGAGAATTCTAGCCAAAAAACCCCAAAAAATACGAAAAACCAGCTCAAAAACGAAAAGTGTGTATGTTGGAATGACGCTTTTTTTAAGGATAAATTTTCAACATTTTTTAATGACCCAAGATTGGCGCGACTTAGTTCCTGACCCAAGACATACTCGAGGTCGCACTACTCAATATAAAAAAAAACTCCATCTCTACTGGTTGATGAAAAGTATTTTTGCCAAAGCTATAATGTCATCTCATGTAGGCTCTGTTAAATGTGATCCAGGTTTTCAACAAATTTAGAAAGAATTGCAACTTATCTAATTTAAAATCCAACAACAGAATTTTCATCTTGGCCACATTGATCAACACATTTCATGCCTTCCTCAGTCTAAATTACTAGGTTCCATTATTAAGGACCCAACTCCTGTCGAGCCCTTTGATGAGTAGTAGTTAGCTTGGATATGGTAGCACCTCATTTTTTTTAATTTTATTGATGTAAATAATGATTAGTACTCTATATTATTTCTATTTAGGTAGTAGATGGTTTCTAGACATTCATCATATAAGACATTGAAAAAAAAAACTTAAACTACTAAGATTTTGGATGGCATATAATGCGGTTCGATGGCCAACAAACCTAGTTTCCCAATGGGCAGGTTGAGGCCATTGAACGTCTTTTTATGGTTGTAGCCTTCTTTGATGAAAATGAATGAATGAAAAGATCCTGCCAAGCTTACAAAAAAAAATTTAAAAAAAAAAAAAACAAAAAAAGAAAAAAGAAAAAACACTTATAACAAATTAAAATCAATGGTTCTCAAACTCTTGTGGTTGTTGTTATTTGCAGAAACCGGATTATGCACAGTATCATAAAAAAAAGTGTCGACGTTTCGAATCCCAACGGGGATCCATCTTCAGGACAAGAAATGAATGAAGGTTGAAAGAAGGTCGCAAGAGGTATAAATAGTGAAGGCTAAGGATGATGATAAGAGGAGCCGACAATAAATCATTCTAATTAATAAATAAAAAATTTTATTTAATTAAAATTTTCTGAAAATTAATTTCTATTTTTCTTAAGCTCATTATTATAATGTCATTTTAACTGATAAATTTTTAAAAGTTTTTATAAATATTAAAAAATTTTAATAATTAAATTTTAATTGAATCATTTATATTCTTAGATGAATTAATTCTAATTCTAATAAAACCCTAAAATAAATTCAAATCTATTATGAATTTAATATTTAAAGTGTAAAAATAATAACAATGTCTAAGTTTTATTAATGTGAGGAAATTTTTAAAACTAATATGACATGATTTACAATATAAAAATATATAATTAACTATATGTTAATACAAGAATTATAATCAAATCTCATTAATTAACCCTAATAAATTTCCATCTATTAAATTTAATTTTAATTTTAATCAATTCCTAATGAATAATCAATTCAACAACCACCATGCTAAGTGTTAATTCTAATATTATTTATTTATTTATTTATTTATTTTTCCTTTCATATTAATTAATTCCTAATAAATATTTATTCTAAAACCTTTATAATGAGTTACATTTAAATTTTTAATTTTAATAAGCTTTCATTTATTCATAATAAATAATAATTAATTAAATTTTATTAACAGAACAAAAATTAATTAATGAAAATAATTATTATGAGTAAGTGAAATAATAAAATTTTCTGAGCTAACACGACCCTAAACTAGATAACTAAAAAGGAGGGAGAAGCATACCTGCAACATTATACCTTGGATAAGGACGAACCTAGGGAGCAAATCTGTCTAATAAGAGGTCGCCAACTATCACTAATCTCGAATCCTTCGTCTCTGTTAATGTTATGCGAGTGTTTTATAATCTCCAGCACTTCTCTAATCTTACGTCTCTGATAGTGTTCCTCCCTTGCAATGATTCTAGCATCCTCAAGGTGTAAGTGATGTTTTGTTTTTGAGGAGTGATCAACAAGAGCCAAGGTTCGTGATCGCTTATGTTTAATATCGGAACCATGCTCTTTCAGACGTTTATGAAGAGAGCGCCCAGTTTTTCCAATATAACACTTCCCACAAGAACAATCAATCTTGTAAACACCTTTAAGCTGAATATTGAGGAAATTAAGTTTTCTTCCATCTCCTTGGTAAACTTAATTTCTGAGGAAATTGAGTTGAGGTGATTGAAGAATTTCTCAAGGTTCTTCGTACCATGTGACCACTTTATGTTAGTGTCGTCTACAAATCACTTCCACCAAGCTGGACTTAAGGGAAAGGAAGCAAGGGCTTTCTTCTCGAAGTTTTCCATGAATAAGTTGGCCACAATAGGTGAGAGTGGTGATCCCATTGTGACACCAGATACCTGCTCATAGAAATCTCCTAGGAAGCTAAAGAAGGTGGATCGTAAACAAATCTCAACGAGCCTGGCTGTTTCAGGATCTATGACCTCATTAATAACCTGCACTGCTTCATCTAAAGGGATTTTGGTAAACAATGAAACCACATCAAATCTTACCAGGATATCGTTCTCATCCACCTTCTCTTTCTCAATAAGCTTCACAAAGTCACTTGAGTCCTTGATAAAGGAATCAGTGTTCCCAACAAGAGGTTTGAGAATTTTTGCGACATATTTTTCCAGTTCGTAGGTGGGGGATCTAATGGTATTGACAATCGGCCCTTGTAGAGGCTGATTCTCGGAATCGGCCCTTGCTTGGCGGAGGACAATTCTTGGAATCGGCCCTCCGACAATCGAGGGCTGGAGGGCCGCCACAGGGCTGGTAGAGGGGCATAGACACACGCTCCAGCAGCCCTGTAACGGTCCATGATTGCTCCACTAGTTGGGGCCAAGGGATGTATATTTTGTTTTATTTTAATGGTTTTTTCAAAAAAAAAAATTAATGTTTTTTTTAAGTGGGTTTTTTTTTTTTAATGTTTTCATTTTCTTGTTTTTCATTTAATATTTTATTTTTATTTAATTAATGTTCTTTCTTCTTCTTTTTTTATGTTTTTTTCTAATGTTTTTTTTTTTATGTTTTTTATTTTTTTATTTTTAATGTTTGTTTGTTTTTTTTCAATTGTATGTTTTAATTTTTTTAACATTTTTTTTCTTAAAATTTTATGTAAATCAACATTTTTGGGAAAAAAAAGTCATTATCTTTGGATATAAAATTCATAAAATTTTCAAAAATAAATCAATAAAATGCTATTTTCGTTTTTTTTATTCAATTTTTTCATAAAAATAGTTTATTTATCATGCCATTTTTAGTGAGAATGTATCGAATGTGTATTTTTTTTGTTATATCTATATGAAAAATGTGTCTTTTTTTAGCGTTTAAAATAATTATTTTCTTAGCTACAATTATTTGATGTGTGTGTGTGTATATATATATATATATATATATATATATATATATATATATATATATATATATATAATCTTAACTTCAAAATCTTGGTTAAACGGTGATGAGACGGGCTTTTATGGCACTCATCACAGGTTCAATTCCCTTCCCCATTCGGGGTGATGTATCTAGACATGTTGATAAAGATGTAGTCCTACCAAACTTACCAATATATATATATATATATAGAAAAAAAACATTGCAAAGGAAAATAAAAAAACACAAGTTTGGAAAACCCTTAAAAAACAAACATCTTAGGACGAAAAATAAGAAGAGAAATAAGACAACTTGAAAAATAGTTAAAAAATCAACATTTAAAAAAAATATATATACATACTTACGACATAAGAAAATTTAAAGTGCTAAAAATATGCTTAAAAAAATATGTTGATGCTAATTTTAAAATCCACACGAAAATCACCAACATTTTTAAAAAAATATTCATACTTAATATATCAAAAAAGTTTAAAGTGTCAAAAATAAACCCCCAAAAAAGAGGGTTCATGTTGCATCAACGCTTTTCAATAATTGACATGAAAACCACTAACAATTAAAAAAAATGTGCATACTTAATACATAATAAAATTTAATGTGTCAAAATTATGCTCCAAAAAAAATTGTGTATTCTGAATCAACACTTTTCAAAATCAGATGATTTTTTGCAACTCTAAAAACATGAGAACTCTGTACAGTTTCCATTTGATAACTTACTCTCTTATTTGCGATAAGATTTTCTAAGAAAATTTAAAGTGCAAGAATGACTTAGAAGAACCTTATGGGAAAACGAATTCGAGAAAAATCATCATAATGCAATTTATAAAGACTTCAAAATGGGCAATCCAAATTTTATGGTTTCAAAATTTTGGGGGCTATTGTAGCTGCTACAACAACTACATTAGTAAAAAAGATTATAATTTAATTTATATGTTAAATTATTGAATCAATAATCTTAAATTAATTATGTTAACTTTAATTTAATCAACACAACATATATATATATACATACATACATATACATACATACATACATACATACATACATACATACATACATACATACATACATACATATATATATATATATATATCAATCATGGAAATAATTTTAAGTAGAAATAAAAATTGCAAACATACATAAAATTAAATGAATTGAGATAAAATAAATTGTACATAATTCCATAGGGGGGACCTCAATTAGTGATTATTGTGCTATGAAGTATTACATAAATTATGGGATTCAAGGTTCAAATCCATTTTGGGCATGTCTTTTCTGAATGAATTTCTTGATGAAAATTGCATTAGTTATCCATCCCCAACTCTTCTATGTTTATATTAACATTCAAGCTTTGGGAAGACTTGGTTGGGGAGTTGTTGTTGTGCTTAAAGAATGCCTTGAAAGGTTTATTACTTGAGGAACTCTATCTTGTACTTCTCTTCAAATCCGAAACTTCATTAGTCAACTTCTTAAGTGATTTCACAGTGGTCTCAAGATCAGGAGTTTCATTCTCATAAGACTTACTTGTAGAGGTTTGGGGCTTCTTACCACTAGATTTTGAATCATATTGCATGTTATGCAGTGCAATGGCTATGATATCTTTCTTAATTTTTAAAGCTTCAACAAATTTTTTTGCTAATGTACCCTTGTTGTCCCTTTTAACAAACATAGCAATGATAGATGGTAGGGATGGGGTGGAACATCAGCAATAAACTTATTCAAAATAGTAGTAAATCATTGATTGAAATTCTTTACCTTTTCCTTGTTTCCCATATTCAAGACACTCAAATCTTTCAACAACAATGTTAGTGTTTTCTCCTCAGCGAACTTCTCCAGGAAATCCTTCTTAAAGACTTCACAAATAGTAATTGATCATACCAGAAGATTGTGGTACCAAGTTGCAACATTATTTTCATGTGTATAAGGGGAAAGCCTGCAAGCCACATCTTCATTATACACATCCAATAATATTAGTGAAAAGTAGAAATTGTTCATATGATCTTCTGCAATGGTGGGCTTATATGGATTGAGCTTCATAATAAAATTATCTAGATAGTGAGGTAGTGGGTGTAGAACACATGGAATATAAATGTCCCTTGGGCCATCCATGTCAGTTGTTAGTTTCCAACCATATTGTTATTTTCTTCATCACCCTTCGAATCCAAGATTTCATTCTCGTTCCAAAGATTCACTCTGTTCTCTGATGCCTCCAAGTTCTAACCATTCACTGGTGCTTTCAAATTCTCACCTTCCAGATTTTCCAAAGTGGATGGAACTTTGTTTCCTTATTTTTAATTTCTCTCTATAGAATCTACCAAATCATCCAAATAAGTGTTAGCCAATTCTTATACAATTCCAACTAATACTCTTTGGCGGGTTGTTTCAACACTATGGGAATTCCTATGGGGTAAGATAGGTGTGACTTGGAGGACTCTGAACTTCCTAGCGTACTCACAAGTAAAAGGTCTAAAAGTTCTTAACTAATCGTAAGTTACCTAAAATACTTGCTTGAGACTTTATGGTAGTACTCCAATTTCAAGATGTTTCCACATTGGAGGGTTTGGTAAGGTTGAATATGGTTGATTACTTGGAACTATGCTAGCCAGGAAATGGCGACCATCCTTCTAGTGCCAAATTTTTTGATGCGCCAAAATGTTCCACCAATGGCAAGGGGATCTCCTCGGTGAAAATTTCCAACTATACCTTACATTGTTTGTCATAGGAGTCCCATCTAATATGTGGGCCTAGCTTCCATCATGATTTTTTGAAGTTTATTTTGGATAGAATGAGCAATGCATGAGAAAATTAATATAACTCCTCACAAACACAAGTTAGAATAGCTCTATGAAATACTATACAAGTAATATACAAAATACATTATTGAACCCAAAGTAAATAACATGGATCATTAAAGGAAGAGTTTTATCATACTTTAATTAAGATACATGGATAGAACGATTCATTTATCAATTGAGAATCAGTTTGCAACCAACAACAACAATAAAAGAATGAGTAACATACAACTTCAAATAAGATATGTGTTATAACAAATGAAATAGTTCATTAACTTTAATACATGTAAATAAAAATGTTAATTTGGAAGCTCAATGACAAATTCCAACCATGGGACTAGATTCATCTTTTCAAGAGGACCAATTTTGACTATTGAAGCACTCAATTTGGACAAGGGGAAGTGTATTTTTGAATTAAAATCCCACATGTCCATATTTGATCAGGTCGTTCCTAAAGAAAATTGGACACCCTTGGAATGTTATAAATACAAGTTATCTCAACCTCATTTGGACATTATCGTGAAACATTCTTCTATTTTATTCCTTGGTTTGGCTCGCACAGGTTTAAATCAAGTTCACGGAAATTGGTTGGCACAAGTCTCAGATTATAGGGTCCAAAGCTCGTGCATGTTTCTATGCTTTTGGGTCACAACCGCAGGCTTGTCAAATGAAATTTTCGACTGTAGTCGCAAGCTTGCAGGCTCAATGTAGTGACTGGAAGCTCTTATTCACATGCATATTTCTTCCTCCATGCAACTAGAATCTAAAGTTTGATTTTTTAGTTGACCGAAGTGTTTTCCAATTCATCATAGATAGTGACAGTTGATTACAGGCTTCTGAATCAGGGTTTTGATTATTGGCATGGTTAGGCTTATATCATGGATATTTTTTATTTGTTTTTTGATGAATAGGTTTATGGTTGAAGATATGGATCATTGTACTCTCTATTTTTTGACACATTCAATAAAAATTTAATAAGAAGAAGAATTTGAGAGGGTTTTCCCTGTATTGGATTTTGTCCTATTCTCCGACCAATCTTGGTGTCTCTATGTGCGAATTTTTTTCTTCTATTGTTCCTTTATGTTCCACTGCATTGATGATGATATTGTTCTTTCTACATAGTTGCACATGTTTTTGAATAATTATATGATGCCATGGGATGAATTTAAATATGGAAATAATAAAATGAAATTATCAAAGCAAAGAACAATATAGCCCTAAGAAAAATTAACATGGTACCAAAGGTGGGCAGAAGAAAATTCATTGAATATCACCCTTATGGAGACACCTTTTATGGAATCAAAAGAAGATGGATGGGACCTAAAAGAATGTTAGGGTTTGAAGGAAACACTAGGAAATTTGCGTATTAGGGTTTGATATATATTATGAGGTTATGATTTGAGAGAAACCTTGGTTTATGGAAATGACTTGAGATATGCAATCTAGAAATCCTAGCATGATCAGTGTGAAGATGTTCTAGCAATTATGACCAATTTAATGTAGCCCCTATGATGGGATAGCCACAATTTAGAAATATAAATGTAAATGTAATAATAAATAATAAGTCATTAACAAATGATTAGTTAGTTAGTGATGAAGAGGCATGCCTTAGAGACATAGCCATTCGTGAAAGGGCACCTTCCTAGGGTATATAAGTGGGCCCTCATTCTCATTTGTAATAATCCTATCATCAATTCTTTATATAATATACAATTTACACTTACTATCCTACAATGGATATGTTTGTTTACGAAGTATTTTAATATTTCCACTGTGTATACCATTGTTGGTCATTCCGCCAAGGAAACAATTTCATGCATGTATTATTGAGAATTGTGGGGCTTATCTCATGGTGATTCGATGGTATGTGTTTTTTGTTAATTTTTATTAAGGATATATTTTTCTTTGCTTTGATAATTACATTTTATTTTTTCCATATTTAAATTCACCCCATGGCATCATATCATTATTCAACAACATGTGCAATTATGTAGAAAGAAAAATATCATCATCAATGCAGCAGAACATAAAGGAACAATAGAAAAAAAACATTCACACATAGAGACACTAGGATTGATCGGAGACTAGGGGAAAACCCACTATGGGGAAAACTCTTTCAAATTCTTCTTGTTATTATATTTTCATTGAATGATTCAATAAAGAGAGAGTACAATGATCCATATCTCCAACCATAAACCTATTCATCAAAAATCAACTAAAAAATATCCATGATATGAACCCAACCATGCCAATAATCAAAGCCCTAATTCAGGAGCCTGTAATAAATTGTCATTGTCTCTCGTCAACTTCTGAACTCTGTGGTCAACTAGAGAAAACTTCGGTCAACTGAAAAATAAAACTTTAGATTCCATTCACATGTAAGAAGAGACGTGTGCGACTTAGAGCCTCCAGTCGCTACCTTGAGCCTGAAAGCATACAACTACAATCGAAAATTTCCTTTGACAAGCCTACGATTGTGACTAAAAACCATAGAAACACGCACGAGCTTCAGGCCCTGTAATCTTGGACCTGTGCCAACCAATTTCTACGAACTGCCTCAGACCTATGCAAGCCAAAATAAGGAAGAGAATAGAATAATGTCTCATGATAATGTCCAAATGAGGTTGAGGTCACTTGTATTTATAACCTTCCAATGATGTCCAATTTTATTTAGGGCTAACCTGACCAAATATGTACATGTGGGCTTTTAATTCAAAAATACACTTTCCCTTTTCCAAATTGAGTGCTTCAATAGTCAAAATTGGTCCTCTTGAAAAGAGGAATCTAGTCCCATGGTTGGAATTTGTCACTGAGTTTCCAAACTAACACTCCCTCTTAGAGATAAATTCCAACTTCACCATGTAATCATCACAAATATCCTATCATCAAATCATATCCAATATCAAGTATATAAATGTACTCATTGTTCATCTCTGCTCATATCTTTCTTATTCCTACTTATCTCTTGATTGTCCCTGCTCATATGCTAAAAATTATAGAATCTAAAAGAAGAATAATGTGATATTGGAGGGGAGCTCATTCTAGAATCCTCTATTCATCAGGGAGCCACTGCTACCACCCGGAATCACTGCCAACGGGTAGCCCAATGCTACTGCCTGGGAAACATCAGTAGGGAGCCAATTCTACAACCCGCATCAACATCAGAGAGCCTAGCTCAATATAGAACAACACCAAGGATCAAATCTCAACTTGAAACCAGGTCGGGGAGCTTAGTATCAACCTAAAACTGAATAGGGGAGAAAATATCAAGCCAAAAATTACATCGGGGAGCACATCTCAACTCAAAATATCATGGTGAAGCTAAACATATCAAACCCCATATCGAACAATAGGTGATATAGGGGAGCACATCTCAACCCATCATATTTCCTACTAATCTTCCCAACAATGACCCTGAAGAGTCATGTGGTAGAACACCTACATCATAATCAACTTGGGTTGTACACACCCGAGTACACTCTCAACCTGTTGTCCAAATGGGGAGCAGTATTCCCAACAAGCCCAACTTGTGGATATGATTCCAATTGGGGTCTACTCTGCAAAGACCAATATAGGGGAGATACATCTCCAACCCTATGGGTAGAAGATAGGGGAGCAACATCTATGACCCTATTGTCCAGAGATCCCTCAAACCCAAGAACCCTCCATCTCAATTCCTCGCCCTAGGAGGTTAGATAGGGGGAAATAGTCAGCTTAATGTTCTCGATCAGTCCTGCTCTTTGTAGATCAGAAACATATCATTTTGCTCATAGTTTTTAATCATCATGTATCAATAGTATCAGTCTCCTATTCATACAAGACATCAAATAAAATATTATATTAGAATAAATATATATCATAAAAATGATACCTTATTCATCCTCCCTCTCACAAAGGTTCCAACCACAAGCCTAAGCGTGTTTCATATAGAAACACTGTCTATAAAAATTGAGATGTAGATTTTCAGTTGCCCATGAAATTTTAATCAAAATCACAAGACACAAACCTACTCTACTGCTCCAAGGAAATTAATTCACAATCTAAAATAAAAATTCTAGACATGCAATAAGAAATTATACATAAGAAACAAGTATTTTTCCCGAGGAAAGAAGACTTCTAAAAACCCCAATGCCTTCTTTCATTAATATGATGAATATAGATGTATTGCATTTTATTTTCTCAACTGAGCATAACTTGCAAGTGCATAACCTATCTCTTTTCTCACTGAAAGGCTTTGACCTAGACTTAGTCAAATTTTTCCTCTACTTGAGCTCCTATTTCCTTGCATTGTTCCTTCAGAAACTAGGCCCCTATTATTTAGGAACTTCTCCAAAATGAATCACGCAATTAAGTAGGTTGATCATCTAACTGCATGCAACACCTGTACACTCAAGACTGGTCTACAACTGAATTTACACTGCCTTGGAATATCCACCAAGCTTGAGGAACTCGAATTCTCTGCATGCACTAGATATTTTTGGAGATTTATCAGTTAAATGGATGATCACTGAGTTTTACTAAAGTCCCACTGCTTAACTGGCCTTCCACTAGTTCCTTCAAAAGTTGGAATTAGTTTAACTGAAAACAACTTGAGATAACTTACCTTGATTTATACAAATTAGAAATACACATGATTAACTGAACTCTAACTCCTCCAGCTTGAATTTACTGAGTAAAATAGGTGATAAAATCCATGTCACATAAGTTAACAACATCCAAGTTGTCTGCTGTTATGGAAATTTGATTTTTCTCAATTTAATCAAGGAAAAATCAAATAGAGAATTTCTTGTTGCATTTTTCAACACTGTCTCAATGAATACATCTCATTCTCAATAATATATGAGATTATCTGCTAATTATATCCCACTAATTATTATCACAATGTATCCATTTCCTATTCAGAACCTTCCCAAACAACTTTCTTCATCCTGCCTCACAGCTGGCCATGCTATCAACATCGTACTCAACCTTGGTCGTGCTTACAGCTACAAACTTCTCATCTAAAAATATCATGGTATATATCATACTAATGTATCACCTAGATGCACTAATCTTATCAATAACAACATCAGTACATCCATGCGATCACATATCATAGGAAGAATATCTCAGACAAAAAATTGATCATCCAATTCAAATATCTCGAAGGGTGCTTGGCGGAAACTCAATGTGTATGAAGAGGCTCAATCATGAATTGACTCAGGATATATGCAAAAATATATACCGACGAGTGTTTTCGGAGAACATCAATGCTTCAATATACTGTTGATTTGCAAGTGAGGTTCAACTATATTTCTTCATAACTTCTTGAAATTCAACCGGAGTGTCCAAGGATTTGTATTTCCACTTTCCAAAAACTCTTCAATAGCTTCACGACATGGATTTTCTTTTCCAAACTTCAGAAATTAATTCATCATGCCATGATTCTTCATTTCGAACTTTAAAGGCAATATCCCCCTTACTTTGATCATTAGAGGCTTATTACATGTCAAGAATAGACCATCAACATATACAACCAAAATCAAAGTCATACGTTGGACCACTTTTTAAGTAGAGTTTTGGATGGGCACATCTTCCTGACTTCACCAAATGACAGTCAATACAGACATACTGGGCTCGGGAAGCCTGCTTCATATAATGCTTTATGCAAACATAACACTGGACCAAACCAATATGCTTAGCTTTACAAAAATCAATTTTGTGTGATCAAATCAACTAAGTCAACTTATCAAGCCTTAGATTCCAAATCAAAGTTAATATGGAAGTCATAAAAGTTTTTTCCAGTATCACTGTGACAAAATATTTGGATCAAATGTCAAGTAGAGCTTACATCCAAATATCAAGTTAAGCCAACCTTTTCTTTACCAAGTACTATCTAATCAATATTTATTAAGCCATCATTATGATCATAACATGAATCATTTATGTCACTAAATATGAATCCATAATTCAGGGATAAGTCATATAAGATTCATCCATTTATCATATTGAATCACAATTACTCTATATACTTCAACCAATGAACCAAATCCAATGAATCGAATACAAAATCATTATTGAATACCAATATTAGTCTCTGAAAGTCACTATGCCCACATAACACTGTCATCAATGCAAACCATTAGTTATCAGATCAAAATCCTAATTTTTTATCACAACGAGTTAAATCAGTACATAACCCAGAACATATCAAGTAAAAGTTCTAAAGCATCTCTATGAGTTATCAAGTATAATGTCAAAATCCAAACGCTACTTATCTATATCAATAAGCCAAATCTAGTCAAACCCTTGCAACTTTTATCAAATATTGTCATACACTAGCCTCATTGGTTAAATCATAATGACATTGATTTGCATATTCTGGTCACGTGTAAACACTAGTTTAGTCAACATATTCACATTATAGTAATTCAAACACTCAAACTTCCTTACTCATAGAACTCTCTGTTGTCTACTCTATATCTGTACGACTGTCATACTCCTATTTCATATCTGATTTTATGCATAATGGTTCATATTTTGTGACCTGTGGGCATAATTGCACCCATAGGATTTATTCTGTATGGTTGTGAGGCTTATAACCGCGATGACAGGATTTCTTCCATGGGGTTTGGGTTTAAACTAATAAGGGAAACCCTCTCTTATCAGACCAAAACTTGTTATAACCTATCAACATCAAATATTTAGTCTATTCATGTCAAAAATATTACTTCAAAAATAAAGAATATTCTATACATGTAATGAAAATGATAATAGGTGTAGGGATCTTATGGAGAGATTCTCCCTCTGAATGAGCATCCCCTTCAACCATTATTATTCAAGTCATCAATCTGTCTATAATACTATCATGTCTCAAAACTGTTAGATCGTAAAATCAAGCTTTATCATATTCCAAAACATATATACAGCATGGTCATAGCATGTCAGCATCAACTACTTCATCATCACATCAAAATTTCATTAAGGGTTAGAGTCATATGATTAGGGAAGTTAACAAGTGTATTATCATACTTCAAGGATTATGATCACTTCATCACTTATTTATCATTAACCATCAAGTTGGGGCATCCAATTTTACCATATGTTATAGTTCCCAAGATAACCAATGTCAACAATAAGATCATGAATATCAATCTTATTGCTATGCTTCTATCATCAAGGTTGTCATGCTTATCACGAGCATTATCAATAGTATCAAGCTAACATATATAAGAATCAATGAGCTAGCCTTCTATATGAAATCCATCGTGTCTATAATGAAAGATGCATGCCAAATATCAAGTATACTAATATATCAAAAATTAATGTAACTTTACCATGACTAGAATGTAAGATACTTGTCCAATATGAAGTGCACCATCTCATCATAAGTATCGTGAATCAAACTTACTTTCATATGCATGCATGAGCCATTTTTGAAGTGATATTCTCACCATACCTTAGGGCTTAAATATCCATCCAATATTTCATTTGAAACAATACACCATACATACCTTGTAGTATTCAGATACCTGTGCACCTTCTTATTTGACATTGGCAGTGGGAGAATTTTGTCAACTTCTTTGTCGTGGGAAACTATAGCTCTTCTCTTCTTGCACTAGCCATATTTTCCTGCATCTCATATGATCCTCAAGAAGGATCCACTTATCGCATTTCATCAGGAGGTTAAAAGTATCAAATACTCAAATATACATGTAGGAAGCATAATCAATAATCAAATCAATAAATATAAATAAAAGTAAATACATAAAGAAGTAACATAAATCGAAAAGTATTTATCTTTTAATGAGAGGAGATCAAATCCCTCTTGAAACAACCTTTAAGAGTCGTGACTATCCATTTTCCATATAACACTTGTTGCCTTCAATATATATTCATATTCTTCATTAATAACTAAGGTTATTTTATTATTATTTATATTCATAACATAGCCTCTCCCTTCAAGAAGTTTTGTCCTCAAATCTTACTTAAGAACATCTTCTCATCTTTGTACTCTCATCTTTGTCGATACAAGATGATATGATACTCTGAGTGATAGAAAATACTTTCATATTGAGAACCGATTAGACCATCCTAGATTGATCTTCTGGGGTATCTTCTGATATTTGGAGATGTGTGGTGAATAGTCATCGTGTGACTAGATTTTGCAAGCTTCAGTATCCCTAGGAACATAAATTTGTTGCTTATTTTCTAAGTGATACTGGTACGTAGCTTGATTAGAAAGTTTTCTCTTGTGATTTGGATGTCAATACATAGCTCATTTGGTTTGGTTTTCTCTTATCATGTCAGTGGTTGATTCTTGATTTCCTTCAGGCGTTGTTATTGTTGAGTGGGTGATTGAATCATCAGTTGGGATGTCCAACGTTTGAACTACAACTTCTGCATATGTTTTAAATTCTCTAGATTCTTCTTCTTCCTTACTTGTGATATTGATTGGATAAATATTAATCCCTTTGTCTTCCTCTTGGACTGAAACTACTGACGACTTCAATACTTCACTTTGAAGTTGTTCTAGCTTGTCATTCAGTGATTTCTCGTCATTTTTAAGTTTCTTAATTTGCGTAAGTAAGGTTTGGTTATGATTCCTTAAATGTACAAGTTCATCCTTTTCTAAGTTGTCGACTTTATTCTTAGTAGCTTCATCATATTTTAAACTTTAGATTCGTTCTAATAATGTTTGGTTATGGCTCTTTAAATGTAAAATTTTCTTCTCGTTGTTCTAGTAAACAATTCTTAAGTTCCTTCTTTGATGATTTAGCTTTCTTGACTTATTCGAGTAGTTTTTCTTGGAGATCTCTGAGGCACGAAATCTCTTTGTCTTTGCTGGAGATGACTTCTTCCAGCTCTCTTTGCTTTCTTGATATAGTTTTTTTGTTATCTTTGAACATCAAGTTTGAGATATCCTTAAAGTCTTTTGATGCTAACATTATTTATTTTGACTCCATTGTCATGTCTCAAAATGTGACCATATTCCCCTTATAAGGAAAAGTAAAAACTTGTTTCTCTATGTTTAACATGAATGAACCCAAATCCTTAAACCAGGGTCGACCGAGTATGACGTCAACCTTTGTATAATCCATCTTTACAACAAGAAATTTAGATATGTACTCATAATTATTTATTGTTACTTGTAAATCACTAATTGCATACTCTTTTTGGTCAAAAAAAATTTCCTTACCCCAATGGTTGGCTCTGGAATTAATAGCTTATTTGGAAAGTTGATGTTGATATAATTTTTATCCTTGCTTGTGTTGATAGCTATATTAATTTTTCTTCCTTGGATACTTCCTTTTAATGAAATTACTCTGTGATTTGTAACTCAAAAACCATTATAAGAAAACCTTTCTTCCTTCGTCATTTTAGACTTGAGCTCCATTATCTCCATCATTTTTTTTTCAATGATTGATCCCATTTTTGCTTTGTTGAATTGACTTAATATACTTTTTGCATCTTTGTTTTTCTTTTTTATTGTTTCTCTTAATATAACTTTTGTGTTTTAATACCAACTTTTCTTTTTCTTTTTCTTTTTTCTCTTTTTTTTTTCTTTTTTCTTTTTCAAACAAATTTTTTTTTTTTTGATAATTTAATTATTACTATTTTTAAAGAATTATATGCTCCCTTAAACTTTAACTAATAATGAAGGGGTGTGAATTTTGAAATATGGTTTTGGTTGTATTGAGAAAACTGTAAGGTTGTGATTTCAATAAATGTATGATTGAATAAATTTATTGTAAAGTTGTAAAGTAAAGAATGGTCGACCGAATGATTCAATATAATTCTTCTTTAATAAACCCCTTTTTTTGTTTTTTAATTTAGTATTATGAGAATATATGCGGACTTGTATAGACACATCACAATGGTTTTGTATGGATACAATGTTTCGAATTTTAATTGAATGGCAGTATAGTGTGGCATGGAATCGAGGTCCCCTTCTCAAGAGCTTGGTTGCAGTGGAATGAAATTTGGCGACAGTAAGACAACTTTGTGGGTTGTTGGAGATGGTTAATTTGATGACAGAGGTGTAGCGGAAACAATCGAATAACGATGTTGTGCCCTGGGTGCAGACAGGGATGGAAAAGGCAGACATGGACAGACCGCATTGAAGAGATTTGGGGGCAGCGGATAGTGGCACGGACTGGTGGCAAAGTCACAGTGGATACCATGATGGATCATAGGTATCGACAACGGATTTATGGTTGGTTGTGGCAGTGTTTTAGTGAGTAATTGGTGAATACCACACAATGGGTCGTGATGGAAAGGGTAGATAATGCAAGGTCATTATTGGTCTGTGGTGGTGTTGGGTGTGTGATGGCTTCGGGAAATGGCTATGAAATTGTGGGCGGTCATTGATGGATGGAATGGTGGTTGGGCGATGATGGTTTTGTGTGAAGCTTGTAGCCAACAATGGACGAAGCTATAGATCGAGTGGCTTGATTGTTGCAGTAGCGATGATGAAATTGTTTGACATGAATTGTGGCTAGTTATAGAGGCTTCGATAGTTGTGTAGAGTTCTTCGGTGTCGACAATGTTTACCGCACATTATTCGAAGTCAGGGTCGGGGGTAAGGTTATTATTATATAATTATTTTTGTTTTCGATTTTTTTTTTTCAAAAAATTTGTATTTAAATTTGTATTTTTATTTTTACTTTTTCAATGACCCTTTTTTTATAATATTTTCTTTTAAATTTCCTATATATAATTTTTTTTGTCTTTTTTTTTCTTAAATATTTTCTTTTCCTTTCTTTTTTATATATTTTCTTTTCCATTTTTTTTTTTGGTAATATAATTCTTTTTTTTTGGCTTTTTTATTCTTGCTCTTTTTTGTCTTTTTAATTAAATGGCCAAAGGCATAGTAGCGAAACTGGTGGAATGGAAAATCTCCAAGACCATTGTAGCGAAATGCCTAAAGAACGACAACAACAAGGTTGGCACAAGGTTTGATGACCAATGGTCGGATCATACATAGCTATGATACCAATGGAACAACCAACAGTTGTATACACAGCAGAAATATTAAAATAATGCGTAGACAAACACATCCATTGTAGGGTAGTAAGTGTAAATTGTATATTATATAAAGAATTTATGATAAGATGATTACAAATGAGAATGAGGGCCCTCTTATATACCCTAGGCAAGTGCCCTTTCATGAATGGCTCTATCTCTAATACATGCCTCTTCATCACTTACGAACTAATCATTAGTTAATGACTTATTATTTATTATTACATTTACGTTTATATTTATTATTATTTTATTATGAATTATAGTCATAACACTTGGCTCAATGAGATTCTCAATATTATTCTGAAATGTTTATTGCACAATTACAAAAAACATTCATGAATTCCAATATTGGAAATAATAATCTATCACTTGATTCTCAAAATATCTACAAGCTCTCCTTAACAAAGTACTCAAGTGGATTCCAAAACTAAAGGTCCTTTATAACTAGCCATGAGAGTATATTTATACAAAATTGAGGTGACCTCTCACCTCCCGTGACCTTTTAAATTCCCTCGTGACTCTTCACCATATTTATGACCTTTGATTCCTAAATGAATTTTATTTCTAAATTTTATTATTAACTTTACATTCAAAATAAATTTATTTAAAAATTACAAGGAATTTCCAGAGACAAAGTTCCTTCATTGACCCAAACCCATGAAAGTCATGTCAAGTGCCTCTTTGTGCAGCTCTTGTGTCAAATGTGTGTACCAAGCCTTATATTTGGAGAATATGGATTGGAACTTCTTTTAAAATTCACTTTTGAATCTCATTTGACACTCTATAGAATCCAACAACAAGATCCTCAAGTCTAGTTGTATCCAATATGAAATCCTAGAGAGTTTAGTGTGTAGCTTGGTTGGTTCCATAATGTGTTGCGTGATTGCTTCCTTTGTAGGTTCCAAGTTATCTTGAGTAGCCACTCTATTGGTGCATCCAAGTACTCTTTGATCCATTAAAAGATATATTCTACAACAAAAAAGGATTATTTTATTAGTTCTCCTCTTCCCTTCGGGTATCCGTGCAATCCTAATAATGGTGATATTCTTTGACTTTAGGCTTATATGATTCATTTTGTTTCCGAGAATGTTTTTTGGATTAATCACATAATCAATATTTTTGGTCGACATTTTAAACCATCTAATGTGGTTCATTCTTTTGTTTTATTAAGGGTGATCATTCCTTCATGAATTCTCTTGATGAATTTTTCTATGACCTTTATCTCCTTCAAGATGGTTGTCTTTAAATATTTTGTATGTTCACTTAAGTTTGAAAGGACTTTGTTCTCAACACACAACCTGTCTATTTCTTCTTGTGATTTTCACATATTTCCATTTAACTCTCTCACTTCACCCACTAATAATTGTATATTATGTGCAAAGGTCGTAGAGAAAACAGATTCGATGGAAGCTATGGAAACTAGGTTATATTTAATGTCAACCACTATAACCCTCTCGGTGGTGATTAATGTGGGCTTCTTTAGATATTTTACTAAGTGTTTCCACCTCTCTTGGTATATTTTTTTCTTGAATTCATCAAACCCAAAGTGTGAGAGGTCCAGTACTCACTCTTCCTCCTCAAAGGTATTGCTTGTTTCACCAATTGGAAGGTTCCCTCCAGTAATAGGTGTGGTAAGTTAAATGTCTAAAGAGGGTATAATATTTTCTAACTGCAATTTGGGAAAAATTTTGCCTTCTTGTTTTTTTTTTGCTAGTTCTTGAGTAAGGAGATCGTCCTTTAGTTGCTTGGCTAATTGCTTCCCTTAGGTTCCAAGTTATCTTGAGTAGTCACTCTGTTGGTGCATCCAAGTACTCTTTGATCCATTCACGAAGATATTTTGCGGCTGATTAGGCTTACTTTATTAATTCTTTTCTTCCCTTCATGTATCCATGCAATCCTAATAATGGGGATATTCTATGATTTTAAGCTTCTATAATTCATTTTGTTTCTTAGAATGTTTTCGTGATTATTAACATAATCAATATTTTTGGTCGATTTTTCAAACCATCTAATGTGGTTCATCCTTTTTTTTTATTAAGGGTGATAATTCCTTCATAAAGTCCCTTAATGACTTCTTCAATGACATTTATCTCCTCTGAGATGGTTGTCTTGGAATATTTTGTATGTGCACTTGAGTTTTAAAGAAATTTGTTCCCAGTACACAATCTATCTATTTCTTGCTGTGATTTTCACAAAATTCCAAGAGTGAGAGAGAGAGAGAGAGAGAGAGAGAGAACAATGAGAGAGCTCCAAAAATGCACTGATAAAAGGCACCAACTAATCCTCAAAAGCCTTTTTATAGAAGAGGCCCCTGTTTTCTTCATTTTCCATTATTTCCCTTCATTTTTCTCCTCACATGCAACCTATGACCTTTCATCTCGCTTTTCTCCTAATTTCCATTATTTTCATAAATAAATGTTCCAAAAATTCCATTTTTCGTTTCCAAAGAATTTGCCTTTGTATTTTCAAATTTCCTTAGCCATAATAAACCAAATAAACACACGTTAGGATGTTTATCCCAACATTCAGCTTGGAATAGGTGTCCCATCAACCATGGTTATTATTTTTTAACTTTTATTACATGGAATTTTCACCAGGGTTGTTATAGAACCTGCCCCTTGGGGAACATCATTCTCAGTTTTCAACCACACATATACCTCAGAAAAACCGTTGAAAATAAAACATACTTCCCATGGAGCTTTATAACATAGCTCGATGCAGTATTTACAATGATCACCCTACCAAAAAGCAAACCAAAATGAAATCATAACAACATGAAAAATATAGTGACATGATACCATACCGCTTATTGGAGCTTTATAGCATAGGTCATGGTGGTATTTACATCCATATGCATATGTACATACATCCAACCATCACATTAAAACATATACCAAAACATTGCTAACACATGTGCTAAACAAAAACCAACATCACACCAAAACTGCTTTTCCTCAACCGGCAAACAAGGAAGGATACATGGCCCACATCTAATCTGCCATCTCCCATGTAGCTCCATCGGGCCCAAAGTGCTTCCATTTCACTTTAATTTGCTTTATCTCTCAGATTCCACCTGCAATACAAACCAATAATTCACATTAACAACATCTTTAACATAATTTTTAAGCAAATATATATGAAAAACGTCATGTATTTTCACTGTGGAATGAAGTGCAAGTCAACAGGCCATTTTTCTGATCCTCTCAATGATCCTGAAGGGTCCACAAAACCGTGGTGCCAGCTTGGCACATGATCCAATCCGCAAGGAGCTCTTCTTGGGCTTGATACACAAGTACACATGATCCCCAACCTGAAACTCCTTAAACAACTTGTTCCTATCTACATAACTCTTCTGCATATCCTGTGATAAGTTCTTCTTGATCACTTGCATTTCCTATTATATTTCTGCCAACATCTCTAGTCTAATCAGTACCTAGTTTATCGGATCACTCCAACTGATAAGAGTATTGCAACTCCGCCCATACATAGCCTCAAATGGACTCATCTTGAATGACTCCCAGTGCCTATTGTTGTAAGCGAACTCTACCAATGGAATATATTCTTCCCACTTTATTTGTTGATGCATCACATACATCCTCAACATATCCTCAAATATCTTATTGACCCTCTCAGTCTGTCCATCTATGCTGAAGGCCAACTCGGTGCCCAAACCTGCAAACAACTCCTTCCAAAACCTGGAAGTGAACTTTGCATCCCTATCGAACACAATATTATTTGGAACACCATGCAATATGACTATTTCTCTGATAGACACTTGTGCTACAAAACTAGATGAGTATGTAGTATTCATTGGAATGAAATGTGCAACCTTTGTCAAGCTTTCCACCAGAACCATGATGGAATCATGTTGTCTAATTGTCTTAGGCAAACCTGTGATGAATTCCATGGAAATGAACTCCCATTTCCACTTTGGAATCACAATCAGTTGTAGTAGTCCACTAGGATGTTTACACTCTACCTTAACAATATGAAAATACAAAAATCTAGCTACAAACTCCACCACATCCCTCTTTAGATTCATCTAATAGTAGAATTGCTTTACTGTAGTCAATTTTTTTTGGTATCCTGGGTGACCCAAGTATGGTTTCACATGAAACTACCTCAAGATCACCTTCTTAAGCTCACTGTTGTCCAGTACATATATCATGTCTCTGAATCTAACTAATCCATATCTCGTGAGATGATAGTCCAAATCCTTTACCCGTGTACCTATACAACATGTATTGTATCTATGCCAACACATGTACCAACACCTATACATGTACCTGTACCAACACTTGTACATGTACCTATAATTTTACTATGTTGCAATCTGTGCACAATCTCCATATACATGTGATCCTACTGGCTTGCTTGCAAGAACCTATCATGTAATTCTATCCCATAGGATCCCATCGTTGCTAAGTGATTTACCTGTACCCACCTGCTAAGAGCATTTGCGACCCTATTCTCATTTCCCTTGATTTACCTCATTTCTAAGTCAAACTCGTTGATCATGCCCAACCATCTAGCCTGCCTGGAATTCCACTTTGACTAATCAAACAAGTACCTCAACCCAATGTGGTCACTCATTAATATAAATTGTCTTCCAAGATGATAGTGCCTCCACATCTTTAGTTCATGTATGATCGTCGCTAGCTCAAGATCATGTCTCTGGTAGTTTTTCTTGTGCTCATTCAATTTTTGTGACTCATAGCATACCACTTTTCCATCCTACATAAGGACTCCACCAATTCCTCTCTTGTAAGCATTTGTACACACTACAAACTCCTTGTCCGGATCTACAATATTTAACACGTCAAAAACTTCTTAAGCTTCTCAAAATTGGCCTCACACTCCTCTGTGAAATCAAACTTCTTACCTTTCCTCTATAATGATGTAATAGGATAAGAAATATGTGAGAATTTCCTGATAAACCTCTTGTAGTGACCTGCCAATACCATGAATGATCTCACCTCATCTACATTCTTAGGAGCTACCCACTCCATGGTGGCCCTTATCTTCTCTGGATATACTGCAATGCCTTCCTTGGAGACAACATGTCCCAAGTAGTGTACCTTTGTCTGGAAGAAACTACATTTGTTGAGCTTAGCATACAATTGATGCTCTCTCAAAAACCTCAACACTGTTTCCAAATGCTCGACATGTTCTTATTGATTTTTTCAATAAACCAAGATGTCATAAATAAACACAATCACAAACTTGTCCAAATAAGGACACAACACACTATTCATCAAACACATAAATGTAGTTGGCGCATTATTCAAATCGAATGGAACTACAATAAACTAATAATGCCCATACCTAGTCCTAAATGTGGTCTTGTATATGTCATGCTATTTGAATCATACCTAATGATAGCTCGATCTCAAGTCGATCTTAGAGAACAATGTTGCTCCCTTCATCTGATCGAAAAAAGCATCGATCCTCGATAGTGGGTACTTGTTCTTGATGGTCACTTTGTTCAACTGCCTCTAATCAATGCATATTCTAAGAGTACCATCCTTATTCTTCATGAACAATATTGGTGCATCCCATGTGATACACTTGGTCTAATGTACCCCTTGGAAATAATTTCTTTCAGCTGCAAATTTAACTTTACCAACTCAGGTGTTCTCATCTTGTAAGGTGATTTCGATGTTGGATATTCCCCTGGCACTAACTCAATAGAGAATTATACTTCCCTATGCAGTGGAAACTCTGAAATCTCTGCTGGAAAAACATCTTGAAACTATTGCAAAACTAGATACCTTATCAAAACATCTACATCTTCAACCTCCTTACCTTTGTCACTATAGATATGAACTGCAAATAGTACACACCCATTCCTATGACTGTGCTTGGCCTGCATGATTGTCACCATCTTAACTGGTGTGGCTTTCTTCTTTCCCTGTAGGACTCTTGGTTTCCCCATTGTCGTCCAAGCATTCAATAGCTTTGTCATAGCAATCTACCTTGGTCCTGTGAAGGTACAACAAATCCATACCCAATAGAATATTGTATGAACCCAATGGAAATATATTCAATTATGCTACTGTAGGCATACCATTTAACTCAAATGCACAAGCTCTTACCCAATGGGGAACTCTTTTCTTCGTACATGTGGCCAACTACACTAACCAATATTCTGCATGCATTTCCTTAAACTACACTTATCCACCAAGTCAGGAATAACATAGCTATAATTAGATCCAGGGTCAATCAAAATATAAATAACTTGATCACAAATCTTACCGTCCATCTCAATGATAGAAGTGTGGTGATTTGTCTGCTTATTGTACACAACTACATAAATACGAGGAATGCTCTACCCAACATCCCCAATAGTATGTGCCTCATGTGCACTGTATATATTAGGCCTAGCTCCCTTATTTTGTGGACAAACTCTCTTAATATGCTCCTCACTGCATGTCCAGCACTCCAACCATCCCATACCATTACCTCCATGTTGTTGTTGTGATCTATTTTTTTGTTGTGGCCTACGTCTTTGTCTAGCTGCATTAAACCTCGTTTGGGGTGCCATATTTTCTTTCTCATCTGCATTATAAGGCCTTGCTATTTTTAGTTGCCAATTACCTTTACCTTTTTCCTTCCCTTTCCATCGTTACTGAGACTCACTCTTATGCTTTTACTTTTCATAAAAATGCTTCAACTTCCTAATGACTTCTTCAAGTGTATGAGGCTCATCATGCTCAATCCGATCTTTAAACGCTAATGGAAAACCACTAAAAAATCATTGAAATTTAAACTTCTCATCCTCAAGATATGGTACATACCTCAATATCTCCCATAAATTTGTTGTCTACTCCTCATCTTTCATTGATCCCATCTTTAGCTCATAAAATTCTTTGGACGTGATGTCGTAGTACCTCTCTAACAATTATTTCTTCCTGAAAAGTATTTTGAACTCATTCCAACTCAAGTCATTTGTCCTGATGTGTCTAAATCGCTTCACATCTTCCCACCAGATGTTTTCTTTACCTATAAGGTTGAAGATAGCAACCTTAGCCTTCATGTTATATGAGTACTCATGAAACTCAAAGAACTTCTTCATCCCAAGTATCCAAGATTTTGCCTCTTCTAGTTTCTTCAAGTCCCAATCGAAATTAGGTGGCTTGGATTTCTTAAATTCATCTTGCATGTATCCCTTGTCACTCCTCCTATAAGGATGGTACCGATGACGATCATAATGTCTATCTAAACTAGAACTAGGATGGTACATGTACTCATCACCCCTCCTATTTGGGGTGTCCAGCAACCTGCCATCTCTCACTCTATCAACTCTATATGACATGTGTCTACTAAGAGACCTACTGCCATATGTCCCATTAGTTTTGTCCTCATGTCCATAGTTGATCCGTAGTGGCCCTTTTTTCTGTAAATTAGACAAACTCTAAAGAATCATTTCATTCACCTCTGCTTGTTTCTCTTGTGCATGTATGATTCTTTAGCTTCCTACCTTAAAACTCCTCATTTCTTCCTTTAGGCTTCTCAATGTGTCTTCCAAATCATAAGAGTTCCCACAATGCTTCTCATATGACTGATAGGGAGATTCCTTGTATTATAACATCTTTATATCCATGTTGATCTTTCTCCTGCAGGGCATAATATGTCAGCTAAACCAAATAACAATAAACCAATGTAACTTAGTGTAATTTGGGGAGGATACTTCCTACAAGATCAACTAATCAGCGTAATACATGTATATACAAAATCATAACAGCATATAAATTCATAACATGTGGTATATTAGCGCATAAACACCATTATAGTTGGAGTCCAGTCATGGATGCATAACCATACCAAGTCCACTTCGTGACCTAATGCATGAAAACCTCAACCATGCCAATGCAACTTGACCCCACACCATCACAAGAATGGACCATACACCAGTACAAGCAACATGTAACCAATCATGAATGACCAATTCATGCTCAGCATATAACATCACACAAGCAAGCATACATGGACAACACACAAGCATGACCAATAAGTGACCTAGCGTAAACAAGCAATGCATATACAACATGTAACAATATGTAAGCAAGTATACTCAAAGAATACATAAGCATAAACAACACACAATCAGTCATATACACATGACAACATGTCGACAACAGCATCATCAGTCCTCCCATGGTGACACCACTGCCACCATGGCCAACACAACATAGATTCACAAACGCATACACCATAGGTAAGACAAACACATAAGAAATCAACATAACGCAAGATCAACACACCGCCCATCCAGTGCAAGGGTTGAACCATGCTCGGATACCACTCTATAGCACCCCCTTCCCATAGCTACCCAAGAAACTGGTCAACCGGGGTAAACATGTGATGAGAGGCTACTAATATAAGATTCTACCTCCTATATGACCTTAAGGAAGTGGAACCGATGGAAACAATACAAGCACACCTTACACAGCATCGGCAACATCCCCAGGAGGTAACCCAACCTCCCAGACCCCTGTCCCCTGATGGGACTAAATTTTTGACCCTTTTGGACCATATCCGCAGGCATGCCAAAGCAAGGTAGTGGCCAGGGCCCAAAATGGTCAGTTTTGTGCCTACAACTACGAGATTTGTGCCACCTTTTCAGCCCTAGAGCCCAGGGCACTGCCCAGAACTTCATGAAACTTTAGGGAATGATAAATAACATAAAAAAAAGGTATGGAAGCAATCGCATCATGAGAAACTCATATGGACCCCTCTTAGTAATGACAGTAATTTCGTCAAACATGTTATAAATATTGCATCTACATGTGTAAACAACAAAGTTAAACATAGGGGTCTCATACTTATTTGAGAATCGCTAAGAAGCATTGTTCCCTTACATCATAAGCTACAATACAATCTATTTTACCATAGATACATTATGCATTCAATTACAAGAAAAAACATGGATAGATTCATACATCATCACTGATAAAATACATGCTTATAACCAACATAATAACAACAGAAATACCATGGATACAACAACAATATAATCCACATAATAATGAGTACATTTACATACCAACTACCAAAGGAATGAGCTCTTTATTACTGAGTGTAAAAACCAACCAGAGATGGGACTTCCATGTTCCATCTGACCATAGATTGGCTTAGCCAAATCTCTCTTCATCCAATCACCCTCGTGCCATATTCCAAGCATGAATGTGGGAATTAAACTGAAAGAACCAACCAGGGCATCCTAAGGCTAAACCACCTCACCCTCATCAATCATAAACCAGGCTTTACCTTGATCTACACCCAATCACTAGGCCAACACAAGCATGGATATCACCAGATTCTCTCTGCCTAAACCGTGAGGAATTTTCCTGTCTCAGAGTCTCTCAAGATCCACAACCAACAGTTTGAATCAGGGGTCACTAGGCCCTAAACCGAGACATACTCTCTAGGCTTTACCGTACATCCCAAACCTGGGATTCCTAGGTCTGAATGGAGAGAAACACACCTCTTAGACTTTACCACAATCCAAACCCTAATTACTAGGCCCTAAACCGAGGAAACACATGAACATGTTCCATAATCATTCGGAGATCCATCTCACTTAGCTTCAAATCCATCTGTTAATCTAGCTAAACCAAAACATGAGAACTCCACAACACCATGGCTATCTAGAAATGGAAAAGCTAGGTTAAATACATTGTCACACCTGGAAAAATCCCATGCCAAGACAAGAAAGAACCACATGAAATACCATGCATGTCAAATATAGCAGGAAATCATACAAGCAAATCAATACCTGCAAAGAATCTTGTTGTAGTTGCTTGATCCCTGCTCCTCCTTGCTTTCTTCCTCCTACTACTCGATTTCTTTCCTTTCTTGCTCCAAAACTCTAAGTTTCCAAGAGTAAGAGAGAGAGAGAGATAATAATGAGAGAGGTCCAAAAATGCATTGACAAAAGGTACCAACTGATCCTCAGAATCCTTTTTATAGAAGAGGCCTCTATTTTCTTCATATTCCATTATTTTCCTTCATTTTCTTCCTCACATGCAACCTGTGACCTTTCATCTCCCCTTTCTCCTAATTTCCATTATTTTCATAAATAAATGTGTCAAAATGTCATTTTTTCTTTCCAAATCCTTTGCCTTTGCCTTTGCCAATTTCCTTAGCCATAATAAACCAAATCAACAGCCACTAGGATGTTTTTCCCAACATTCAACTTGGAATAAGTGTCCCATCAACCGTGGTTATTATCTTTTAACTTTTATTACATGGAATTTTCACCGGGGCTGTTACATTGTGCATACAAGTACACTTTGATATATTCAAAGAGATATTCTATAGCTGAAAAGGGTTACTTTATTAATGCTCCTCTTCTCCTCAATTATCCATGCAATCCTAATAATGGGTGTATTAATTGATTTTATGCTTATGTGATTCATTTTGTTTCTGAGAATGTTTTCCATATTAATCGCATAATCAATCTTTTTGGTCATTGTTTCGAACCATATAATGTTGTTCATCATTTTGTTTTATTAAGGGTGATCATTCCTTCATAAATTGGCTTGATGACTTCTTCTATGACGTTTATCTCCTTCAAGATAGTTGTCTTGAAATATTATGTATATGCACTTGAGTTTGAAAGAAATTTGTTCTCAGCACGCAACCTGTCAATTTCTTGTTGTGATTTTCACAGATTTCCCTTTAACTCTCTCACTTCACCCACTAATCGTTGTATATTATCTGCGGTGGTAGTAGACAAAACATATTCGACAAAGTTATGGAAACTAGGTTGGCTTCAATGTCAACCACTATAATCCTCTCGATGGTGACTGATGTGGGTTTATTTGGATCTTTTACTAAGTTTTTCCACCTCTATTGGTATATTTCGTTTTTGAATTCATCAAACCTGAAGTATGAGAGGTTCGGGACTCACTCTTCCTCTTCAAAGGTATCACTTGTTTCACCGATTGGGAGGTTCCCTCCAATAATAGTTGTGGGAGGTTGAACATCCAAAGAGGTATAATCTCTTCTAGCTACAAGTGGGATGACTTGTTGCCTTCTTGTTATATATTTGCTAGCTCTCGAGTAAGGAGCTCCTCCTTTAGGTGCTTGGCTAATTCTCCTTCCTTCTCCTTAACTTATTCATCTTCTTTTATTTTCCTTTCTCCTTCTTGTATCTTGTTTTCTTCTTCCTCGACTTTATTTCTCATTTCATATTCTTTCTTATTACTTGTTTCTTATTGTTGTCTCTTCTTCAATGCCTCTTACTTTTTCCTTTCTTCTTCTTAGCTTTTCTTCTACTCTTATTCCTCTCAATTTTCCCTCTTCTCATATTTTGTTTTTCTTTCTAATATCCTCCTCAACTTTCCTATTCCTAGCCTCTTCCCCTGCTTTCCTTTTCTAGCCTCTTCCTCTCCTTTTTTCTTTGCCTCTCATTCTTCCTTTTACTTTTTTATTGTTTCTTTCTTATCCTCCTCTTCTTGTTTCCTCTTTAGCATAGATATTCTCTCTTCTAAATTCATGCTTTCTTGAGATTCCTCATATGAAGGTTTAGGTTTATTTGTGGGATGGGAAGAACCAATTCCTAGGCATGTTTCCAAGGCTTTAGAGGCATTGAAAAATTTATTTACCCCTTCCTCATATTCATCAACAAGTGAAGCACATTCCCAGCTATAGTTGACTACTTTGCAATGTTTAGTAGTAATGACTTTCGAATCATATATGTGGAAGCTCAACTAACCAAACCTGAAGTATACCAAATCTTGTGTTTTTGCTTTGGCATCCTTGAAATTCTTAATGCATCAATAGGCCTTGATATTCAAAGGGAATGTGGGCCATGGGGCTTTCCTATACTTCACCAATGAGCTATTTACTCTTGTGGAATGTTGATATGCTACTCCTTGTATTACGTTATCAATAATGAATGTAGGTAATTTGTGAGGCGGCTTTTACGCAACAAATACCCTGATGAATTTCATATCTTTGGGATTGAACCAGTCTACAACATATTTTAAGGATACGTGAGCCCTATATAACATACATGGAGGATCTATGCCAAAAATTTCTTGATATATCACTGAAATAAAGTGCTCAGTGATCCTTTCATACAACCCTCCATATCCTAGATCCCATAAGTTTTTACAATATATGTGTATGGGAGGAATGTATTGAATAGCACTACACCTCCATCCCATCCCTTGGAACTTGTATCAGGTGCACAAGGCAACAAGCAAGTACGATGACATGTATAATTCCAATTGTGTTCCCTCGGATGTGTGTTTTTCCATCTTGATGTTTGTATGAATATACAAGGCCAAAATATCTGCCCAACTGAAGATGGCCCTGTCTATGGCACATGCATACATCATGGGAATCCAAATTTCTTCAAATTTCTCTGCATCCAATTTACCATACATCCTACAACACATGGTTGCCAACATCTGATATGCTTTCCTAGCTGATTCAGTTTTGTAGATGCCATCATACCTTTGCCTGAATTTTCTTTGTTCCTTCCACCCAGACTTTGAGATGTCCTTTTATAGTTTATTTAAGCTAGCATACCATTTTGTATTGAGTACTACAAGATTTTTAGGAAAACTGTATTATTTATATATTCCAGATGTTGTGTAAGTTGCCATTGGTTTTCCCTGAACACTTCTGACTATTCTATGGTCTTCATCCACATGCTGAAGAATCCAATCAATTTTTTTGCACATGGGAAGATAGTCAGATGTGTTGCAACCTTGTGAAGCCATGATTTTTTAACATTTATATACACTTGGAAATCTTGTTTATTCTGTGGCACATCCTCCTCCTTTCTGGAAAATGTTCGGTATATCTTAGCCCAACTCATCTTCACGATCTTATCTATGTAACAAGCGGTATTTGTGTATATGGGCACATTTTCAAAAGGTTTATCTACCACTCCCTCGATACTACTCTCGAGGATCTCCTTCTAAAACCTCTCTCTAGTCATTGAATCCATGTCACCTAAATATGATGAAATGGTGAAGCAATCGAGGTCAACGGTACTTGAAATTTCAAATATGTTCATGGTTACAACACATGTTAGGAAAATCATGAACTAAACCATTAATTAAGACTGAACTGTAATCTATGAGGTTATAGTGCGGTTGGCATTAGCCACAAATTTGGAAAGAAGACTATGATCGTCCTAGCCGCAAAGTGCAAAGACAAGACGTAATCAGGATCAAGGATGTGGGCTGCAAAGTTAGTTCGCAGAGGGGTTTCGGCTATGTCGTGTAGTGGAAACTTGTGGTGAAGGGTGGATCGAAGCCAGCCTAGCGGCGAACTGTAGGGGAGAGAGGTCAAGTTTTCTTTTGTGATGGCGATGTGTGGTATGTAGTGAGAATTAACCTCGAATGCTAAAAAAAATATGACAATGCAAGTATTAAAGTGGGTTGCATTGGTGCAGTGAGGTGTTATGGAGATAGGGGAAGCTCCGAGGAGTTAATGGGGAGTGACACTAGTTCAGAGAGGTGAATTTTGGGGTGATTGGAAATGGTTGAATCGATGGGATTATATATAGGAGGTTTGGTTAGGAGAACCGGCAAGAAGTAACCAAATGAAACAAAGAGACAAACACGGCGAGAAACTGTAAGGAAAGGTTGCAGCACTAACATGTTTCCACCACTAGTCGTGGTCACGGCTTGTAGGTGCAGATCACGTTCAGATGCGATCCTTTGCGCTGAGTGATTGCATATACAGAGACAAAATGTGATGTAAAAATTAATAGGAGGGGGGACCCATCTATATAATTTGACAACATGGGTGAGGAACCGGTGCCATGAATGCATAACCACGGGTGGAATTGCGGGATGAGATAAGGTGGTGCGGTCAGGCCTAGTTGCTACAATTTATAGTCAATAAATGCATTATCCATATTAGTTCACTCCAGTTATAGAATTATAACATGTCCTAAGGAGTAATAATTCTAAGGCAAGTATATTATCAAATATGGGAGTTAATTTAGAATATGGAGCATTGAAGGTAAGAGATCAAACATTTTTTCCTCCTCCTTGATAGTAGTTTAATCATAGTCTTCTTTATTTTAATTTTGTGTTCCATTATAACTATATAAATGAGGGGTGAAACCATTTCCTTTGAGGATTGATTATGGAAAGACATAATAGGACTAAGATTGTAAGCATAGGCGATATGAAAGGGTTGCATTGTGTCACAAATCCTGATATCTACCACAAATAAAAAAATTAGAGAAAAAAGGTATTACAGATAACAGGGAAGTGTGTATTCATGAGAATTAGACTGTGGTAAGATCACCAACAATACAATGGATAACAAAGGTGGCGGAGAGACGATAGACGTAAGGAATGAGGCAAGCAAATCAAGTCTGGTAATCAAGACAAGGGGTGTCATGGATTTGAGCGGGCCTCCATTAATGGATTTGGCTTGCGTTAAGATGCTTGGGAATTATGCAAATGGAAAGAATGTTCACGTGAAAGGTAAAATTGGTTAGCACATGATTGGGATATTTTAGTCAAGGACAATGTGGGACAAACAGGAAAATATGCATGGATTTCTCGAGACTGTTCTTGGGAGAGACATCGAGATATCATTACAATTGTGCTTGCAAGAAATTATCTTGTAAATTCCACTATGTTTATTTTGGAAGCTCGTGGAATTGAGCATATAATAAATGGTAATATGGAAGGTCACAAATATGGTAGTAGGTTCAGGAGACTTACTATTTGGCATGCCCTTGAGGAGAAAGCCAACAATGTTAGGTTTTTAAATAGTAATGTTAGCATAGTGGTTAATGAGTTGTAACATAACTTTGATATCCTAGCTGCATCATTGGAAATTCCAGAAAACAAATTTAAGGATCTTGATGGGAATCTGGAAGAAGGGGTGCAGCACAAGAAAGGTCTAAGAAACGTAGAAATGAATGATGAAGTTATTGAAGGTGGAAAAAGGGATAACAATGACAACAAGACCGGTATAGAGGAGAAGCAGTGTGGATATCAGGCATCCAACGACGAGCATGCTCAAGGATTCTAGATGCAATTGACCCCGTGAGGGGTTTTATAGTTTAAACAATGCATTATGAAATGTTTTTTTATACTTATATTACAATTATTTTAGAGAACTTACAGTTAGAATATAGTAGTGAAGGATGATGTTAGGCCTAAGAGCATTATAAGCATACTTTTGCAAGCTCAATTTTATAAATTTTTCATTGACAAATTTACATTTATGTACTCTTTACCTAATCTATGGATTATTCATTTATATAAATAAAAAAATAACATATATATATATATATATAAACAATGATACGACCAAACCAATCAAAAACAATGATATGACCAAACCAACCCTAGGCTAAATCTTCAATCAAAACTTATTTACCAAATTGTGTAACATTAAGTTGGATTGCATTGTAGAAAGATAGTATTTGTACATTTATTTCACTATATTTGTAACAACTTGCGAACTACGAGGGAAAGGGGAGCTCAATTACTTCCAACTTTTTAGATAGGTTGATTGAAATAACAATAAAGCAAGTCCTATAGAGGAGTTCCAATGACTTGGGTTTCTGTTATTTGTCGGTGTTCCCTTCCCATGGACTGAGGCATGGTCTAGAGCCATTACAACCACAATATCGACTATGCCATTTTGGGAGGCCATTTCGTCCAATTCCTTTGGAGTGGTCTTTGCAAAGCTACTAGTTGATTTACTAGTTAATCTTGGCATCAAATATGTTGTTATTGTTGGAGCCATTTTATTTTTGTGTCCACTATCATGTGGCGCTATCTTAGATATATCAAAAATCCATGTTTTATGTGAGTAATAAAGGTCATGGGACTTGATTTTTTGTGTTTATGCTTTTCATTTTTTCCTCTTTTTTTTTTTTGGAGTGGGGGGGGTGGGGGGGGGCGGGTGGGGGTTTCCCTTTTGTTTTGTGTTGTATTCGAAGGATTAAATTTTGATGTTATTTGGATATTTTCTTATCATATTCCCATGTAGATGGAAAATTTTCAATTTTTTTCAATATTTCATTATCAAATTGGAGTTTTCCAATGCAAATAGCTTGGTTGATGTGATTCTATCCTTCACATCTCAAGCGGTTTTAACATGTTAGTATTGTCCATATCAATATGTCTTACCTTGTGGGTCATTCTAGGTTGCGATCGTGATTTATGAGATGGCATTGTTTCTAATTTAGGCAATGGCATATCCCTATTTGCTATTTTATATCACACTACTACTCCCATTTTAATTTTTTTCCCTTTTAGCCTGAAGGTTGAGTGTGAGATGTTGGGTGTGTGGATTTGTCAACTTGGAAGCTTTCTTTTCCATAGCATTATTTAACTCTATCTAATACTAACAACCTATAAATGTGAGAACTATGTTGCTAGAGTTAAAGATTTATTACACTTTAAGCTTCCTTCGATGGCATATCATTCCACATGAATGAACACATGTTTCATTTTGTGGTAATTATTAGTTTGTAGTGTATGAAAAATGGAAAAATCATACTAATCTTATTTATATTACAATAGGCCGGAAAGGATCAATTTTAAGGTAACAGTCACATATTAAGAGACTATTTGTGTCATACATGTTTAATTTGTTCGAATATTCTATGATAAAAATTTAGCTTTTCATTTTGATTCATGAAATTTGTGAAATCATTAATATTTTCCTTTTCTAGTCAAGTTTATGATGTATGGACATTCAATCTCTATTAAGTGCTAGTGAGATTGAACTTGTATATGTATAAAATAGACATCATTTATATATTTCCTAACAAATATCTAACAACTTGTCTTGTGATTTGTCCCATATATGTGGCATAATTTTCAACTGTAATATCCCTTTCGAAATATTTTACATATTTTTCCAAAAAAATAACTCAACCAAATTTTCTTTATTAAATTACCATTCAATTTACAAAAGATTTCCATGTAAAATTAAACAAGAAAATACATGCAATACAAACATTCAAGTTCCCAAAATAATCTCAGGTTTATTAATATATATAAACTAGGGCTTTACATGTTGAACTGAGAAATACCTGAGATAGATGAGATAGAACTGGCCTCAAGGATCTATTGTAATGCTACATGAGCCCTCCACCAAAACTGAACTGAACTACCACTGCGAAGCTCTCCTGTGAATTATGGATGAATTCACCAAGGTGAGATGGGTTCTCGGCCAAACTCTCTAAATCACCCGAGGATTTCTGTCCTCGGGCTACCAATGGAGTAGAGAACCGGGTTCTCAACCTCACATACAAGAAGCAATATCAAATCCAATATGTCTCAAAATGACATCCGCTTCTCCTTTTATAGATCTGATGGATAGATCTCCAAGCCTCTAGAAGCATCTTATTTTATTATTTTATTATTATTCTAGAAGATCCTCCATTGACTTTATCTTAGTGACTTTTAATTTAATTCTATTTTACTTAAGTCACTTTTGGGCCTTTTCCTCCAATTAATTATTTTTCCTTTAATTAATGACTAATTAAAGTCATTTTTAATTAAGGAAAATGGTAAACTATCGACCATACTCTCACTCACCATTATAAGTCACTCATCAGCATCCCATCCTGAAGATATTCTCATTCCAGTTCCAAGAGTTATTACATTGAGGAGTTCCATCATATAATCTTGTCGGATGATCTAGGTGGCTCCAGAGACACACACAGGGCAAAGAGGCCTTATGAAAGCTCAAAATTCAAATTTTTTGGATTGCTCTCGAACCAGGATCAAGTTGAATATATCGTTGTCCTGATTGCAACTTTTCGTATGGTTCATCAAAATGAGTCTGTAGGGTGAAGTTAGAGCTGGTCAAAGTTTTGGGTTGACTTGGATGACTGGGAAAGATAAGGAAGGCGCAATTTCGACCTTTTCTAGCCACTGGATTCCGGCCAGCTCAGGCGAGATTCCGGGAAAATTTGTGGCCTCCTTAATTTTCCTCCTACAGCATAAATTTCAGTATTTAAAAAAAAAACACAATTTGTTGTAAATATCAAAAAAAAAAATTAAAAAAGGGGGGTGGTGAGCCACCACCCCCGGCACCCCGCCCACAGCATCTCATATAAAAATATATATTGTATGTGTTGCCAGGCCATGACCCCCACCAGACCCCATGGAGTCGCACCACCGTAAACGTATTACATGGTGGGGTGGTCGGTGGTCAACCCCTCACCCCAACCGTAGCCCCTTTATATATACCATATAAAACGTACATGGCAGAGGTGGTTGGGGGCGGGCCGCTTAATGTGGGTCTGGCCTCCCCCAAACTCAAATATATTTTTTTCAAACAAAAAAATGCGCCCCTTTTAAAAAAACATTTCTTACTATGTTGGGAGGGGCAAGATTTGACCCCCTAACCCCTCCTAAACTACATTCTGAACTTAACCAATGCACCACAACGACTCCTTTGGGGAGTCTGCCCCCATTTTTTATTTAAACTCGACATTTTCCCAGTGTGCCGTGGCCAGGTAGTGGAGGACGGGCAAGTATTTCGAGGTAGGGATGGTGCACGCAGTTCAAGATAGATTCCAGTTTGATGCCAAGGGAATCTTTTTTATCCCAAGGAGGTAAAATTTTCATGACGTATTAAACTTTATATGCATTTAACCAAAATTTCGTAGGGAACGAGATGGTGCACCCAGATTTTCCTTTTGTGTAGTGGTTTTGCAGATTCCCTATGGAGGATAATCTTCAGGAATCTTAAGGGAAAATTTCAGATTCCTTAGAGGCCAAAATTCGTCGAAATTTGTGAAATTCTTCTCGAAATTTTGTAAGGATCTCAATGGTGAGATCAGATTCCTATTTTGAGTTGTACATTTCCAGATTCCCTGTGGAGAAGAATCTTTGAGGAATCTAGGGGGAATCTAAAAGATTCCCTAAGGCCCAGATTTTCACTTTGTTATAATTCATCAAATTAACATTCAATCCTACACCTCTCGTCGACACGAGTTCAATGGTGTAGTCATATTTTCCATCTGAGCCTTGTGTTTTTCGGCCACTTTTCAAAGAAGAGTTGAAGGTGTAAGCATTCAATGTGTGAACAGTTGTCTTCAGGATATTCGATGCCACGAGATTGATGGTACAACCAAATCACAACAGTTTATCATCCTCGTCTTAGGATAGCTCCAGGATGTGAGATATATGTAGTGTGATCATGTACTTATTTGTCTCTTTTTCATGAGATGCATTTTGTTCTATGGATCCCTGTTGATGTTTTATGTGGGATCTTGTTTTGTTCTTGATGTGAGATGTAATTTCTATCATGGATTTGTATTATGTTTGAGATCCCTTTGTTTTCATGTTGGCGAGATACTCATTGTCACATGTATGTTTTATTTGGATCCCTTTGTTGCCATGTTGGCGGGATACTATAGTCATTATTTGTGAGTTATTGAAATACTGGTAGGAGTCCTTTTTGTGAATGAAAGTTCCTATAGTGGAACATCTCGTGGAGAGGTCCAGCCACTCCTGTGTGAGGGAATTTTCCTTGTATGATAGAGAAAATTCCATCCATGTACATCTGAACTATTTCCAGCACTTAATGCAGCGGTCTACACCATCTTGACACTGAGGCTTGGAGACGTAGTCCCTCCTGGGCAAACTCCACTCTCAATTTCTTATGTTGCTAATGCTTGTTATATTCCTCTTATTTACAACATGCAGATGTTAATTTATGTTCATTAATGCTTTGATTAAATGAAATTCTAACACATTATCCGAATTAAAAGGTTTTGGTTTAAAGGGTATCAGTAATTTACCCAGATCAAGTGGTATCAGAGCGGTCTTCTTACTGATTGGATTGCAGGCATCAACCATTGAACGTTCGCTGAGTTGAACAATGGAGAATGTCAGATACATGTATGAGACCATGCTCAAGGTGTCCGAGAAATCGGACATGTTGTACGAAGCTTATGAGAAATAAGCAGCAGACAACGTTGAATTGAAGACACTCCTACAAGAAGAGAAGGAGGACAAACATCGATTGCAGCTTTAGTTGCAAGCCATGACAAAGGCGTTGGAATAATTGAAGTGCAACAATGAATGTCTTCAAGCATATCATGATGCATTGAAGGCACTCATATAGGAAGAGAAGGAGGAGAAGCAGCGATTTCAGCTTCAACAACGGGATGTGACAGACGCCTTGGAGGAAGTGAAGTGCAATGAAGGCTTAGAGAAGCCTTCTTCACATGTTTCAAAATCGACAACTGAGGTAAACAGTGTTGATTTCTCTTCAGTTTCAGCTTCGCCTGATATCATTTTTGTTGGAAGTGGGGAGATCCCCATTACAGGAACCGGCATGAGACTCCTTACCAATATGGGGTACCAAGGAGGAGGACTTGGAATTCGTGGCCAAGACATAACTCAGCCATTGGAGGTTGTGCAGAGACCTTGTTACGCAGGTTTGGGATACACTAAAGGAGGATGTTCGAAGGACATCAAAGGAAAAAAGACATTGTTGAACTCACCAGGGAAGAGGATTGATGGGAACACTTCACCATCATCCCGTAGAAGTGCATGTTTTAGTGAAAGAGCTGAGGCAAGCTCCCATCACCATGATCTCACTAGAGACCATCAGGGAAGGTATAAAAAGACTCACTATTCCATAGTTCATTTTGATTATAAGAATGTTGATAATTATGGTCATAAATCATGACATCGAAAACTCTTCATTTTTTTGGTTTACATAACCATGTTATTTCTAAGTGTTGGAAAATAATGGCAGCCCAAAGGAGGATGAGGCATGAAAGACTTCTTCGTAGCAAAAAAATAAAGTGGTTAAGCAGGTCTGGAGGAAGAAAACCATTTGTAGCCATTGCAACCAAAGTGGCCATCAAAGAGCCACGTGTTTGAGGCTTCATCCAGCGCAGCATCTTTAGGACAAAGCATTGGTGCATGAACCGGTTGAAACAGTTGGTCGACAAGCAAACGTGCCACAGGAAGATGATGCATTCACTTTGATAAGTGAGAGATGGTTTTTCTATATATTTTTTCTAGATATGTTAGCTTGTCATGGTCGTGCTTGTAAATCATGTGTTTCATTTTAACTGTAAAAGTGATGATGTGTTTTTCCATCGCTTGTTCAGAAACAATGATATTTTGGCCTTGTTTTATAAATCGTGTAATGCATTTCTTTCATGTAAAAGTGATGAGGTGTTTGCCATCACTTCGAAATGCGACGATGATGTTTTTGGTCTTGTAATGATAGTTGGGGTGTGATTTTCATTTGATGTAATCTTGACCATTGAATACATGTTATAAACTCATGGCAAGTATGGAAATTTTTGGGTCATAGTTGGTCAATTTGAGAATGTAATTTTCAAGAGATTGTATTACAGTTTCGCAGAGGATGAAGGTGTCGGCTAATCGCTTAAGGCTTCGAAGAAAAAATGTGAAGGAGATGGTAGGGTGACCTTTTTTCGGGACACTTGTGGTGCAGACATAGTACACATCTATTGTAGATTATTGCTGATGCTTTTCGAGGACCAAAAGCTCCTTAATGAGGAGGATTGATCTAGGTGGCTCCAGAGACATGCACAGGGCAAAGAGGGCTTATGAAAACTCAAAATTCAAAGTGTTTAGATTGCTCTCAAACTAGGTTCAAGTTGAATATCTTGTCGTTTTGATCGCAATGGTGTGAATAGTTCGTCAAAACAAGTCTGTATGGAGAAGTTAGAGCTGGTCAAATTTTCTAGTTGGCTTAGATGACTAGGGAGGTTAAGGAAGGCGCAATTTTGACCTTTTCCAGCCACCAGATTCCGGCCAGCTCAGGCCAGGTTCCGAGAAAATTTGTGGCCTCCTTAATTTTCCTCCTAGGGCCTAAATTTCGGTATTTAAAAAAAAATACGCAATTTGTTGTAGATATCAAAAAAAAAAAAATAAGGGGGGTGGCGAGCCACCACCCCACCCACTGCATGTCATATAACAATATATAAAAAAATATATTGTATGGGTCGATGGGCCATGAACCTGCCAGACCCCATGGAGTCGCACCACCATAAACATATTACACGGTGGGGTGGTCAGCAGTCAACCTTGCCACCCCAACCATAGCCCCTTTATATATACCATATAAAACGTACATGACGGAGGTGGTTGGGGGTGGGCTGCCCGATGATGGTCCGGCCTCCCCCAAACTTAAATACATTATGTTCAAACAAAAAAACATGCCCCTTTTAAAAAATATTTCATGCTATGTTGGGAGGAGCGGGATTTGACCCCCTGACCCCCGGGATTTTCTCTTTGTCAGAATTCAGCAAATTGATAGTTAAACCTACACCTCTCAGCGACACGAGTTCAGTGGTGTAGTCAGATTTTCCATATGAGCCTTATCTTTTTTGGCCACTTTTCAAAGTGGAGTTGCAGGCGTCAGCATTCAATGTGTGAGCAGTCATCTTCAGGATATTCGACGCTGCAAGATTGATGGTACAGCCATATCGCAGCAGTTTATCATCCTTGTCTTCAGATAGCTCAGTGTGATCATGTACTTCTTTGTCTCTTTCTCATGAGATGCAGTGTGCTGTATGGATCCCTGTTGATGTTTGATGTGGGATATTGTTTTGTTCTTGATGTGAGATGTAATTTCTATCATGGATTTGTATTATGTTTGAGATCCCTTTGCTGCCATGTTAGAGGGATACTCATTGTCACATGTATGTTTGATTAAAATCCCTCATTTTTTCCATTTTTGCGGGATACTCATAGTCATTATGTGTGATTTATTGACATACTGATAGGGGTCCTTGTTGTGAATGAAATTTCCTATAGTGGAACATCTTGTGGAGAGGTCCAGCCACTACTGCGTGAGGGAATTTTCCTTGTATGATAGAGAAAATTACATCTATGTACATCTGCACTATTTCCAGCACTTAATGTAGCGGCCTACACCATCTTGACACTGAGGCCCGAAGACGTAGTCCCTCCTCGATGAACTTTGTTATCAATGTCTTATGTTGCTAATGTTTGTCATGTTTCTCTTCTTTACAGCATGCATATGCTCATTTATGTTCATTAACGCTTTGATTAAATGAAATTATAACACATTAGTCGAATTAAAAGGCCTTGGTTTAGAGGGTATCAGTAATTTACCCGAATCAAGTGGTATCAGAGCGGTCTTCTTGCTGATTGGATTGCAAGCGTGAACCATTGAATGTTCACTCAATTGAGCAATGGAGAGTGAGCAATGGAGAGTGTCAGAGACATGTATGAGACCATGCTTAGGGTGTCCGAGAAATCGGACATGTTGTAAGAATTTTATGATAAAAAAGAAATAGACAACGTTGAATTTAAGACACTCCTACAAGAAGAGAAGGAGGACAAACATCGATTGCAGCTTCAGTTGCAATCCATGACAGAGGCCTTGGAAGAGTTGAAGCGCAACAACGAAAGTCTTCAATCAAATCATGATGCATTGAAGGCAATGCCACAGGAAGAGAAGGAGGAGAAGCAGCGATTGCAGCTTCAAATACAGGCCGCGACAGATGCCTTGGAGGAAGTGAAGCGCAACGAACACTTAGAGAGCCTTCTTCACCTGTTTGAAAATCGACAGTTGAGGTAAACACTGTTGATTTCTCTTCAATTTCAGCTTCACCTGATATGATTTCTATCGGAATTTTGGAGATCCCCATTACAGGAACCTACATGAGACTCCTTATCAAGATGGGTTACCAAGGAGGAGACTTGGCATTCGTAGCCAAGGCATAAGTCAGCCATTGGAGGTTGTGCAGAGACCTCGTTACACAGTTTTGGGATACACTAAAGGAGGATGTTTGAAGGACATCAAAGGCAAACATACATTCTTGAAATCACCAAGGAAGAGGATTGATGGGAACACTTCACCATCATCCCATGGAAGTGCATGTTGTAGTGAAACAACTAAGGCAAGCTCTCATCACCATGATCGCACCAGAGACCACCAGGGAAGGTATAACAAGTCCCACTATTCTATAGTTCATTTTGATTATAATAATGTTGATAATCATGGTCATAAATCATGACATCGAAAAACTTGTCATTTTTGTGGTTTACATAACCATGTTATTTCTAAGTGTTGGAAAAGAATGGCAGCACAAAGGAGGATGATGCGTGAAAAGAATTCTCCGCAACAGAAAAAGAAACTGGTTAATCAGGTGTGGAGGAAGAAATCGTTTTGCAGCCATTGCAACCAAAGTGGCCATCAAAGAGCCACGTGTTCAAGGCTCTTTCTAGAGTAGCACCTTAAGGATGAAGCGTCGGTGCATGAACCGATTGAAACAGTTGGTCGACAAGCAAACGTGCCATAGGAAGATGATCTATTCACTTTGATAAGTGAGAGATGGTTTTTCTAGATTGTTTTTCTAGATATGTTAGCTTGTCATGGTCGTGCTTGTAAATTATGTGTTGCATTTTAACTGTAAAAGTGATGATGTGATTTTCCATCGCTTGTTCAGCAACAATGATATTTTGGCCTTGTTTTATAAATCGTGTAATGCATTTCTTTCATGTAAAAGTGATGAGGTGTTTTCCATCACTTCGAAATTTGAGGATGATGTTTTTGGCCTTGTAATGATTGTTGGCGTGTGATTTCCATTTGATGTAATCTTGACACCGAGTACATGTTATAAACTCGTGGCAAGTATGGAAATTTTTGGGTCATAGTTGGTCAATTTGACCGTGTAATTTGCAAGATATTGTATTATAGGTTTGTAGAGGAAGCAGGTGTCAGCTCATGGCTTAAGGCTCTGAAGAACAAAGGTGAATGAGATGGAAGGGTGACCTTTTTCGGGACACTTCTGGTGCAGACATAGTACACAACAATTGTAGATTATTGTTGATGCTTTTGGAGAACCAAAAGCTCCTCAGTGGGGAGGATTGATCTATGTGGCTCCAAAGACACACACACTGGGCAAAGAGGGCTTATGAAAGCTTGAAATTAAAATTGTTTGGATTGATATCAAACCAGGTCCAAGTTTAATATATCGTCGTCCTGATCACAATGGTGTGAACAGCTCGTCAAAACGAATCTGTATGGAGAATTTAGAGATGGTCAAAGTTTCGGGTTGACTTGGATGAATGGGTAGGTTAAGGAAGGTGCAATTTAGACCTTTTCTGGCAACTGGATTATGGCCAGCTCAGGCTATATTCTGGGCAAATTTATGGCCTCCTTAATTTTCCTCCTACGACCTAAATTTCAGTTAAAAAAAAAAAAATACACAATTTATTGTAAATATCTAAAAAAAAGGGGGGTGGCAGGCCACCACCCCCGCCATCCTGCCCACCGCATGTCATATAACAATATATAAAAAAATATATTGTATGGGTCAGCGAGCCATGACCCCCGTCGGACCCCATGGAGTCGCACCACCGTAAACGTATTACACGGTGGGGTGGTCGGCGGTCAACCTTGCCACCCCAACCATAGCCCCTTTATATATACCATATAAAATGTACATGGCAGAGGTGGTTGGGGGCGGGCCGCCCGATGCAGGTCCGGACTCCCCCAAACTTAAATGCATTATGTTCAAACAAAAAAACGTGCCCCTTTTAAAAAAATATTTCGTGTTACGTTGGGAGGGGCGGGATTTAACCCCTCGACCCCTCCTACCCCACCTTCTGAACTTAACGAATGCACCACAACAGCTCCTTTGGGGAGTCCGCCCCCATTTTTTTAGTTAAAATCGAAATTTTCCTAGTGCACCCAGGCTAGGAAGTGGAGGAAGGGCATGCATTTCAAGGCAGGGATGGTGCATGCAGTTCAATACAGATTCCAATTTGATGCCAAGGGAATATTTTGATCCCAAGGAGGTAAAATTTTCATAATGTATTAAACTTTAGATGAATTTTAACCAAAATTTCATAGGGAACGCGATGGTGCGCTCAAATTTTCCTTTTGAGCAGCGGTTTTGCAGATTCTCTGTGGAGAAGAATGTTCAGGAATCTTGAGGGAATATTTCAGATTCCTTGGAGCCCGAAATTCGCCACTGTCAAATTGAGGTCAATTTTATACTCATTCTTATCGAAATTTCACAAGGATCTCAATGATGAGATTAGATTCCTATTTTGAGCTACAGATTCTAAATTCCCTGTGGAGCAGCATCTTTGAGGAATTCAACAAATTGACTGTCGATCCTACACCTCTCGGCGACATGAGTTCAACGGTGCACTCAGATTTTCATCTGAGCCTTATGTTTTTCCACCATTTTTCAAAGTGGAGTTGCAAATGTCACCATTCAATGTGTGAGAAGTCATCTTCAGGATATTCGACGCCACGAGATTGATGGTACATCCAGATCACAACAGTTTATCATCCTTGTCTTCAGAGAGCTCCAGGATGTGAGGTATATGAAGTGTGATCATGTACTTCTTTGTCTCTTTGTCATGAGATGCATTTTTCTGTATAGATCCTTGTTGATGTTTGATGTGGGATCTTGTTTTGTTCTTGATGTGAGATGTAATTTATATCATGGATTTGTATTATGTTTGAGATCCCTTTGCTACCATGTTGGCGAGATACCCATTTTCATATGTATGTTTGATTGAGATCCCTTTGTTTTAATGTTGGAGGGATACTCATATTCATTATGTGTGAGTTATTGACATGCTGATAGGATTCCTTGTTGTGAATGAAAGTTCCTATAGTGGAACATCTTGTGGAGAGGTCCAGCCACTCCTGCGTGAGGGGATTTTCCTTGTATGATAGAGAAAATTCCATCCATGTACATCTGTACTATTTCTAGCACTTAATGCAGTGGCCTACACCATCTTGACACCGAGGCCAAAAGACATAGTCCCTCCTGGAAAAACTTCGTTATCAATGTCTTATGTTTCTAATGGTTGTTATCTTCCTTTTCTTTACAGCATGCAGATGTTCATTTATGTTCATTAACGCTTTAACTAAATGAAATTCCAACACATCAACCGAAGTAAATGGTCTTGGTTTAAAGGGTATCAATAATTTACCTGAATCATTGGAATACCACCTCGAGCATAATTAGTTAATTTAGGCTCCATAATAATGTTAATTTTTAAAAGTTGTCAGAATGTGACAGAATGAAGGACAAATTGTGTTGATGATGAAATATGTCAAGAGAGTGCCATCGGATCCCATAAAAACTCTTCAAAACTCCCTTAGAACCTCTGATAACATGAGCTTGCTCCAGTGGTCTAGCCATCCCCTGTCCTGGAAATCCACCCTAGTTGTACTATGGAGAAAAAAAATGGGGACGTTACAAATCCTCTGCCCCAAGATTTCTTCCCCTCAAGCAATCCAAATGTGTGGACCACCCTGTTGGCCCGATGCAACTGAGACCCAATGCCTAGATCTCATACAAAACACTGGGTATTGTTATGCCTTTGTGTCAAGTCGTCGGGAACATACCTCTCAATGCCTGGATCCCAAATTGATCTCTAACTGTACTTATCATCAACACTTCCTCTTGGATTTCAATGCCACCATGGCCAATCATTTCCCAAGTCCCATGGCTCAGACTGTGCTCTTTCTCTGGCTATAGTTGTCGCTTCATGAAGATAATAAACTCAGAAACTCCCTCCAATCCAACCTTTGGCCTAGTTCGAGGTCAATCCTACTCTGTTGATGTTGGTCTAGTGCTACTGAAATATTGATGGATTGTCAGTCAACAATCCATGGCCCACTAAAACATGCAATAACTCTCTCATCTAAGGACTCTTGTAAAAATGTGCCCTAAACTGAGAATGATACTCTATCAATAGGATACCAAATCATGATATCTCTCAAATCTATCTTGGGAAAACAATCAAATGCAGGGACACCTACATATGGAATCCCTGCTCAACCCATTTTTCTCTGTCATGTCCATCAACAAGATCTTTCTGAAGAAGCGAGCCCCTTTCTATATAATAGGCCAAAGTGGGAAAGATATGTTATAACCCCTATCTATGTACTCCTGGAGAGTGTTGCTCCCTGAAAGTATTGCAGCTTTGTTGATTGCCTATGCATCTACCTGCACCTCATCAATGGGTCGGCCCAAAGATGGATGCAGCACCATCTCCAACAACTCCTCCCTCCTCTGATCGGAAATTCCATGCTCTTGTTGTCTACTAGCCTCCCATAGAACTACCCTATCATCCTCCAACACCTCCTAAGGATAAGTGTCTACAACTGTTGTCACCCTGTTATATGTCCGTACATCTGTTTGCTCCTCCTCAATGGTTGACCCCAAGGGTAGCTGCACATCCATCAGAGACTCAATATGAACCTCCAACTGGCTCTCCCCAAAAGAATCATCATGCATGTTGTGCATGTCCTCCTCCTCAGCTGACTCATAATCCAAAAATTCTCCTATAGGCTCCATTAATTTATCACCTACATACTAGAATAAAAATGTGTCATACTATCAAAAAATCCACATGACTGCTCATGCTCCCTAGAGGCATCCTCGTATGACCCCATGGACTCATCTAAATAAAAATCCCTATCCTAACATACAGAAGGGATGTCCTCTTGCTCTACCTCTACCACCTCACTTGCATCTCCCAAGCATGAGTGTTCAGGTCCCCAAGGTTATTTACAGATGAAGAAAATACCCTTCCTCCTCAGCACATTCTTGTTGCCTGATCCAGCAAACTGGGGTCGCTCCTCCTTGGTCAACCATCTCCTGAATATCCCAATGTTCTTCTCAACCAACATCTTGGCTAGCTAATAAGAAGGATGTGAGACCAACTGATCTCTCCTCCAAATGCTCAGCAATCTAGTCTGAAACTCCCAGCAAATAGCATTAAATAATTGGAACATGTATAGGATCAAGTCATCACACTCCATCTCAAACATGAGGTCATAAACTTTGACTAAGACCCTGGCTTCTAGAATCTCTAGCCTCTTCCCAAAGGTAGGACCCTCACTGTTATCCAAATCCTGTAGGGTCTCCACTATCAACCTGAAGACCCCCCTCATAAAGTTATCACTGTAAGGAGGTATAGGTTCAGTCAACATCAAGATATTGTTAAGACATGAGGCAATTGGAAGTTTGACACCCATATAAGAGTGCTCCAAATACTTGGTTTGTGTTAAGGCAAGCATGGCTGGCTTTGGAGCCCAAATCAAGCTCCTCCCATCTGATTGATACACCTTGGGAAGGAGTGAATCAAGTTCTTCTAGTTTGAGAAGGGCTTTGGGTGTAACCCCCATACATCTCAAATCTATCCCAAGTTTGAAGATTTTGTGTCCCAAATCATGTTCTTATTGAGGTTTTATTTGTTGTAGCATAGAAAGTATCCCATTGGAAAGGGATTTGTTGATTGTTCCTGTTATTTTATTAAGATAGTTTTCGAACGTTTCATCCATGGTGAGAAGTACTTGACTAACTCAACAAGACTCTGAACCACATCTTAACAGAAGTACGTACTAATATGATCAATTGACTCAGTACAACCTCTCTCTTTTCTTACTAATAGAAATGTCTCAACAAAATCTAGACACTGTCAACTAACAAAAAAACTCAAGAATCTAGCTCACACATTTGGCATCATGACAAACTCAACCATGATAACAACACCATACATGCTCTCATCAATCATATCAACAATTTATTTTTACACTCACAATAATTTGACCTGCAGCATATATACATTATAGTGCTCACTCAATAAGGACTCTAACTTGACACTTTGTCTTAGATCTTACAGCAATACAAGCTTGGTCAAAAGGTCTCAGTCTCGCAGCATTTATAGGTCACAAGCGTTCATGTAAAAATGATAGATTATGGAGACAACAGTTATTTTTATTGACTTGTAGGAGGGAAAACGTAGAGAATCATTTCAGGGTCTTGAAATAATATCCAAATCAACTTAGTGGGCACAATAATCGTATATATCATCATGGGTGGCCATAAATATTTTTCCTTGCCAAAACGTACTTTTCAGGAAATTACACAGTGACATTGTATAATTTAATTGTCAAGTAAAATAATGAACTAGTGAATAGAAGAACATGATATTTATGATGTTTGGATGGCTCAGAACACCGATAACTCTAGCAAAATCACCCATATTTGGTCCAGACCAATGCACAGATAGACCGTAGAATTTCCCTTCTAGTTGCAGATTATAAAATTGGTCACCCGAACAACTGCTCGAACCACATCGTTGGATTGATTACTCAAATTGAGCGACCAAATTGTCATAAAAATTTCACATCACCACAACGCACCAGATTGTCGTAAGAATTTCACATCACCGCAACGTCCCTTGGTAACAGCTCGATCTTTGCATGAGAACTTGACTCCAACAGAATTTGACTTCCATGACAATGAAACTTAAAACAACAACTTTATACATTTAGCTTCGAACAGTTCATATTACACATTGATTCACAACGAACAGTTAATGGGACAAAACTTGACTTCTACTTCCCAAACAATCAATCTTCAATCTTGCTTAGACTAGATCCCCTAATGCAATTCGTCCCTCTGGATCCCCATTCATTGCAGTTTCCTCTGTTACGAATAAACAATATGGAACTTGAAATTTGAATACGACCCTTTTGAATAATCGCTCCTTCAAATATAATATTTTCAAAGGCCCTCGGAAATATATTCAATGCCAACCATAAGATTTATGAATCCCCCTTAACAAATAATTCGCCCAGTGACGTCGTCCTTAGAATGTCTCTTCTTTAACGCCCCCACCAAAAAGAATAATACACCCTTTTATCCATGGCCGCTTTAAAATAAATCTTTGACCAAAAATAATTTTCAACCTTTGGCTCCTTTAAAAAAAAAAAAATCCTCTACAACTTTGGCACTTCCTAAAACGCTTGAAAAGTCTCTAATTAGAACCCTTAGGCTGGCAAGAACACTAGCTTTGATACCATTGTAATATCTTTTTCGGAGTATTTTACATAATTTGCCAGAAAATTAACTCAACCATAATTTCTTCATTAAATTACCATTTAATTTACAGAAGATTTTCATATAAAATTAAACAGTTAAATACTTGCAATACAAACATACAAGTGCCCAAAATAATCTCAACTTTATTAATATATGTGAACTGGGGTTTTACTTGTTGAGCTAATAAATACCTGAGATAGATGAGATAGAAATGACCTCAAGGATCTGTTGTAATGCTACACGGACCCTCCACCAAAACTGAATCGAACTGCCACTGCTAAGTTGTCCTATGAATTTTGGATGAATTCACCAAGAGGAGATGGGTTCTCACCCAATCTCTCTAAATCACTCGATGGATTCCTTCTTGGGGGCACCAATGGAGTAGAGAACATGGTTCTCAACCTCACATACAAGGACCAATATCAAATCCAAGATGTCTACAAATTACCTATTGTGATGACTAATCAGGTAAGACTACAAGGAATGCAATATGACAAGCAGCTAATTTACCCATTTGGAGATGTTAGTATTCACTACTTTGTTATTGTAGTTTACACTGAATTTGAGGACTCTAGAGTCTATAGTTTTACATAGTATTTTCTTATATTCAGAGTCAATTCACATGAAAGAATAAGCAGGATATTAATACAAAGTTGAATATAGTCTTCATGGTTCTAGTCAATATCACATATACCTTCTAAAAAAAAATTATGAAGAGGACTCCAAACATATACATATGTATTTTATTTGATTGGCTAGTAGGTAAGGATATTCTATAGGTACACCAAGGCTGGAACAGGTGTGTTGGTGTGTGTGTGGGGGTTTTAGGGTCCTTTTTTGGGGTCTCACTTTTATATAAAGAAACTACTAAATAAGAAAAACATTTATTTGTTTATTTCTACTACATGTTATTTTTTTATTCCTTCAACAAAATATTTTCATTATCATAATTAATAGCATGTGCAATTCAAATAAATAGACAATAACAATTAAGAATAAAAATACATGGTTAATGGTGGCTCAATTGTAGTGCTCCTCCTGGGACCACTTGATTGAATATTCCACGCTACTAACTAGGAACAACATATTTGGCTTCCTAGCCCAGGGAACCTCCATAGGTTCCCTAGCCCTCATAGCCCAAGTCCAGATGGTGTCCAACTTCCCTCTCGCCTTCTCTTGGCTCTTCTTTCCCATGCTTATCTATGAAAAAAAATATAATCCCCCCTATTCTCCATGAAAACCCCCCTTTATCTCTCCCACTTTGTCAATGCCCCACCACCCACTATTCTCGAGCCACACCCACCTTATCTCGTCACCTACCCATATGCCCCTTAATTAATACCTTGGATGGTCGATTCACCTAAGCACACCTCATTAATGTAATAAAATAATAATATATTTTAAAGGTTAGTCACATGAACTGATTCATATAATTCCCAATTAATCTAAATATTAAATTAATCTTAAATATACATTAATAATTAAAATTAAAGGTCAATAATTTAATTAACCACTAATCAACTAAAATCATTAATCAAGCTTATGACTAATCATAAGCTTGATCATTAATCAAGCTTAAAGTTAATCATGGCATAATCATTAATTAAGATTAACCATTAATTAATCATATGGCATAATAGGCTAGAGATTACTAGTGTATGCATGCAAGGTGTGGATATGTAGCTAGCATGCACATACCTCATATGCATACTAATAACACTAACAAGAGTCTATCACATCAAGAAATCTCACAACATGTAGGATAATAACCTAATGTGGCATAATAAGATAAGGGATTAAGCTTTACAGGTGCTAACTTGAAGCCTCGATCATGTGGATATTGGGGTAAAAAAAATCAAGATTATAGTTCTATGATTCCATATTTGTTCTCTCCAATTGTGATAAATAATCCCCATGGGTGATTGAGTTCCAAAACAACTTTTCCCCTTATTTTCATGAAATCCTTGTATCTCAATATCCCTTTTAGGAAACCTCTCCAAGAGAAGATTTTCCATAGTATTCATGGACTATTGCATTTCTTCCTTATTTTCATTCATCTTGTTTTCTATTTCATCCATCATTTTATTTTAAGGTTTTCTTCAAAATTACCTCATCCACCGTTGTTGAGGAGGTAAATCCCCTCTGCGGACAGAGGCGATCCCTACTAGCCCAGCAGGGGTCTAGCAACAAACAAACAATGCTATGACGCAAGCTCCTAGTTACGAATGAAAGACTTGGGATAAGAGCCTACCCGGATTCCAACGCTAGATCTGAAGAAGAAGATGTCCCCGTCCTTCAGCCCTGGCAGATCACAATCCTTCCACGATCTCCGTGGATGAACACCTGCACGCAGAAGAAACGAACAGATACATGCATAGGAACCAACATACGTAACTAAACATCGGTCAGAAAAGATATTACTCGCATTAACATGATAGGAAAAGGAGTGGAACCATAATCATAGTCATCTATTAAAGTGATAAACGAATAGAAGTTACAACCAAGTTCTGACGTCGCAGCTTCCTTCGAACGGGTCTCCGGTTGTCCACGTCTCGCAAAGCTCGCCAAGGAAAGGGAAACCTCTCCAGAGTCTCGTAACAATGGTCTCCTCGCTTGAATGGGCCTTAAGGGAAAGAAGGGATTCCTTACAGCACAAAGGCACTTGGGAATAGGGAGATGCAAAGCTTCAGCACTTCAAGACTATCAGCCTTTCAGCCCCTTCATCAATGGATGAAGGCTATATTTATAGAGGAGAGGAGGAGGTTGGGATCCCTACAATAGGGGAAGGGAGGCCTTATCCTTTGGGAGGTTCCCCATAAGGTGGAAACAAGAGGCCAAAGGAGGAAGGCCGTGGTTATTCAGGCGAAACCACTCCTGATGACTCATCCACGAAGTTGTTGTGATCGAAACTTCGCCTCTTTTTTTAAAAAAATTTCCATAAACAGAGTGGCGCGGGTACAACACTGGGACAGAGCGCCAATTGGCGCGGGCTCAGTGTTAATTTTCCCCCATTGGCGCGAGTACATAACGGGCTACCAGCGCCAATGCAAAAACATGTGTTTTTAGGGGTCTGCTCAGGAAATGATAAACAGGAGAAATGTTGTCCCCATGGAAAGGGATGCAATGAAGGTATTTTCAAGGCTTGACATTGCTCACAGGTCACATAATGGGTCCTCCATTGTGCGGGACTCGGAATGGTAGGGACGGTGGACAAATTACCGTGTAACGTATGCCCCCAAAGCATGAGTGGCCCGAGAGAGAGAGGGGTGAAATGCTTTACGAGAACATGTCCAACTGAGGCTCCGCCGTCGGAAAACCCGCACGTACATACCTGAGATATCTCAAGTACACATGATGTGTATATATGGTATGGACGCCAGCCAGAGACTGCAACAGTATGCTATAATCCGGATCTAGGGTATGGGCGCAGCCATCCAACTAAGATCAAACAAATGGACTCAGGTATGGTCACAGCCATCCAATCATTGAGTCATGTACATAATGACAATAATCCACAATCGCAGCCTGGATTACAACAGACACAATCCAGGGTCTTGCGCTCCATCTCGACCCAAACAAGTACAAGTTCTAGCATGCGAATGTGTGAGCCGATGTCGAACATGCAAGAACATCGTCTGATTACCAGCCAATGATGAAAGCCGTTAACAGACGCGAGAGAAACCACCAATAATGACGATGGTTCTCAAGGTACTACAGGTACAATCTACGGCGTGTGAATAAATGAGCTGACGTCGAACACCCGCAGAATCATCCGATCGGAGGCCAATAATGAAAACCTCTTGTCGAATGCGACGAACCTGCCATTAAGGCATGCAGGCTCCAAGGTACCATCAGGAGTCTCTAGACCAACTTCCTGGATAATGAGTTGAAGTCGACAGGAAGTGACCTTGATCGAAGGTGGGCCATAATCATTCCCACATCATCGACACGAGACAGAGGAACATAATGTTTTGTTGTGAATCAGGATCATATGAGAAACAGAGGAAGGTTGATATTCGCAGAGGCCAACTTCTCTTGAACATATAAATGGCACGACAATGGATTTGGCAGTATTTGACATCAACAGATCAAAGGTCATGGCGACGAGGCAGTGAACAGATGAGAGGTCAAAAGAGATTACCCAAACCCATGGAAGCAAAGTGAAGCAACGAGATGAGATGTCCCCAACCCGACACGAATGCAGACAAGTGCCATGTTCAAGAGCGACATACCGCCGACGACAACGACGATGGTTCCATTTTTTCCCCCACCATTTCTGGCGAGTACCCCAATTATTTTTGATAACAAGCTTGAAGGGGATAGCATATGCTTGTGATATAAGTCCGCCCTTCGGGCGAATCCATCCTAGTGCATTTAACGAGTCCCAGGAAGGAGAAACTCGGAGAACGTCATTTCGACGAAATCCAATGTCATCAGGGTTTAACGAGTCTGACAAAGGAAGAACTCGGCGTCTTTTCATGTTTAGAGAGTTTGAAAAGACAGCTGAAAAGAAAACTCCACAAGTCCCTTTTCGTAAATAGTTTCCCAGATCCGAAAAGGTAGAAAACAATACCCGGGAAAACCTCCTAGTCGCGATAGGCTAGGGTATTCCTTTTTCGTAATCAATCCATCCCGGCCCGAAAAAGGGTTAAACTTATACCGGGTGAATGTCGATTCGTGTCCATTTTAACGAGATCGAAACGACAAGGGCCTCGGCGATCTTTTCATATTTAGAGAGTCAGAAAAGAGCTGAAAGATGACTCCAGAGTGACTTTCTCGTGTATTTACCGAGTCCGAAAAGTATAAAATACAACTCGTTTCCACCTTCTAAGTCGCAAAAACCTGTCACTACACATACCCAACAAGCGTAAAATCCATTTTCGACATAATACATGCAAATATTTGACAAGAAATAACTTTTAAAACACATTTTAACGTCGAAAAGTTATAAATATGTCCAATGGTAAAAAATGAAATTAATTTTTACTATTTACCTTGTGGAGAGTAGCAGTGGTCCATTTGGAGCAGAATCTTCTGACGGCGATTGCGACCAATCCAGGCAACCATTTAGCGTCTCGTCTGTGGCAGGTAAGAGGCGCTCCCTTTCTCTTTCTTTCCATGCATTTTTTAATGAATTCCCCTTAGAAATCAGCTCTGTAAGGGCACTCTTGAATTTTTAGGGCCGGCCCAAGTGGCGCGGGTATCGGGCACGGACCCGCGCCACTGAGCTCTTTTTACCAAAGAGCCCGCGCCACATGGCGCGACTGTCAGCAAAACAGTCACGCCAGCGGCGGAACTCAATTTTTTGCCCAAAATCCCACCATTTATGCCAAATTTTTGAATTTTTAAGCTTACAGAAGATCTAATTAAGGGCTTTGAACCATGTGAATGCAGATAAACAGTCAGAATGGTGATTGAATGGAAGGAACGGGAACACGGAGATGAGGACGAAGAGGCCATGCAAAATGAGAATTGCATGAATGCTCTAAGGGACCGTGGCTTAAAGAAATTCTTCCTCACGCCATGCTTACGAGCTCAGCCTGAGCTCCTCCAATATTTGATCAACCTCTGGGATGAAAATGACCAGGTATTCAGAATACGAGACCAGGTGTTGGAATTGGAGGTCACCGACATTTACTTTGTTACCGGATTATCCCGCAGGGGTCCAATCCCTGTACTGACTGGAAGCAGACCATCAGGGGAGAAGATGGAAGAAGTAATGGCGCGGGTGTGCCGTGGGGCACAAACAGGAACAGGGAGTAAGAAGGTGTACATCTCGACCATCCCCGACCTAGCACTGAGAGTTGTACTCCACACCATTACGCGGGCTGCTGGATCGCAGGCACCGCACGAGGCTACAAAGACTCAACTCTTACTGGCCTCAGAATGCATGGGTCCCCGGTTGTATGACTGGGCAACAACCGTCACCATTAACATGAAAAGGCAGCTCACAAAGTGCAAAAAGGGCAAACTGAAGCAGTTTGGGTATGGTTCCATCTTGGTGTCGTTCATTCTGGAACGCATACCAACCTTCCAGGGCCAAGAGGCCCCTGTGGCGAGTCCAATATCACGAGAGCCGAGAATGGCTCGCTGGGCAGCACTGATGCCCAGATCTGGAGGCGGGCAACAGATGTCCTGGAAGCCCGAGTTCTTCAGATGGATACGGCGCCAACTGATCATTGTGGAAGATTGGCCCTATGCGGGAACTGACTTTACAGGGGACCCGGATCTCCCGCTACCAGAAGGAGACCACTGGGACGAAGAGCTGGGTAAGACCTCATATTTTTGATTTTATGATTTTTTTGTTAATACACAGTTGTCTTAACACAATTATACATGCATGCAGATGTAGGACCTGAGAGACCAGCCGGGATGTCTCCTATCTTCCGGAGGACACAGCTCGCCCCTGAGATCCAGGGGGAAGGTGCCGGAGGAGAGGCACTGGTTCAGAACCTTGAGGGGATCGTCCATGGGATCCCAGACTATGCCCGACTGTCAGATGTACCAATGGAGTACCAGCGCCATACGGTGGGAGTCCCAAACCGGCTCCACCGAATCCTGAGGCGGCTAGTGCGTGCAGTAACGTGCTATCATGAGCACCATGCTGATTAGTCTCTAGGATTTAGCCACACCATTTTTTGAGAGACACAGTGTCTCCGGATGTATTAAGACACTTATGTATATTTTTTGAGTTTTATGTGACACAGCTTCTATGTAAACATTTCGATATCTATATATGCATATCTATTTCTGGATGAGTCTTCTTTACATGTGATGATGATTTATAAATTGCGCAAATGTCTATCTAACACCAAATTTGCTACTGTATCTGCTAATGTATTCAAATGCCTGGGTATATGATGATATGTAATATATTCAAAATTTCTTTCCAATAATCGAATACGCAAATACAATCGTAAAATGGACGGGTTTCTTACCGAATAGTGCCCGTTCAGCTGCAACACTACAAGCTGTGAATCTAGGTACACGAGCAATTCACGGATACCAAGGTTTACTGCCTCGGTTAATAATTCCAATACGGCGCTATATTCCGTGATATTGTTCGTGGTACGTCCTAAACAAACACCTTGTAGGTCGATCAACTCACCAGCAGAATCGTAGATTACCCAGGCTGCAGAAGACAGATTCCTGGTACTGCGGGAGGCACCGTCCGCGAAACCAACAAATGGATGAGTAGACATCTGCACAACCAGGAAGACCCGATCAGCAGAAAGACGTTTACAAAGCACACCACACCATGCACACAAATGACAACCACACACCTATGTACACACACCACACCAAGAAATCATTTCAGGCGTAGTACTTTTTGAGGTACAGCCCATTTCTGGGCTGCGCCAATGGAACTCCTTCGTAGTCTATAAGTTCGTAGGCCCCATTTTTCAACACACGTTTTACTATATAGGGACCGTGCCACATGGGCTGGAGTTTACCGGCACCAAGCTTATCATGTGCTTGATCATACAAGAGGACTAGGTCTCCTTCAATGAAAGAACGGGGAGAAACAGATTGATCAAAATGAGATTTGACCCTCTTCTTTTGTGCTTCGATGATCAGAGCAGCTAGACGACGGGTTTCATCCAACCGTTCGAGATACAGAAGACGCTCTTCCTCAGGAGAAGTATCCGGTAAGAGCTCCACAGCTAACTTAAGCGAAGGAATTTCGCATTCAACCGGCAAAGTAGCTTCCAGACCGTACACCAGTTGAAATGGTGTGAATCCGGTTGCACTTTTAGCAGATGTTCGGTATGCCCAGAGAGCTGAGAACAGTTGGAGATGCCAACTGGATTTATGAATCCCAACTGTTCGTTGAAGCATGGTGACCAAAACCTTGTTCACCGCTTCAACCTGACCGTTCGCTTGAGGGTAGTATGGCGTTGAGTTGTCGTGACGCAGGCCCAACGCAGCTGTCAGCTCCGCCATCATGTAATCACGGAAATGAGTACCGTGATCAATGACGATAGCTTGAGGGACCCCGAATCGTGCAATAACATGGTTGAATAAAAAAGAAGCAGCCGTTCTTCCGTCAGCAGCAAGTGTAGGCATCGCCTCGGCCCACTTAGTGAAGTAGTCGACGGCGACGATGATATACGCATGCCCCCCGGCCGAGTGAGGGTTACACGTCATAAAATCTACGCCCCATTTCGCGAAAGGGCCGACAGTAATAACGGGATGCAAAGGCAACGGCGGCGCGCGCATCTTGCGCTGAAAAATCTGGCACGGATGGCATTTTCGGACTGCAGTGATACAATCCTTGAATATAGAAGGCCAGAAGTAACCTCGCCTCGAATCTTTTGGCAAAGGGCATATCCTGACATGTCCACCATGCGCCACCGTGCGCTATTCAAGACTTTCTCACCCTAGTCTCGAGGGAAAAAATCTCTCTAAGAGGATCAGGCGAATCAGCCTGACCAAGCCAGGGGGATTGTGAGTAGATGTCAAGAGCCATGCTCATCGGAGCATGCTGAGGAGGTGGAGGGTCCGATGCAGCAACAATCTCACAGTAGCTGATCTCTACTGGCGTTAAAGGCATGGACTCTCCAAGCTCATATACCTGCTCAGGTGTAGGAATCAGCCAGGGGTCATCAGTCCTGGACAACATGTTGACTTGAGCGGTATTCGGTGGCGGCGCAGGGAAAATACCCATGAGGACCGGGTCTTTGAAAAGACCAGGTCCTATGCTGTCTGGGGGATTCGGAATTTGATCCACATACGGCACGTTGTTCTCGGAGCTAGAGGTAAAAAATGACAACTGGTCTACCGTGACAATCTTGCCCTCGTGAGGGAACTTGATGAATCTAAAGACAGTAGACGGCACACAGAGCATGGCATGGGTCCAGCTGCGGCCAAGAAGTATATTGTAGTTGAGTTTAGCGTCAACCACTTCTACTTCCACGTTGACAGCTTTTCCCTGTAATGTAATCGCCAGACTCTCAAGAACTCCCAGGGGTTTAGATTCCCGGCCATCAAATGCCTCAAGGGCATTGGGAGATGACGATAAGGTTGGAGAGCCGATGGCTTTCCAACAAGCGGAGGACATAACACAAGTAGATGCACCCTCATCTACGACGACTCTGTGAACGTTCAGACCGTTAATCCCGACTTGAATAACCAAAGCGATTTGATGTGGAAGCCGGGGAGTAAAATTCTCCAGATCAAAGGTGAGAAGGCTCGAATCGGCGGGATCAATACCACCGATGGCAGACAATAAAGCCTTCCGTTGTGAAGGACAACTCTGAAGAACCTCAAGTGCAGACATGGCACATGGCGCCTGTGCCAGATCCTCAACAATACCGTAATGTTGAGCGGCACGAGCGTTTGGATTATAAGAGGATCTCCGAAGAACACCCTTGGGAGGTGGCTTCACAACGGGTTCGAGAGTCGGCTTCTCAATTTCCAATGAACCAGAAGCAGATGCGGGAGGCGATCCATCCGCCACTGCCTTCCCGGGTGCCTGCTGCTGATTATTGTAATCCTTGGACCTTGTAGCGATAGTGATAGGTGCATTAGTCTTCATCATGAAAACTTGAGACCCAAACGGTACAGATGATGAACCTTGTTCGACCATCTGGGTCTGCTGAGATGGAAACGGCTCTTTTAAAACAGCCGGAGTTCCCTTTGAGCCTTTAAGAAGTTGACTGACTTCGGATCGTCTTGGACAATCTTTAGTGTAATGGTCACCTTCACAGATGAGGCAAGGAAATTTCGGCTTACGTTGTGAGCCATTCTCAGACCGAGATTTAGATTCCGGTTTTGGGGCATCAGATTTTGATTTGCCTTTGCCCTTCTTCTTCCCCTTGGAGGATTTGTCCGCAGGATTGGCCTGAACGGCATTTACCTCTGCGGTTTTACCAGAATCGGATGAGGCGGGATTAGCAGAGGTATTGTTGGAAGAATTAGCCTTCTGCTTCCCATTCGAAGACTTCTTCGAATTTTGAGAAACGGAACCAATGACTCCATCCACCGAAGGGGTGGGCGGGGCCTTTTTGGCTCCGGGCCGTGGTGCATCAGGCAGGATGTCATAAAGCGTGCCAGATTGTGAATAAACAAGATCCAAGTACTGGGCACGCGCGATAGCTTGTTCCTCCGTCACACACGCTCCCATTGCGATATCCCGAGCGATTTTGTTCACAAAGGAGGTGGTGAACCAGTGAGTCAAAATCTGATCAGGTATGTGAAACTTGATCAGTCGACGACGGCGCCGCCACTCATGGATGTGATCCGAGATGTGAGTGGCCGAGTCCTGCTTCAGGGAAGACAGGAGGTGCGTCCCGGTCTCATACCGGACTGGTAACTGGAAATGCGTGAGGAAAGCCATAGCTAACGAGTTGAAATCCCGAAAAATACCACGGGATAGCTCTATGTACCACTTAGCAGCAGCTCCTGTTAACGTACGCTGGAAAAGACGCAAACGAACCGAATCGTCAGTCCAAGAGTTAGACGAGCACCAGAGGTGATACGTCATCACATGCGCTTGGGGGTCTTCTCCAGATTTTCCCTCAAACTTGGGACAGTCTCCTGGTATCTTGGTCGGAACCGGGGGCCAATATGGATTATGAGCAATCGGATCATTGGTCAACTTCGAAACGTCCGGTAGATCCAAGGTAGCCAGGAACGGCAATGGGGGGTTAATTCCCATGCCAGTCCCAGAATAAGGTCCAGTACCCATGCTCCACGATGGTTGTGAATATCCCTGCCCCCATGGGTTCTGTCCCGTAGGATTCTGACCGTGAGGGGCATAATTCGTATAGCCAGACTGATTTGGTTGCTGGTAACCATTGTGTGGGGCCTGATAACCAGGGTTCGGGCCCTGGTTAGACGTCTGCCCCGTATAAGCAGCGTTTGGATTTGGCTGCTGAGCATAGTTAGAACCGTGAGGAGGAGGAGGATACTGAGAGCCTCCAGAGTGGTTATAGTTCGGTTGAGACTGACCATGAGGATAATAACCACTCTGAGGATGAGTAGACTGCTGATAAGTGGAACCCTGCGGAGCCTGGTACGTAGGGCGCAGCTGTTGATTTGGCTGCGGCATTGAGTGAGCAGGCTGGTGAGCAGAGTGGACGGAATGAGAGGGCTGACCTGAATGAACAGGTTGACCCGAGTGAGGGGGCGGCCCTGAATGAACAGGTGGGCCCGAATGAGGGGGCGGCCCTGAATGAACAGGTTGGCCCGAATGAGGGGGCGGCCCTGAATGAACAGGTTGGCCCGGATAAACAGGCGGCGCTGGTTGCGCAGGCTGACCTGGTTGTAAGTGAGCCCCAGGTTGCACCGAATAAGCTGGTTGGCCTGGAGGCGGGACACCAGGTTGTACCGGATGACCCGGTTGGCCTGGTGGTGGAACAGGACCAGGTGCTTGCTGGAAACCAGTTTGACCTGAAGCACAACCATAAAGTGGTCCTGGCTGATATGCAACGTTAGAGACAACAGGATACTGCGGTTGCATTGGTAAAGAAGGCTGGATTTGCCCCCCAGGACCATAGGCCGGTCCCTGTTGATATCCCGGCTGAGGCTGAGCAGGTTGACCAGCAGGGTTATAATACGGTCCTTGCGGATTATAGAATGGCCCTTGCTGGCCCGCAGAGTAGCCTTGATTGGGCTGTCCCTGTGGGTCGTACTGATAGCCAGGTTGGCCTGCAAGTTGGCCTTGGAAAGGTTGTGCCTGCAGGTTCTGAGCCTAGTTGTACGGTAAACCTTGAACATAAAGATAAGCCTCAGGAGCAGGAAGACGCAAAATGTCTCCATGCTCGTCAAGCTGACCCGGAAAACCATACACGGGAGTGCCGTCTTGTGCATAATGCGAAAAGAAAGATCGGTAAGGATCTTGGGGGAGCTGTACAGCTCCGGCGTTCGGCTGCTGTAAAAACAACCGATACTCCTCCAGAGAGATATTCTCCGGTATAACAGTAGCTAGATAAATGTCCTCTGGAGTTGGCCCAGATCTAGAAGCAGATGCTGAGGCAACAGCAGAAGAGGCAGCCACACAAACAGTGGGTCGCACGGGAATAGAAGTGACGGGCGCCGAAGGAGACACCCCGGGTGTAGTGGCAGCTGGCCTCGAAGCAGGAGATGATATTCCCATAGAGGCAGCAGCTGAAATAATCTGACCCAGAGATCTGTATCCCTGTGGCAAAGAAGGACCAGCTGACGATGTGGTAGCCAGCTCAGACTCGTCTCCCTCGAACAATCTACGAGGGATGCGCTGATAGTCATCAGACCCGGGAATTTCCTCACCAGAATCACTCATGGTTGATCCCGCCGCTAAATCACGCAGAAGACGGCGAGGACTAGGAGGAAAAACAGCAGCAATAAACGGTGAACCCGATGTAAGAGAAAGGAAATCAGCTCCTAATCTCAATTCAGACACAGGGTCCGAAAAGGGCCAGTGGAACTCAACTGGCTCTCCAAAGGGTTGCTCGGCGAGGACCGGTCCCCCGTCAGGGATCTCGGAAACAACAGGCTGTTGTGGTTCAACAGAAGGTTCAGAAGCCTCTGAAGAATCGTCCGTGTAAGGACTACCAGTAGACGAAACCGAGGGTTCCGCCACCGTGACAAAAGACTAGAAGAAGAGAGCACACACACACACGGGCTGAAAATGAATTAAGACACACGATCAAACAGTCACAAGCAATCTTTAAACGGGTGTGTTATCGTGGGAGATTGATTTTACCACATTGGAAAATAAACAAATCCTACCGTTTCATGTTTTAAGAGTCGAGAAACGATAAAAAGATGACTCTATCTCTTTCAGAGTTGACACAAGCGTGAAAGGACAAGCGCTTGACGGTCTTTTCAAGTGTAGGGAGTCAGAAAAGACCAAATGACTGCTCAGGAAAAACTAGGCACAAAGGGTGTACCAGATAGCCGTGAACTGCAATATACACCTTGGTTTCAAAATGAAACAAAAATCGACCAAGGACTTTCCGTACGTGCAGGTAGTCTCCCCGAATGCTGTGTTCGGTGTATCACGGGTAAAAGGCGGCAGACTCGGCTTCCTGTGGATAAAGGATTGCAAACCTATAGGGGTCTCCTTTTATATACTCGACGGTACGGGGAGCGCAAGTCCGTACTAGTGCTGTCTAAAGCCAATAGGCGAACGACAGCTGCTAGGTTTAACGACGCCGGAACACGTCTCTAGCCTAGACCTCTAAATATGTTGCGTTAAGTTCCAATGTTGCCTTAGGTTAATTGAATGAATTTTACAGTTGATCTTCAATTAAGTTTCAATTTCCAGGCCTTATCGTATGTAGTGTCTCCTAAATGCAAGCTATATGCCACGATGCAATATTTCGTTCGATGAAAACTAGTTAAATGAGAGTTGAGAGCTTTTATACAAACGAAATGAACGGAATACAAACAAGAATGTCTCTAATGCAACTAATGCAATTGCACACTTTTCATTCAAACACTAATCACTAGTAATATGGAAAAGATCACAATTTGCACTAATTAAAAAACAAAAGAGATTATTTTTTTGATTTTCAATGTTTAATGGCTAATGTGCACTGAAAACAAAAGGAACAATTTGAGAAATGATAACTAAGAGAGCGAAGCAAACAACATTCACTCAACAAAGCAAGCAACCAAATCTCTAAATCGACCCAAAGTCTCTCAAATCGAAGAAAGACTCGAAAACACCCAATGGACCGTGTGATCTAGGTCCAAAGCAAGGGCAAACGAATTCTGAATGAAAGAATGAACAATCACTCAAAAGACGCAGAAAAACAATCAAAGACTGCTAAGAGAGCGCGGAGAATCAATCAACAAGTTGACAGGACAATCAAGACACCAAAACTCCCAAGGAGGGCTCGATTCACTATGCCACTAGATGCCCTAGGGCTCAAATCGTGAAATCGATAGACAGAGGCAAACAACCAAAGGATAGCGGTGAATTCCAGTCAAACAAGACTCCAATACACTCAAACAATCAGGAAATCAAGAAGAAAAGTACTGGTCAAGCTCAGAAAGCCAAAAATTGAAGAAACTCAAAAAAGTCACAAGGGTGGCGCGACTGTGGCCTTGAAACTAGCGCCAGAGGCCGGGTGGCGCGAGACAGACAAATGCAACACGCGCCAAGTGGCGCGACTGTCAGGTAAAAACCCGCGCCAGTCGAGTTCTTCAATGAAAATTAAAAAACAAGCTAATCCGAAAAGAGACCAACACAAGCTAAGCAAACCAAGAGGCTAAAATAATGAAAGAATCCAACCCAGAAGGTTCATCAAGCAAGGAGAAACAATCAAAGCGAACCAATCATAAACGGGACAAGGAAAACCGGACGATCCCCAGTGGAGTCGCCAATTTGTTGAGGAGGTAAATCCCCTCTGCGGACAGAGGCGATCCCTACTAGCCCGGCAGGGGTCTAGCAACAAACAAACAATGCTATGACGCAAGCTCCTAGTTACGAAATGAAAGACTTGGGATAAGAGCCTACCTGGATTCCAACGCTAGATCTGAAGAAGAAGATGCCCCCGTCCTTCAGCCCTGGCAGATCACAATCCTTCCACGATCTTCGTGGATGAACACCTGCACACAGAAGAAACGAACAAATACATGCATAGGAACCAAAGATAATGAATTCAAACACTCCGCCGTAAAAGATATTACTCGCATTAACATGATGGAAAAAGGAGTGGAACCATAATCATAGTCATCTATTAAAATGATAAACGAATAGAAGTTACTTACAACCCAGTTCTGACGCTGCAGCCTCCTTCGCGTGGGTCTCCGGTCGTCCACGTCTCGCAAGGCTCGCCGGGGGAAAGGGAAACCTCTCCAGAGTCTCGTAACAATGGTCTCCTTGTTCGAATGGGCCTTAAGGGAAAGGAAGGATTCTTTTCAGCACAAAGGCACTTGGGAATAGGAGATGCAAAGCTTCAGCACTTCCAGACTCTCAGCCTTCCAACTTTTCAGCCCTTCAGCCCCTTCATCAATGGATGAAGGCTATATTTATAGAGGAGAGGAGGAGGTTGGGATCCCTACAATAGTGGAAGGGAGGCCTTATCCTTTGGGAGGTTCCCCATAAGGTGGAAACAAGAGGCCAAAGGAGGAAGGTTGTGGTTATTCAGGCGAAACCACTCCTGATGACTCATCCACGAAGTTGTTGTGATCGAAACTTCGCCTCTTTTTTTAAAAAACTTTCCATAAACAGAGTGGCGCGGGTACAACACTGGGACAGAGCGCCAATTGGCGCGGGCTCAGTGTTAATTTTCCCCCATTGGCGCGAGTACATAACGGGCTACAAGCGCCAAGGCAAAAACAGGTGTTTTTAGGGGTCTGCTCAGGAAATGATCAACAGAAGGAATGTTGTCCTCATGGAAAGGGATGCAATGAAGGTATTTTCAAGGCTTGACATTTCTCACAGGTCACATAATGGGTCCTCCATTGTGCGGGACGGGGAATGGTAGGGACGGTGACAAATTACTGTGTAACAACCGTTTCCAAGAAACTATTGTCAATTTCATTTACTTTCTTCTTTAATTGGGAGAATCTAAATTCTTTGTCTTCACTTCCTTCCTCAGTCTTAGATATTCCTTGAGGAGGTTTATTTGGTGTAGTAGCTTTCTTTAGAGGCATATAATAGTACTTTTATTTACCACAACTTTCAGTCACCAAAAATTAGATCTTCTAATCAAAAGTTATGTCACTTTTCAATTATGTACCTTTAAAAACTTAATTTGGAGAATATCTGGATAGTTGACCTTTTTCTTGATATATCTCTAATATTTGAACATTTTTTAATATGAAAATTTGTCATGTAATATGTCATCTCTAATATTTGAAACTTATTTCAGGACCATTCACAAACCCTAACTTCCACATGGTATATATCAGAAATTATGGCGAACCAAAATCTAAAAATTTTACAAGATGTGCCTTGTGATTCCTTCTTGATATCCTCAAAAATTCATAAACTAAAACATCTCAAAATATATATATAATACTGAGATGATGTGTTTGAAACAAATTTCAGAACCAATTACAAACCCTGACTTCATAGTGTATATCTCAAAAAGTGTAGCAAGCCAAAATATGATATTTTAACCAAATGTTCCATGAATTTATCCTCAATATGCTTAAATTTCAACCATCTAAAATATTCTAGACAAAAAAATTATAGCAAAAATTCCAAAATGACATATTTGAAGTAGCAAAACCCTAGGTTCATATGCTCTAATATCAAATGTCATGAACCTTGCACCTTAAAAATGATAAAAAAACAATAATTATAGTCTGCTTCAAGGGGGGAGGGGGGCTCCTTTTACATTGAATACAATGTGTAAGACAATATTTTCATGATCCTAAGACTATAATCTCCTTAATGTGTGCCTATGTGGGTCGGGGGGGAAGACAAAGGTGTCAACTCTTTATCTTAATGGGATTTATTTGGAATTTTTGGATGGTGGATGTTGTAGATATCTAGATATCCGGATATCAAAAATTCTAGCATTTTCTATAATAAAAGAATATTAGGAAATACAGAAATAAAATTTAATGATGCAAGACTATTATGTGCCTACCATGTGTCAACCACGTGCCAGATGGCATGGCACAATTTGACTTGAAGACGCGTGGTCACAACACTACCACATGTCAATGGTAGGAATTGTTAATGTGGCCTAGAATAGTGAAACTTTTGAGGACCATAACTTCGTATCTGGACCTCAGAATTTTATAAAAAAATATATCGTTGGAAAACTTTCGATGAGCAAAAGACAATGCTAGCATTAGAAAATAAACTCAATATAGTTAAAAGAAGAAAAAAAAAATACCCCACCACCATAATGCAACCTTGAAGTTCCTTGAAGTTGGATATGTTACACCTTTTCTCCCATAGTACCCCTATAAAAAATATAAAAGAATGTATTTTCTTTCCAGAAATTATAAATGTAAAAACCACTTTGATATTTGTGTAAATATTCATGCATCAATATAATAAATCTCATCAACACAAATGATCACATATGATATAACCTTTATGAAAATTTAGTTACAACATTCAAATGAAAAAATCTTCATAAAACTCATAAATATAATTACAATTTTTCTACTTAATTTTTTTTTTTTTCTAATACTCCCTACACTTAATTTTTAAGTAATAATATTTTGTTTTAATATTACCATCCTCAAACATTGATGATTAAGATATTTTCATATTAACTACTACCGGAAACACTAAGCTCATATCCTCCTACTTTCAATTTCACCCCAACAACGTGATGCCCATACCAAATCATGTACCTTAAACAAAAGAATATACAGGGTTTATAATTCTACTTAGTTTGTGCCAATTGTCATGACAAATTTTGAAGTGAGTGTCATTATAAATTTTGAAATCTTACATCTCCAGGTTAATACTAAATTATCAATTAGAGATATAATCTTTATTCACATATCTACATAATTCATTCAAAGTATGTGGAAGGACAATGATCTCTCTGATGCATTTTATAAAAAAAAAAAAAAAAAAATCACATCATTATTTATATTTTCAAATAAAAGTAAAAAATTAATATTTTACTATAATTTTAAAAATTAAATAAATTTAATTATTAAAATAACAAAATATTTAAAATTTTCAAATATAATTTTAATTAACAAGTATATTTATAATTATAATATGTTTTATTATTTTAATAATTAAATATATATATATTACTTTAATTATATTTAAATGGGTGATACATATTAGCCACTATGTAGCTTGTTAATTAACAAGTTTACAAATAGAATTTTCAAAGATTACTGCGATTTTCAAAGAGTTAGAAACTAATTCAAATTTGACAACACACTAAGCCCTATATTAAATACTACATAAGATCGATATGATAGATTCCCATCCAGTTTAGTAACATTGATTTTTTTAATATTTAGGCATGACGTGCAATTATATATGAGTATATTTTGTTGGTCATAATCTTCTTGTCAATTTCCAACAACTATAATCATGCAATCGGATATGTCACTCCACCTAATAAAAAAATACACATATTTCTTTAATATATATAATAATATATATAAATAATGTATATTGATTTTTATTAAAATTAATAGTGTTAATATATAAAATAATTTTCACTATTAATATAATGTAATATAATATTAACTAATTTTTTAAAATAAAGTATTATGAAATAAAAAAATTTGATATTTGTGTGATAGTAAAAATTTAAATAATAAAAACATTTTTTTTTTTAAAATTTGATATTTGTGTGATAGTAAAAATTTAAATAATAAAAACATTTTTTTTTAAATGTCAAATATATATTTATATTAATTTTTTAAAATATTTATAATAATATTAACATTCTTAATTTATTAATTCATTAAAATTATAAAGATTTTAAAAAAAAATATTTTTTAATTTTTTTGTTATGAAAATAAAATTATAAATAAACAATTCATTTCTTTATGATTTTTTTTTAATTCTAATACACCAAATTTGATCTTATTAAATAGTATAACCATCATGGTTTTCATCCATATTCATATGATTGGTATAATTTTGAAATAGGGAAATAGAAAATTGAAGCGAATTGAGCATGCAAATTAATGACTAAATATCTTGTATATAAAATCTTTCGGTGATAATCACATATGAGCATATTTTGTCGTTGCGTTTCCAACCAGCCAATGCGGTTCATCTTCAAGACTAAATATCTTATTTGTGGTTATTGGAGAAAATGATGAGTTATTATTGAAGATCTCATCCTTAGTTGCCTTCAAATAAGGTAGGAATTGAATTCTATAGAGTAAAGTGCAACCTCTTTCTCTACCATCATCATCTGCTTAAAGAAACAATAACATGATGTTGATGTATTTGCTCCTAGAAAAGATGTGATGAAGAGGAATTTTTTATACTCAATTATGACATATATCACAACATGGAGAATGAGAGTGGCAAGGGGCTATGTGTTTTCACTTTTTCTTAATTTGGTTTATTGAACAAAACATGTGCAGTTTCCACTTGTGACATGTTCAAATGGTAGTGAAGTAAAATATGAAATACTCACAAAATATCATCAACCATGATCTTTCAATACATTATTATATATCATTATATGCATATAATGCATTAAAAAAAAAACACTTTTAACATGAAGTTTTAACATATATCTCATGATAAGAATTTGATACTATTTTTCTTATCACCCTTAATCTATGATAATTATATGACATAATAAGCATGTTATATATATACATAAAATGTATTTTATTTTTTTAATTGTAAAATAAATCATATTATAAAAATGTAATAATATTTTTTCATTTTTATTTTTTAAACGATTTAAGAGAATTGATAATTTGATAGAAACTTAAAATGGTCTTTTTTATTACTCGTTTTTTTGGTAAATTAGGCTAATCTATATTAATTCGAAACGAGAAAAAGTATATATGCTACAGGTTGGGTTGGTAAGTTGCACTTAACCAATCCTGGCCTTTGTTGCACAGATAAGGGGCTGCCTCCGTGGAGGAAACTAGCCCGGAGAGTACATAAAACAGAAAATTACAAAATGTGTTGTAGCACTAGTGAAAATATAAATTTGATAGTAATAGAAAGCATGACAAAAAACAAGGAAGAACTGAGTTGTTGCGCAGTCATTAGTCTTCAGCTTCATCATCGTTGTCTCGATCTTCTTCCAATATGGGACAGGCGTACGCCTACGCGGTAGCTTCCTCTTCAGCGGTGGGTAGACGCGGAGGCTTGGAGACTGGTCCGCAAAGGATGGAAGCCACCAAGTATTCTGCATCTGGGACGCGCGTCCAGGTACCTTTTGAATCCATTATCCAAACATCTGTGTCATTCCCCTCATCTTCCTGGGCCGAAAGAGGCTTATTCTTGCGAGGCAAGGGGTGATCCTCGTGTGCAATGGTGGACTTCCTTGTTCCACTTCTGCCTCTTTGCGTAACATGCAAGGGGGCCTCCTCCTCCTGATCAATTTTAGGGATTTTGGAAGCCTCTCTGGCGTGAGTGCCCAAGGAGGAGCCTTCAACAGATTTCAGGCAATTATCTAACCCCCGGTGATATCGACCAAGGAGCGCTCCTCTCTAGCCTCCTCAGATAGTTCTTTGTCGCAGCCTAGGTTCCATTATCAGCTGAAGCAGCGGAGGTGCGAAGCAAGGGGAATGCACGGCAAGGAGGTAGATGTGAAGCAAGGTGCACGGCAAGGGGCACGAGATAAAGGGTGCACCCAAACTTATGAAACTAGCTAGATAGATGGTGCTGGGTTGAGGTGCGCAATCAAGGAGGAGCGTAGCTCGGGGAATCCTGTGCAGTGCAGCACTAGGGGGTCGGCTGCGCGATAGATTGGGCATGCAGAATGGTAAGAACTGTAACAACAGATAAACCTGAAGGAGCAGATTGTGTGTCTCTTTGTGCTGAATGGCCTTCCCTTTAATAGGCCTTTGACACATGCGAAAAGGCTGAGCATAATTGTGCCTCACACATAGCTGCGTGCTGTAACGGTTTTCCTGAGAAGCCACATGCGATGAGTTATGGTCGATCGGCATGTCAATATAGGTGCTCATTCAGAACGATTGCATCAGAGAGGTACCCTAGAGGGGGTGATGTTGTCCAAGCATGTCTTCATTATGCCTTATCTCTATCATCTCATGCAGATGTGATCAAGGTTGATATTGGTGGCCACCCACCTATTCCACTTGGGGCCCCACCATAGTCTTTTTCAAATTTTCAGTTTTGGCACAACTTAATGTTTTTAGCAGTTTTTCGGTTCCTGAACTTCCAGAGCCGTTTTGAGGCCCTAAACGATGTTTTTTGGGCATTCTTTGCCCAAAAAGTATAATTTTGTTCTAGAATTTGCTTTCACAGTTGACAGTTGTAGTCCTCGAATAGATCTTTCTAACAATGTATCATGTGCATCAAATGGAGATAGTATGCCAAAGTTACAACCCCGGGAAATTGATGTACTAATTTACCCCAACAAGGCCCATAGTCTGGTGTTTCATCTCCTAGGGTTAGATTTTTGGATGTTTAGGGTTTTCCATTGTTTCTCAATAATATATAGGCCTACGAGCCTCATTGTAACACAAATTTCAGAGGCTTGTAGCCGCCACATCTCTTCTCAGAGATAAGCTACCAGCGCCCTAGCTAGTTTATTTCCATTCTATCTGTAAGCAAATTTCAGTTCTTTGATATTAATGAAATGAAGTGTTATTTCTACTGCATCTTTGTGTTTATGTTTATATCTGTATTCTATTGCGTTCTTACATAATTCCGAATCAGGATGATTGCCAGAGTGAGGTTTCACATCGGGTGAGGACCTGCGCTACAGATCTTCATCCTCTTGGACGTGGGAGAGGCACTTGCCATGCATCCTTCTGCTGTCACCCACATCCGAGGGTATTTTTTATTACTCTTAACCTATGTTATAATTAACATAATAATTGTGTTATATATACATAAAATTCATTTAAAAAAATGTAACATAAATCATATTACAAAATTTTAATAATATTTTTTTTTTCATTTTTTTTTCTAAAAGATCTAAAAGAATTGATAAATTTATAGTACTTGGGTCAGGTTCATGTCTCGATTGAGACAAATATGACTCCTAACCTATATTAATTATATGACATAATAATTATATTATATATACATTTTTTTTAATATTTTAAAATGGATTATATTGTCCACGGGATCTCGGTGCTCTGTTAAGACACTCTTTGTTGTGAAGTCACCCAATTAGGCTGATATATTGGACATGATGAAGATGTAGTCCTGTCAAGCTTACTATATATATATATTATAAAAAGTTAATAATGTTTTTTTTTTTAATTTTATTTTTTTCAAGAGATCTCAAAGAATTGGTAATTTGAGAGTTCTTGATATCTTGAGATGCATATATCAGGGGATCCTGTGTTTTTAGCCTTATCATAATGGGCCAATATATGGAGTATGGGTAGCAAACTAGTTTGTTCATACTTTTCAAAGTTCGACTAAGTTTCATGGAACGCTATGGATCTTGTTGTAATAATTGTTTAACCTTTTTATTGAAGTCAAATTCAAATCATTTTGTTTTTTGATATAGTGTTTTCGTAGAAAATTAAATTATTACTAAATTTAAATTGTTCTTTCCTAAATTAAAATGGAAGCCACTTAGTTTATAAAAGAAATTCTTGGTAGATGAATATAATAATTATGTTGTCATGCTGAGAGGCACTCTATAATCCAATACATGAGGAAAATGTTGTCAGGTAACGTTATATATATATATATATATAGTGAGATAAAGTAATTGTATATATATATATATATATACATATATTAAGAATCAATGGTATTGACCCATGGTATTCATGTGGAATATAACTTATTTAATGGGGAAATTAAGCTAGCCTAGACTCCTTGATGTGAATTCATCGGTTCAATTCCCCACCCCTTGATGTGAAGTCATTGGTTCAATTCCCCACCCCTTGATGTGAAGTCATCGGTTCAATTCTCATGCACTCCTTGATGTCAAGTCACCCGTTCCCACCCCTTGATGTCAAGTCACAAGTTCAATTCCACACCCCTTGATGTGAAGTCACCTGTTCAATTCCCCACCATGGTGATATATTGGACATGATTAAGATGTAGTTGTGCCAAACTAGCCTAGATCCATCTTAGATTGATGTTATATGGAAAATGATGGTGTTGAATCTATGTAGCTTGTAAAGGTAAAACTTTTAATCTATGTAGCTCGTAAAGGTAAAACTTTTATCTATGTAGATTGTATCATGTAAAGGTACAACTTTTAATCTAGGTAGCTTGTAAAGGTAAAACTTTCATTTATGTAGCTTGTAAAGGTACAATTTTTATGGATATGTTCGTGTTGGGCATTTGTCTAGATATAATTGGAGGTGGGGGGAATATTAGCAAAAATATAATATTACATTTTATCTAATATTATTATAGATTCACTTCTTATTGTAATTTTTCTTTATATTTCAAGTTTAAAAGTAAACTCAACTATAAAATTAGCCAGGGGTGATGGGGAATATTGAGTAAAATGTTATATTTAAGGCTCGGTATGACAAGAAATATTAGTTAAAATGTAATAATATAAAATTTTAATTAGTATTTCCCCCCACCCCTTGCCACTTTTTATTGGGTGGGGGTGGTAATAAATATTGGGTAACATATAATATTAATTTTATATTTTATTCAAGATTTACCCCCCAATCGGATTCACTTTTTATTAAAAAAAAACTTTATATATGAAGTTCATAAGTAAACTTAACTCCTATGTAAACATTTAATCCCACTATAGTAGAGATGGTATAATATTTAACATTTTGACTCGATAAAAATAACATTAATAAAATAAAATCAATCTTATAAAAAACATGAAATTATTAATTATATTTATATTAATAATTGCGCCTAGAGTCCACGATTCTCTGTTAAAGCACTCCTTGATGTGAAGTCACCGGTTCAATTCCTCGCCCCGATCGGGGTGATATGTATTGGACATGATGATGAAGATGTAGTCCTACCCAGCTTACGAAAAAAATTGCGCCTAGAGGCTCTGTAGAGCCCAGTATGGTAGAGATGTTGTAATGTAATGTTTAACATTTTGACTAAGTCAAATTACATAATAAAAAAAATAAAAGATTAATATTGTAAACTAAACATTTTAACTTGGTCAAAATAAAAAATAAAAATGGTCCATGGTATTGACTCATAGACTTTGAATCTATGCTTGGTAGATCTGGAGATAAGATGGATTTAGGTTGGTATTATATAGATGTTTTTATACTTAATATATGGATTATTAGTTTTGATTATGATTGTGATTACAATAAGAAAAATCCAAAAATTATGATTTTATGTTTTATTGTATTAAAATTTTTTTATTAATATAGTATTAAAAATTTATAACTTGTATTCATAAATGTATTTATTATTACGCCATAAGGCGTATTTATTTGAAAACAACTTTCCTAATTGCTATTGTGTCTTGATGTGCAACCTACAATCAAATGTTAGACAATTAAACATTTATATGTCGTTGGATTAATCATCAGGAAAAACAGTTAGACAAAATTCGTTATTGCCCAGCAAGACAGGTTCCTTTCCCTTCCCAATGCAAAGAACTTACAGATGGGAGAAGAACATGAAATGTTACACGAAGCTATTCCATGGATCCCATTGCGCTGTGGAAGGAGATTTCATGCACCTGCTTGAAACAGAGGAAAATGGTATAGACTCAGACGAAAATTTGTAGAAGTTATCTTCAAAGGACGGGACAACAGATTCAGAGGACGATATGAATCGAATTAGTTAACTTCCATTCTTTCCGAACTTAGAGAAACTGAGTTGAAGAAAATGGGCCATATCTCGGATAGTAAGGCACCAGTGAAAATGCTTCCATGTTGTGGGAGTATTATGGTGGTTTTGTAGCTTATTGCTTAGCGCAGCTATACCCAGATGCAGTTCAGAAGTTGACCCTTATTGTTGCTGGAGTTTTTTTGGAAGAAAAGGATATGGAGGAAGGGCTTCTCAAGGTATCTGACTTGGCAACCACCAGAAGCATTTCACTGCTCACATATTTCCTTCCATTTATGTTAAATGTGCTCGAGTTGGCCCAACGCTATATGGGGAGCTTCGCACTGTTTGCAGGCGTGAGTGTGCTTGCTAAGGCTAAACGGTGCAATAGACAGGTCTGGTTGTCTTAGATAAAGAAAGATCCATTATATTCCAGATTTTTGGTCTTGTAATAATGAACCGAGAGATACCTACATTGTAGGAATGCATTGTTTGCTTCTATATATGCACATTTATTATTGATTCTTTGTATGTGATATCATATTTCTTCTTCAACATCATTTATGATCCCCAGCCCCTGCTTTTTGTGGACTAATTTTTGGTCTCTTTCCCGCAAACTAATTGTGTTCTTTGTTAAACTGAGAGGTTTCTTTGGATGATTGAGTGTTGTGTGGTTGTATTTTTCTCGAACAAATTGAAACCAGTTCAACTTAATAGAATTCTAGAGAATATTTAGATCCATATTATCAGTCTCTTTCGCAAAGATGGCTTCTTTTGTGTGGCTCCGGGTGTTGGTCAAGATCATTCTTTGCTCGAGGTTCTTGAGCTTTTATTTCTGGCTAACCGATACTGCCAATGGAGGGTAGGTCGAAGGGCGTTATATGAAAGAATAGGTATTATTTTATCGTTGAATTAATAAGAATAGATGTTGTTCCAGTGTGCAAAGTAGTGAGGAAGGGAAAGAGTATATTTTAAATAATCTAGAAGAGGATTGAGAAGAGCTTTCCAACCACCTTGGCGTAAGCGGCATAGAAGGAATAAATGTTGTGAAGTTTCTTCGGATCTTATCCGAAGGGGCATCTCGAGTGGCTTTGTATGGTGCATTTCATTACGTTTTCAAAATCCCCCACACCTCGAGGAGAGTCCATGTAAAAAGATATGATCTTGGGTAAACAATCGGATTTCCACACTCAGTTTTTGTTGTAATTCTTATAGGTTGGGGGTTGCACAAAGGGCAGAGAGGGGTGGACTGGGTAGATATATAATTTTGCTTATTAAAATATTTCAATGTACATTAAATGTGAATGAATGTTATATGTAATTCATGTTACCGTTTACATTAATTATTCACTGAACTTAAAAATGCCAATAACAAATTCTGTGTGGGTTTGAATAAGTAGCGGAATAAGTTGAACCAAAAATATAAAAGAATGTTAGAAAATTTTATAATTTTTTTAATGTGATTCTATTTACCAATTAATATTAATAGAATTAATATATATATATATATATATATATTGGATTTTGAGGTGATTAATATTGAGGCTATAAATAAGTTTGGAAAGTTAGTTTTTTTTTTTTTTTTTTTTTAATCGGATTATAGTAGGCTTATAGCAGTGTTTGAATGACTATTTTTTAATGTAGAAATGGATTAACCTTGAATTTTGACAGGTTAACCTCATTTCCCAAAATTTATACCAAATTTAAAATCAAAATTTCTACTATTTTCAAGCAAATTTATAGTCTCTTTAAAATATTCTAACACACACCACATGCAGAATATTGATTAATCATTGATTTCTATAGTGATTAATATTCACCTTCTTGGAATGTTAGCTATTTCAATATGGCAATGTTAGATAGGTCTGGTTGTCTTAGATAAAGAAAGATCCATTATATTGCAGATTTTTGGTCTTGTAATAATGGACCAAGAGATATCTACATTGTAGGAATGCATTGTTTGCTTCTATATCTGCACATTTATTATTGATTCTTTATATGTGATATCATATTTCTTCTTCTTCAACAGGATTTATGATCCCCAGCCCCTGCTTTTTGTGGACTAACTTTTGGTCTCGCTTCGGCCAACTAATTGTGTTCTTTGTTAAACTGAGAGGTTTCTTTGGATGATTGAGTGTTGCTTCGCTGTATTTTGCTCGAACAAATTGAAACGAGTTCAACTCAATAGAATTCTAGAGAATATTTGAATCCAGATTATCAGTCCCTTTCGCAAAGATGGCTTCTGTTGTGTGGCTCCGGATGTTGGTCAAGATCATTCTTTGTTCGGGGTTCTTGAGCTTTTATTTATGGCTAACCGATACTGCCAGTGGAGGGTAGGTCGAAGGGTTTTCTATGAAAGAATAGGTATTATTTTATCGTTGAATTAATAAGAATAGATGTTGTTCCAGTGTGCAAAGTAGTAAGGAAGGGAAAGAGTATATTTTAAATAATCTGGAAGAGGATTGAGAAGAGCTTTCCAACCACCTTGCGTAAGCGGCATAGAAGGAATAAATGTTGTGAAGTTTCTTCAGAGCTTATCCGAAGGGGCATCTCGAGCAGCTTTGTATGGTGCATTTCATTACGTTTTCAAAATTCCCCACACCTCGAGGAGAGTCCATGTAAAAAAAAAAAAAGGATCTTGGGTAAACAATCAGAGTTCCACACTCAGTTTTTGTTATAATTCTTATAGGTTGGGGGTTGCACAAAGGGCAAAGAGGGGTGGGCTGGGTAGATGAATAATTTTGCTTATTAAAATATTTCAATGTACATTAAATGTGAATGAATGTTATATGTAATTCACGATACCATTTACATTAATTATTTACTGAACTTAAAAATTCCAATAACAAATTCTATGTGGGTTTGAATAAGTGGTGGAATAAGTTTCCAAAAATATAAAAGAAATGTTAGAAAATGTTATAATTTTTTTTTAATGTGATTCTATGTACCAATTAATATTAATAGAATTTATATATATATATATATATATATACTGGATTTTGAGGTGATTAACATTGAGGTTATAAATAAGTTTGGAAAGTTGTTTTTTAATTTTTTTAAAAATCGGATTATAGTAGGATTATAGCAGTGTTTGAATGACTTTTTTAATGTAGAAATGGATTAACCTTGAAGTTTGACAGAGTAACCTGATTTCCCAAAATTTCTACCAAATTTTAAACCAAAATTTCTACTATTTTCAAGCAAATTTATAGTCTCTTTAAAATACTCTAACTAACACTCTTTAAAATACTCTAACTAACACAACATGCAGAATATTGATTAATCATTGATTTCTATAGTGATTAATATTCACCTTCTTGGAATAGCTATTTCAATATGGCAATGTTAGCTATTTCAATATGGCACAATATTTTTGATATATTGTTGTCGTGTGTTGTGTGTCTCTCGTGTTATATGCAATTCATGTTACCGTTTACATTAATTATTTACTGAACTTAATAATGCCAATAACAAATTCTATGTGGGTTTAAATAAGTAGCTAAATAAGTTTCCAAAAATATAAAAGAAATGTTAGAAAATCTTATATATTTTTTTAATGTGATTCTATGTACTAATTAATATATATTTTTATTGGATTTTGAGCTGATTAATATTGAGGTTATAAATAAGTTTGGAAAGGGTTTTTTTTTTTTTTTTTTTTAATCGGATTATAGTAGTATTTGAATGACTTTTTTTTAATGTAGAAATGGATTAACCTTGAAGTTTGACAGGGTAACCTGATTTCCCAAAATTTCTACTATTTTCAAGCAAATTTGTAGTCTCTTTAAAATACTCCAACTAACACAACATGCGGAATATTGATTAATCATTGATTTCTATAGTGATTAATATTCACCTTCTTGGAATGTTAGCTATTTCAATATGGCTTTGTTAGCTATTTCAATATGGCACAATATTTTTGATATGTTGTTGTCGTGTGTTTCTCGTGTTATATGCAATTCATGTTACCATTTACATTAATTATTTACTTAATTTAAAACAAATTCTATGTGGGTTTGGATAAGTAGCGAATAAGTTTCCAAAAATATAAAAGAAATGTTAGAACATCTTATATTTTTTTTGATGTGATTCTATGTACCAGTTAATATTAATAGAATTAATATATATATATTTTTATTGGATTTTGAGGTGATTAATATTGAGGTTATAAGTAAGTTTGGAAAGTTGTTTTTTAATTTTTTTTTCTTTTTTAAAAATTGGATTATAGTAGTATTTGAATGGATTTTTTTAATGTAGAAATGGATTAACCTTGAAGTTTGACAGGGTAAACTGATTTCCCAAAATTTCTACCAAATTTTAAACCAAAATTTCTACTATTTTTAAGCAAATTTATAGTCTCTTTAAAATACTCTAACTAACACAACATGCAGAATATTGATTAATCATTGATTTCTATAGTGATTAGTATTCACCTTCTTGGAATGTTAGCTATTTCAATATGGCAATGTTAGCTATTTCAATATGGCACAATATTTTTGATCTGTAGCTATTTCTCGTGTGTTTCGTTGTTTTATTTCTAATCCTGCTCTATAGATAACATTACATATCACATCTGCCTTCTACTACACTCTTCTTCTATATGCTATGATCTTTCTCCTTAGATAACATTACATATTACATTTGTCTTTATCTACACTATTTTTTTATATGCCTTCATCTACACTCTTCTTCTATATGCTATCGACTTACGGCGTTTTTTTGCAACATTTGGTGCAAATACTAGTTTATAAAATAATAATAATAATTAAATTTTAAAATGCCCATGGGGTGTAGAATATACTATGACGTTTAAGTCACCCCTCAATGTGAAGGTCACGTGTTGAAACTTCTTGGGCAAAAATCTAGCCATGTTAAGGGCTTGTGTGGCCAAAGTCAGGTACAATCAGCTGGTAATTTTGATGGCTTAGATGCCCCTGCTTCACAATTTGTCAAACCATAGATCAAGCCTAATGTAATCTCTAGAAAACTCAAACTACTTAACAAAAAAAAAAAAAAAAAAAAAATTTAAGATATAATTAAATTTAACATAAATTAATATATAAAATCTCATTATTTTTAACACATTCTTTATTTATATTTACATTCATGCAATAATAACAAAAATTATTATATATTAATAAAAATGGGACTTTGAGACAACCTTACTTTTGGTTTCTCATTATAGGTCTTTTGAATGTTATTACATTTATTTTTACAATGCAATAATAATAAAAATTATTATATATTATTAAAAGTGGAACTTTGAGTCGAAGATTAGGAACATTTTGAATGGAAAAATTGCTCTAACCTAGGTCTGGCCAACTCTGCCCCTGCTCTGAAATTTTGAGCTCCCTGCACTGCCCCGCGGCCTCTGTCATTGTTGGCCCTACATGGGCTCCCCCCAAGGCCCCTCATCGAAGCCGGATGGTGGCTCGTCTACCCCCTCATTCAGGGATCTTGTCGCTGGTAGATCGCCTAAGAATGATGCCTCATTCTTTACTCGCCTCACTAACTACTCAGCTTTTTCTCGCTCTGATATCACTGCTGCTACCTCTGATAGCCAGCAAAACAAAGGAAAATAGGTGGTGGACCTCTCAGCAAACCACACTGCAAAAACTTCAGCCCCTAGCACCACGGTCGTAGCAGAGGATGTTCAAAATGAGGAGGACAACGTGTCAAGGGCATCAAAGCAAACAAATTCATGCCACCCAAAACCTAAGTGGACACTAGAAGTGATCATCCAAGATCCAGGTATTGTAGTTTTCAAACAATATATGCAGGAGCACGCAGTCATATGAAAATTAATGGGAATCTAGCCAACAGAAAGAGCCCTTAAGGGTTGGATCCACTCAAAGTGGAAACCAAAGGGAGAAATCAATCTACAACTCGGATCCAAAGGTTTCTTTACATTAGTCTCTGGTTTTTGGGAAGACCGCGATATAATCTTTGAAGGAGGCCCTTATTTCTTCAACTTTGTAGGTCTTTACATGAGTTTTTGGAAGGAAAAATTCACACCTGAGAAATAGGATTTCACGAGAGTCCCCGTCTGGGCTAGGTTGTAACCCTGCCCACAGATTATTGGGCACCCTCTGTCCTCAAAGCCATCGAAGATGAACTAGGAGAATACATCCAAATGTCTGAGGGAACCAGAAACAGGCACTACATCTCCTATGCAAGAATCTATGTTTACATCGATGTCTCAGGGGCACTACCAAAAGCCATAAGGCTCAACTATAGGGATGAAATCTGAACGCAAAACATTGATTACAATTATATACCTTTCGGACGTCGAAAGTGCCATGAGCATGGGCAGCTCTTCCACGAACGCCCTCAAAACAAAGCACCAAAAATTGAAGACTACACCAACAAGAAGAAGGACGAGCAGGGATATACTAAAGTCGAAAACAAGAAAAAATAGAGTAAAAGAGCATACACAAAGAAAGATAAACTCAACGTCACTCAACATAACAAATATGAAGCTCTGAACACCACACGGGAGGAACTAGCCCCTCACAACACTATGGAAGAACAAAACAAGCAGCAAGAATATTCCTAAAAAACAAAAACCATCTGAAATTTGAAGCTCAGGAACATAGCATGAATGAAAATGAACAAAATCAGGAAGACACAGAGATGGAGCAGGCACAGGAAATATCCACCCCAGAGTAAAATGTGATAGAAGAGGTTTTGGAGGGAGTCGACCTCAAAAATATAGCAAAAGAATGGTAAAAGAATGGAAAAAAAATGGCATAGAGGTCATCCCAAATTATCAGATCCAAAAAATAAAACAAGCGTTCCTTTTACAAGAGGGTATGAACCAACCTCCGAACAGGCATTCCTTTTTACATTTATTTTTACAATGAAATAATTATAAAAATTATTATATATTATTAAAAGTGGAACTTTGAGTCAAAGATTAGGAAAATTTCGAACGGAAAAATTGCTCTAACCTAGGTCTGGCCGACTCTGCCCTTGCTCTGACATTCTGAGCTCCCTGCACTGCCCTGCGGCCTCTGTCATTGTCGGCCCTGCATGGGCTCCCCCCAAGGCCCCTTGTCGAAGCCGGATATTGGCCCGTCTGCCCCCTTATTCAGGGATCTTATTGCTAGTATATTGCCTAAGAATGATTTCACTTTCACCTCCAATATGGAATTGGGCCTCCCTGGTCCTCAGAGCTATTGACAGGGACCCCTCCTCCATTCTCCTTACCATTGAATTATGGATTTCCTCCTTCTCCTCTAATCCGCAGATCAATCGCGCCTAGAATATCCTACCAGGAATAATATGTTGGTCTTAGTGGAAATAAAGAAATGCCAGAACTTTCAAAGACTTGCAAAGGCCGAAAGAATAAATGATCTCAATTATCAGGCAGATCCACCGTGAATCGGTCGCCCTCTCGAAGTCAGACGACCCCTCCAATCCACCTTCTCGGGAGGACCTTCACATTCTGCTGATGTTGGACATCTATATCTCTGCCCCTCTTCAGATACATTGGCCAAAGTTAGGGTAGAAGGTAATCTCCACCTCCTCTCACAAGCGTGGGATGATCTCGTGCAATCCAAGGTAAACGAAGGTTGTGACATCATCGTGAATAATGAAAGGCTGGACAAGTACAAAATGGATTAGCTGGGTTGTTGATCCTCCTTCAATTGCATCATGATATCGATCCCCCATAACCTCCTTCGCATTAGCAGAGGTATTAATGCCTCCACATACTCCATTGTCAGCTGCCCTTTGGGCCTATTCAACTTCATGCACCCATGCCACACTAACCACCTTCTTCACTGTGCGTGCTTTCTCATCATTTCCCTTCCCTCGATTTCCCATCATCCCACCTTGCCTGTGGCCTAAGTATACCCGAACTCCAGGCTTATTATCTCATTCCACTGCGAGAATTCTCCCAAATTCTCCCCCACCCCCTGCATGCCAAGGTTAGGCCCTGTTTCTCTGCCCTGCATAATTGCTCTCTCCATTCCCATTAAACCTAGTTATCTGCTTACAATTCACTGCAACCTTCCATTCTCCAATCCCTCCATCGACATGCCTTCCCGTCGCTCTAATACTCCGGCACAAGGGAGGGGTGGTCGCGATCGCAGCTTGCGTTGGTATTCCTCTAACAGACCTACAACTACAAGAGTGGATACCATCGCAAGAAATGCAGCCATCATTTATGAAAACACCGCCACTCAAGAATCTAAGGATCACATCCTCAAGCTGGAAAACAAAGCTAGGAACGTCCGCCAAAGGGTATCCATAGAAGAGGTCGACGCTTTCATCAACTGAATCCTGGATTCCGGATTGACCAGGGCGAGGGAAAACATATTTAGCAGAGCCATTAAGCTCCACTGGCAAACTAAAACCATGCTAGCTCTGGCTCTACAAGAGAAGCGGAAATGTATTAACGCAGTGGTAGACGCCCTCGCGAAGAAATTCCTGATCTATGTGGGGGAGGTCCACCATTAACGTTTTGTTGATAAAACTCTCCCCACTACGCCATGCTCAAGAGAAGAACTTCCTATCGGCACGATATGCCAGAGATCAAAGGGGAGGCAGCATGCCCCTCCACGATTGGGAAAGCCCAGCACACCATAAATGAAGGCAACACCCCAGGGCACCCCATCAATCTTCATGATTACCTAGGGGAAGACACGGCATAAAGGCTCGCTCAGTCCCATGAAGTTCGCAGGTTTCTTTTTTCTAATGTCTGGTGTTCTTCTATTTTATTCGAACTATTTTATTGTACAATTTCTCAGCCCGTGGACCCTTCTCCTTATGTGAGGCCAAGTTGGTCCTTTTTTGGGGGAGCTGTGTTCCCCCTTTTTTGTAACTGTATCACCCCCTCTAATAACTCCCATGTAAATCACCTCCTAGGAGGGTCTTCTCTTCTGCATCAATTTTTTGTTCTTGGTGTTGAAGCTTTTGCACTCTCCGGCTTGCTTATTGTGTAATCACTTTTCCATATGTTAATAGAACTTTCTAATTTACAAAAAAAAAAAAAAAAAAAAAAAAAAAAATAGAAAAAAGGGTGAAACTTTGAGGCAACCTTACTTTTGGTTTATCACTATAGTGAGTGAATTGAATGAGTGTGTAGTGTATTAGAAACTAGATTCTTGTTTTTTTTATTTGTTTTATGTTTATAAAATTTATTATTTCAAAAAAAATATTAAGAAAATAATTTATTAATAATTTTAATAAAAAAGTTAAATATAATTTTAAAAGTTAAAATAAAATTTGGTATATATATATTATTTTTATTTATATTAATGTCTACTCATTTCTCTTATTTTAATTGAAGTTTATTAATTTGATTCCTATTGGAAAACTTTGATAATTTTTCTATATAGTGTAGAGAAAGTGGCATGGAGCTAAAGGTGGTAGAGGTTTGCATCAACACTTTTTTACTCTGTTGTGTGACTAATTTGACTATACTTCATTTGGAGTACACTTACTTCTTTGTTATGAGATCAATGTGTAGTTTAAATAGGACATAATTTTGCCCATGAAATAACAGAAAATTTGGCTTGATTTTGAGAAATATTGGTGGAAATTTAAAATAAAAAATAAAAAAACGATTTGAACACTCACACACTCGGATTTCTTGAAAAATAATTCACTAAATTTCAACGAAAAATTTATTGTCCAAACAAAATTTTGGCATCATTAGAAAATGTGTTAGATCAACTCTTTTTCACACCATATTTTGCAAAACTTGTGACATATTGAACACAAATATCTTATGTATTGGTGGCCCAACTTTTCCTAACACCCAATATATGTAATTGTTAACATATTTTACGATCATGGGTGTAACAGCCAAAATACAAGAGATATAATGGCTGGCATGACTCTGACACTAGCCTAGATCCATCTTAACCCCAGATCTATCAAGCGTCGAGAGGGATCCAATCTCTCAAGGTGCAAACCTTTTTTTTAGGGCAAAACTTGAGGAAAGGTTTGCACCTTAAGAGATTTGATCCCTCTCGGTGCTTGACAGATCCAAGGTTAGGATGGATTTAGGATGGCTATATAATAATATACAATATCTTATTTGTATCTATGTGTATCTTTCTTATTCCCTCTCTCTTTCTCACCCCCCAAACATACACACTCTCTCTCCATATCTGTCTATATATCTCTCCCTCCTTCCTCTCCCTATCTCCCTTTCCCTTCTCTCTCTTTCTCCCTCACTCTCTCGCCATTTCTCCCTTGTCACTCCCTCTCTATCTCCACCTTTCTCCCTCTATGTATTTATTCTTTCCTCCTTCTCTCCCCCCCTCAAACTCCATCTCTCTTTCCCTCTCTCTCTTGATTCCTCTCTCTCCCTTTCTCTCCCACCTCCCTATGTCTCTCCCCACCATATCTCTCTCTCTCTCTCTCTCTCTCTCTCTCTCTCTCTCTCTCTCTCCCCCTTCTCTCCCTATCTCTCTCCTATCCTCCTCTATCCCTTCCCTCTTATCCTCTCTCCTTCACCCTCTCTCCATCTATCCCTTGACACTACCTCTCTCTCCACCTCTATCTCTCTATGTCTTTTTTCTTTTCTCTCTCTCTTTCCCCTCCAACGACATCTCTATTTGTCTCCCTCTCTCCTTTCTCTCCCCTTCTCTCCATATTCCTTCCTCTCTCTCCCACCTCCCTCTACTCCCCCCGCGCCCCCCCCCTCCCACACACCACCCCCCCATCACTCTCTCTCTCTTTCTCTCTCTCCCCGCAATCCAACTCTATCACTATCTCCCTCCCTCTCTCTCTTAAATTGATCTTATTATATTGTGTTTAAGAAAGTATCTAAATTTTAAAAAATCAATTGGTTGTAAAATATTAAACTTACATTTTGGATCAATCATGTCAAAGAAAATACAATAATGAAAAACTTAAAAGAATCATGCACTAGTATCTTTCCTCTATTATTGTTAATCACTTTGCTTGCTCTCATTGCTTGGATCTTTATTTAAGATGAATCTATGATGGTTCTTAATAGTATTATTTATATTATATAAATTTCACATATTTATATATAAAATTATTCTTATTTTAATTTTATTAAAACCTTGATCTAATTTTTACAAGAATATTTTTAGTAGTAGTGAAGGTAGAGGATTTAGATAACAAAGACTATTCACAAGTTCATAATATCAATGGAAAAGTGGGGATGAATATCCATGGTTAAAAACATTGTTATATTGTTATAAAATATTTTTATTTTCAAATAAGTTGTGTTTTTTTGGGCATGTGGTATTGATAAGCCATGGTATTGACCCATAGTATTGTAATAAATCCTATTCACAAGTTAATAGTATCCATTGTAAAGTGGTGGTGGATATCCACAGTTGAGAATCTTTTCATATTGTCAAAAAATATTTTGATTGTGAAATAAGTATTGATAAGTCATGGTATTGGCTCATGGTATTGTAACAAAGCATATTCAGAAGTTAATAACAAATTCAAAATATAAAAAATCAAATTTTGTTATCTTTATTACTTTAACTTTTTATTATTAATTGAGTCAACATTTAAATGTTTACCCTCATTATATTGCTTTTAAATTTTTATTACTTTTATGTTTATTAATTTTAAATTTTTATTAATAAAGAAGTTAGCGTTTAAATGTTTACACTCATTCCCAATATCACTTTTTAACTTTTTATTATTTTTAAATTGAGCCAACATTACAAATGTTTACACATTTTCTTACATTACATCTACACATGTGCCCTATACTAGGTAGTCGCATAAGAGTGCGGTAAGACCCTGGCACCCACACACACCCAATCCGTGTGCACCACACTACAATATATCGTGCATCTTCCCCTTTCTCTTTTGAGTCATGCAAGTTTTGTTTCCCTTGTTGGGGCATAAACTCTTCCTTTGACCTACAATAGACTTCCTTGTTTCTTGGTCCTTGCAACTTGTGTCCTCGGTGAATGCTATTTTTTTCATATAATAAAGCATCTTATTCTCCAATTCATAAGCATAAGCAAGGGTAATATGTAATTAATGGTTTAAGGTAGTTCTCAAAGGCATTGTAACAATATTTGTGTTTGTGAGAATTGAACTTGGGTGAGAAGGATAAAAGAGAATTTTTCCAATCAACCAAAATAAATCTGATTAAAAAACTTAGTAAATATTATTTACCAATTTTTTTAATTTCTATTTTGTTATTTAATAAGTATTTTTCAATGGACTTTTCTTATTGTATCAGTTATAGATCTGAATATAAATATTTTTTTATAAATTAAAAAATAATAATAATATAAATTAATTAATAAATAGATAATAATAATTTAGTTAATTGAAGTTATCTTGGTTGGTTAAGTAAAATGGTCTTTATTTTTCCCATCATGTTCAAATCCCCACTAATGACATGATGAGTTATAATGCTTTGATAAATATTATTGTAATGATTTTTTTCTTTTCCTTAGAAAAAAAAGATAAGAATAACATAAAAGATAAATAAATTAATATCAAATACATTTATATAAATATATTAAAACCACCAAACTTTAAACAACAATAATAATAAAATTAAATAATATATATTTAAAAACAAACATATAACATATATATTTAAATTCATCGCCTTAGCAAACCCTTTACTCCAACTCTGAAGCTTCTTGTCCCCTCATACCATGTATGTACATGGATGCTCCAGATGCCTCTTGACTCATATGATGATATGGTGGACTACACGTTTGTTGTAGCTGCTACAACACCACCCAAAAATTTGGGCATATTTTAAATTTTGGGTCCCCTCTTTTCACTCAGCCCATTGAGGTTTTGTTGTAGCCTCTACAACACCACCAAAAAATTTGGGTATATTTAAAATTTCGGGTCCCCCTCTGCTCGCTTTGTCGTTAAGGTCTTTCAACGAACCTGCAGCCAGTGACATCCTAGCGACCTATCCCCAACCTCTCATGAGTTGTCTCGCCCTCATGATCAGGCGCTGTTGTTGCAATCACGCCATGTGCGAAGGATCGCCATACATACATTCGACAGGAAACTTGTGTGTATTTACATTAAGAGCGCTTGCATCATGGATTGTCCAGGCACTTTGTTTTAGCATTTCGCCGAGCTCATAGTCTAATATTTATCATTTTGGGGGCATCGTTATCTAAAATGTAACTGTAAACTAATTGGTGTATAATGCTACATACAGGTCGATCCCACGGGTGATATACTCATAAATGTCGTCACCACACCGATGAGAAGGATAAGAGCAGTACGAGTTGAAACATGAGAAGTGGAGGACATCTATCGCATGTACACAGGAAATAAGACCGCGCCAGTCAAGGGAACTTGCAGTCACAATGGGACTTGGGAACACATTGCAGGCTATAAGTTTATTGGCTTACTTGAAAGATCAACGGAAATGCTCGTGGCCCTTTTGTTGCAAACAGTTCAAGCTGCTAAGATATATTGTGCCTGCTTTCATGCTTTGGTGTGCAAAATCATTACTTGTCAAGAATGGAACTCTTGCATTGCCACCACTACCTGGGGTTATAGTACTGGCTCCATTGGTCCTACTTCAAAAGAAAATTTATGTATCTATATTGCATCAAGAGTGTCCCAACTTCAAACAAGTGGTTCAGGCACTTAGCATCAATATTTACAAAATATTGTGGTACAACTGTGAAAGACATGTAACCATGCTTATCTTTTCAATGGTGTGGAGCCAGAGTCATTTGAAGAAGGACTGGAATCCACGAGTTGACAAGCAAGCATTACAGCGTGCTCATCGCGTTGGTCAGATGCATCATGTTTTGGCAATAAGAATTAAACAAAGTCGAGGAGGTGATTATGCAAAGGGCCCACAGAAAATTGCAGCTTGGTCACAATGTGATTGGCCATGATGATGTCGATCCAAAAGAACATAGATAGGATAGTACAACAGGTGGCAATCTGAGGTCCATAATAATGTACGGCCTGCACGAAGTTGACCCATCATGACAACATAGAAGGAAGCTCTTGGTTATAAGTCTTTAGCTGCTCAAGATACATCTGATAACAGCGAGGTACATTTTGTCGTTGGAGATTGTACAAATCCTATAAAAGGCCATTCTTCTGAACTGACAATGATTTTGAGTTGTGTTGACAACTCTAACAAATTGAGGAAGGGAAGCATGTTTGTTAAACCTAATCTACATGGCAAGCGTACTTTCGACGGACCAAGGTGACATTTCGAAACATTAAGCTGGGGCGCAAACACATATGGTTCCCAGCCACATAAGATTGGAGGGGCGAAGTTATATAAAAACTATACGAAATACATTACGATTGGGCTCAAAATACCTTTAGGCAGAAGTTTTTCAAACTATGTTAAAAATGTTTTGAGCAAAATATATATAGAGTGATCCAAATGTCGTGGTGCGATATGCGGTATGCTACAACCTTGTTTCAAAGGGTGCCAAAACAACATGTTTTCCAACCATATAAGATTAAAGGACAGATCGTATAAACATTACGAATGAGCACAAAGGTTTCAACGGTCAACTTTTCAACCTTGGTAAAATGGAGCGGATATATTATATAGTGACCCAAACTTATATTTAAAGCATGGGGTGGAGTTTATTCTTTAGATAAGATATAAAATATTTGGTCAAAAGGCGTTTTTAAACATGGAGTTCAACGTTTCGATGGTGGATACATAGTCGTCCAAAGCCGTGTTTAACATGGAACGAAATAGTGGAACAAAACCTGCAGTGGCATGTTGTAATAGCTATGGCGCGATGGTGTAGCGAAACTACGGACATTTACAAATGGGCTCAAACAGTTTGATGCTGCAGTTTTAATCCACGTGGGCGGTCAACCTTACATTTGAAAGATGGCGCAGAATTGCATGGGCACGTTGCATGGGGCGTAAATTATTTCGATTGGCTCAAATTATTTCATGCTGAAGTTGCAATCCGTAATGAACATTTGCTTCCATGTTGAAGTTGCAATCCATATATATAAGGGGTCAAAATCTGCGTTTCAACGTCAAGCGTATAAATATAATGGCAAAATTTATATTTGAACGTGAAACGGGACCCTATAACAGACCTACAACAGCATGACACAACGACCATCGAGCGGGTATAATCAAAGCAAATTCAGAGCTATGTGCAAACATTATAAGTGGGCGCGCGTTCAATCGAGCAAAACTACATATGGGCGCAAATACTTTTAGCCGAAGTCTAGTCTTTAGAACGTATGTTAAAAATCGAGCGAAAGGTTATAATGAAACCACGACGGCATGTATAATCACTGTAACGCAAAAACAGTCAAATCAAGAGCAGGGTTGTAAAACGATGCGTCGAACGACGCCGAGTCATGGTTTTAAGCTACGTCGATGGAGATTATTGATGCGGGTTCGTTAACCGTTGGATGTTAGCTATGAGCAGGCTGTAAAATGCACAATGAGTGATAGAGCAGGTCCAGCTCACCTCTCATGCCAAGTCATACAAAAAATCGTATCACCCTTCTTCAGCATTGTCAACTCTGACTGGAAGTTGCGTTATCGGCCTTGGCATGAAAACTTATTTATTCATTTGCGTCTTTGGAATCTATCACAGCTAACGAACCGAAGGAAAAGAAAAACGCTCCATCAAATCAGCACTATTTTCGTGGGAAACATCTATTTTTTTCCGATCTGGCAGAAGGAAGGTGTCAGCCGCGTCATGCATGGATTACATGCCACTCTAGTTTACAACGCATTCCAGCCTATTGAACGCATGGCGCCATCCCGCGTGATGTTTGGATGATTTTTCGGTGGAGAGAGTGAAGCGTTTCACACACATTACACCCAAACGCAGAAGAAACAATCGCTGAGTCGCATGGTTGGTGGAGCAGATGAAAATGCGACTTGCGACCCTGAGCAGTCGCGCGACCCCTTCAGGTTGCTAAGTCGCAATGCATGCCATTGGGCAAGAAGCACGACCACGCGACTGTGCGACTCTCCTGAGGTCACAGGTCACAGAATGACATGCCCATGGAAAGCTGCAACCCAAGGAATTCTCCGACCACGCGACCCCATTTCCTAATCAGAAAACGCAGATTTTACGGTGATTTTGCGACATGGGCAGCGTAAATAACGTAGCCATTCAACGCCTTGCTGCATTAACTCCAGGATTTGCAGGAACGGATATTGAAAATATCTACAACGAGAGTGCTCTTATTGCTGCAGCGAATGAAAAGACCGAGATCAATAGGTCACACTTTGAGGCAGCTATTGATAGAGTTACCGGTGGAAGAAAGGAGGACTGTAGCATATCATGAATTGGGTCGTGCTGTAGCTGGATGGTTTTTGGGGCATGCGGAGCCACTTTTGAAATAAACTATTGTTATTCTCATATTCAAGACGAGCCATCTTATCCATTAGCGCTCTCTACACTTTCATCTCAAATTGGATAATATTTTGTTCTTCATGTCTGAAGCCTATTACATTCTTAGTGGTCATTTCTACAAAACACCGTCTTTATCAAATACAAAGTCCCTTCTGGTCCCAAGAGTCACATGCTTAACCTTGGTTGCAATGACTAGCGTGCTCTAATCAATACTGAAGGGCGTCCCACTGTTAGATGCTGAAAGCGAAATAGATCTGCGTATTGAGTTGTGAACCACTCGAAATGGACCAAGGATGTAGCAATACCCCTGTGCTTAACTACTTCTTTCTTATCAATGACTAAGGCATAACTCTTGGGTGCTAAGAAGAACCTTTCATCTACAAAGTACTCCAGCTTTAGCTTACCCATTCCATGGATATTTCTTCTTCTGGAAGAGGGCTTCCTGGAATAGATGAGTCGGTATCTCTGTAGTAGCAGCCCCTTCTCGAAATGTATCGGTAAAATATTTACCCTTTTGCTCAAATGAGAATTTGCTGATGACAAGGGAGCAGCTATTTGACATGGCTTGGAGAAGGTGACAAAAGACATTGCCCAAGCCAACACCACATAAGGTACCAGGGGGTAACTGTGGAAGAAGCTCGTTCAAGTTCCATGGGGCACAATAACTCAGCAGGCTGTAAATTCCCAGATGCCATTGTCTGTAGCCTTCAGCTCCCCAAATACTTGCTGTTATATATTCAGAAATAAGGAAGGATCCTACCAAGAAATGGTTAGATACAGAGAAATCGGTTAATCTAGTTCGGGGTTTACATTCATTAGCTGAGCCTCCATGGGAGTGGGTGAAGACTCTCTGGCAGCCAGTGATTGCCGTGGGAGTCGGCATGTTTACAATCTGAGAAAACTGGACCACACAGGGGTCTAAGTGCATTATTTGCTAAATATTTCCTTCAGCTAACTAACTACACTTTAGCATCAATATGTTGAAGATATGTGACCCATGTTATGTTGTTTGCAGGTAGAGGTGTTTGACGCGCAAAGCCGAAGCTAGGGTCCTCTCTAGTGGGAAATATGGATCTTTTCAAAGCTCGAAAGAATCACAAAGGACACAAAATCTCCTGAGGTCACAGGTCGCGGATCGCCCGAGGTCGCGAGACGCCAATGGCTGGAGGTCGCAGGTCGCAAAACCTCTTGAGGTCGCAGGTCGCAAAATCCCCCGAGGTCGCAAGTCACTGATGGCTGGAGGTCGCAGGTCGCAAAACCTCTTGAGGTCGCAAGTCGCAGATTCCCAAAGGTCGCAAGTCGCAGAGGTCGCCAAGTCGCTAAGTCGCATCCCTTGGTAAATGCCCGACGGCGCGACCCAGCGACCCAGTGACTAGGTCGCAAGGTCGCAGAACTAGCTAGGTCGCAGGTCGCAACAGCAGCTCAGGTCGCAGGTCACAGAAAAGATTGGGTCGCAAGGCAGCCCAACAGTCGGGAAAGTGAAAAGTCAGGGAGCCTAAAGGGAAAGCTTTGCTCTATAAATATTTCCTTCGGGAACTTGTAAAAGATATTTTGCTTGGGACTCGAGCTGAGTACATTTTATTACCAGTAGATTATACATTTAATGAGGAATACAAGCATTTTGAAAAATACCTTTGTGGATCTGGTGTTGTTTCATGTATGAGCACTGTTGAGTATTATATTTTTAGTTTCTGAACATCTTTAGGTTAAGGGAACTGTATCTTTAACTCACATCACAGTTACGTAACAATTTGCTGAGTATGTTAATGGTGGTTGAGTTTATTTCACTTTCTTAGTGAATGTTGATGACTTTTTTTATCTGCGTTTGTGTTATCATATAAAACCTTTAGGAAGTGAAGGGTGTTCTCGCCATGAGGAACTGTTTCTTTCATGGTCGGAACAGCTTACAAGCATGAACCTAATGAAGTGTTGCTAACGACACTTCCTTCGGTCTTCATGCTTTATTATTTTCTCTTGCTACTCATAGTGTCGGATGTACATTTAATGCATCAATCATATGTCTTGTATCAGTTGATTAGGTGTGTATCCACTGTTTTATAGAGTTTAAGCGAGACCCAAAGCAAAGGAGAAATCAGTGGTAGCCGGACCCACACCCCAGACGGGATCCCTAGTCCAAACGGTTCAAGGTCTAATTGGGACCTTTTACCGAGGAGATCCCCTGTTGTTGGCCGGACAAATTTTCCCGTCAACAGAATTGGTGCTAGAAGGAGGGCCAGATGACAAGCTGAGCCATGAGAGCCTGCAGTTAATCTCATATCTGTGATGGCTCGTTCCCAAATCATTCTCCCGAGATGTTTGTCGGAGTTTTATGAACCTCGATACTTCATCCCCGATGAACTTATGTATCACTTGTCCTAGTTAAAATTTGATGGTGAAAATGGGTTGTCCATAACCCAACACTTTTTAGATTTTTGTGACTTTGGTGAGTGCTATGAAATTGACGATGAAGGTTTGATTTGTTTGCTTTTCTTCCTCACTCTCTGTTACACAGTAATTTGTCACCGTTCCTACCATTACCCCTCTTGCACATTGGAGGGCTTATTTTGTGACCTGTGAGCAGTGACATAACTTGAAAATACTTTCATGGCATTCCCCTGAACATGTACTTTCATCCCCCTGAAGACATCTCCTGCTGAAAAACCCTAAAAATGGCCCTTTTTGCATTGGCGTGGGTAGCCAGTTCAGTACCCGCGCCAATGGGGAAAATCCTTCAAAGAGGTCGCGCCAACTGGCGCTCTGTCCCAGAGTCGCACTCACGCCAGCCAATTTAAGGAGTGTTTTTTAAAAATAAATGGCGGAAGTTTCGTCCTAACAAATTCCTGGACTGCTATCTATCTTGAGTTGGGAGGTTTGGCTACGGATTTCCATAGAGAGGAAGTGGTTTACCACCTCTCATGGAAGCTTCCTTGATGATAGGGCCAATCCCATGATTATAGGGATCCCAACTCCCCTTCCTCCATCTATAAAAGCTTACCCATCTCCATGGCAAGCTAGTCTTCAAGTTCCCAAATTCCCAAGAGCCTTATGCTGTAAAAGCCTCCATAATTCCCTTAAGGCCGAATCCAAGCAAGGAGATCATTGTCGAGACATCCGAAGAGAGAGGCTTGTCTCATCCCTAACAGGCTTTATCGAGACACGTTCCGCTAACAACCCTCCAAAGGAGAATTCAGCGTCAGAGCTATGGTTTTATTCTTCTTTTGATTGATTAATGATAAGTGACTATTGGTTATGGTTCCACTCTTGTTCTTGATAATGATCATGAGTTATGTCTTCTCTAACTGACATATAGTTGTATGCACTGGATTTTACGCTTGCGTTTGTTTTGTTTCTTGCGTGTGCAGGCGTCCGATCACGGAGATCATGAGGATTTTGATCTGCCAGAGCTAAGGAACGGGAGCACTACTTTATCTACGAGCGACAACGTTGGATTCCAGGTAAGCCTACATCGCTAGTTGGTTTATCTGCAATTAGGAACCTGCACTATAGCATGAACGATTTTTTCTAGACCCGGTCTGGGCTAGTAGGGATCACCTCAATCCGTAGAGGGGATTTACCTCCACAACAAATTGGCGACTCCGCTGGGGATCGTTAGCTTGTTATTCATTTTATTAGCTATAGACGAAGCCTGAAGTTGGCCAGATAGCCTTCAAAACGCTTTTGCTCTGCAATTGCGAAGTAGATCAAAGCTACTTTATTCAATCTCCGGTTTAGTTTGTAAACTGAACACTTGGAGTGTTGTCTTGTCTTTTCGGTTGTTTATCGATTCTGCTTGCTTGATCGGCTCTTTTGGTTGGATCTTCTTGTGTTTGGATTTTGGTTCAACCCCAGAGGATCAGATCTGACCTCTGCTTTTCCGATTTTTCACCTTTTCATAGTTGGCTTGATTAGCGCAAGTTTAGCCCTGACAGTCGCGCCAGTTGGCGCAGGTTGCCAGTTCATCACTCACGCCATCCCCTGTCTGGCGCTTGACACAGCGACATTCACGCCATCTCTTGTAGTTTCACCTACTCTACCTTGTTTGGAAGTTTCCTTTGGTCAGTACTTTGCTTCTGGGTTTGTTTTAGATTCTGTTTGAAGTGGTGAGTCTGGTCTTGGTTGGGAGAAATTTTTTTTTTTTTTCATTTTCAGGCGTTGGCGCTTGTTTTCACATAACCCGCGCCAATCGTTACCGCACTAGTTTTCAAAGGGAGCAAGTCACGCCGTCTGTGGGTGCTGGAAGGTCAATGACAAAGCTCTGCCAATTTCAGGGTGTGTGAAAATTGAGATTTTTTCCCTAAATCCTTCACCAGTGTGTCTTTCCCTTCCGTTCTTTTCACTGTATGAGCATAGATTACATTGGTCATTGTTTGAAATGTCTTCTTTCCATGATTGTTTGATGTAAAAGGGAATGAATGTCTTGTTTTGATCTCTTGCTTTGGAAGTCCTCTTTGTGTTTGACCTCATATGTCTTGTCGCCTTTTGAGGGATTTCGTTACAAAGTGTTTGAAACGACGATTGCATTCTTAGTGTTTGTTTACATCTCTTTTGCATTCATCTTTCATTAAGAATATTTGCGTTCATTTAGTTTTCGTCTCAAGTTGTTCTTTTTGTTAAAATGCATTAGATCACATTGCATTGAAGAGTATTTTGAGATTTGTCATTGAACTTAGATCACATTGTTTAATGTTTGAAAGCTAAAAGTCGCTTTGAGTGCATTCTCTTTCATTGAAAGCATGCATTAAGTAGATTCTCATTTCATCGAAAAATGCATTGAGTGCATTCTTATTATTTGAAAGGAAAAGGAAATTGTGCATAGATTACAATTGCATAGTTTTCGGAAAAGAGGATTTTGCATAGATTACATTGCATTATTCGCATCATTGAATTTTTGGAATTAATTTTGGATAGTGAAAGTCATCTAGTTTGGAAAAGATTTCATTTGCAGTGTTGTTTCATGTCGCATCATTGTTTGAAGCTCTTCCCTTAACTAGACAGCATTCATCAAATTGAAAAGATTTCTTTTCTCATATAGCTGCATTTAGGAGATTTTGAGACATTACATTCGCTAGGGCCTGAAAACTGAAACGTAATTGAAGATAAAATTTAAAATTTACTCAATTTACACTAAGGCAACAATGAAATCTAATGAAACACATTTAGAGGTCTAGGCTAGAGACGTGTCTCGCGTCTTAAACCTAGCAGCTATCGTTCGCCTTCGCTGTTCGCACTAGTACGTACTTGTGCTCCCCTGCATTCATCGCGTATATAAAGGGAGACCCCACTAGGTTTTATCCTTTTATCCATAGGAATCCGAGTCTCCACAATATACCCATGATACACCTATTACGCATTCGTGGAAATTCTCTACACGTACGTTAAGTCCTCGGTTGATTTCTCTCTGATTTTGAAACCAAGGTGTATATTGTAGTTCACGGTTATTTGGTACACCCTTTGCCTAGAATTCCTAAGTAGTCATTTCGATATTTTCTGACTCATTAAATTTGAAAAGATCATCAAGCGCTTGTCCTTTCATGCTTGTTTCCAATATGAAAGTGATAGAGTCACCTTTTGCCTGTTTCTTGACTCTTAAAAGATGAAACAACGGACTTTTGTTTCAATGTTTTAAAAAATTAACTGCCCATGAAATATTCCCGGTTAAAGTTAGTTTCCTTAGTGTGTTGTTCTAAGGTCATTCTTGATGGCAACTTTCCTGGAGTTCATCAACCAAGGAATCCCCTCCGATGGGAATCCTGGTCATTTTCCTCCTTTTGGGAATGTTGGTGCTCCTTATATGGCAATGTTGTCCCTTCCTGGGTTAACTGTTGGGTTTCTTGTTTGGTTGTTCTCAACCTCTGTGGTCCCGAATGTCTCGGCTACTATTCAATCAGTTCCTCTGCCTGAACAACATCATGTTGATTCCAAGGTGAACCTATCCCCTTCTTCGCCTGTTTCTGCGTCCTCCTCTTCTACTTCGCCAGGTGAAAGTCTGGATGCGAGTAACCAGGTGGCTAAGAAGAAGAAGAAGAAGAAAAATAAGAAGAAGTCCGATAAGAGAGAGGCTAAGGCTGCAGCTACTGCTTCTAATGCACCTCCTCTTGATAAACCTTCCAACCCTCCGCAGAAAGTCAAGTTCCCTTACATGGTGTGCACGGGAGACCATCTTCTTCGAGACTGCCCTAGCATTCCCAAGGTGCTCGAAGTATGGTCCAACGGTTGCCCACCATTGCCTTTGGCTTCTGGGAGTCAGGTTGGAGGCACGTCTTCAGATGCTACTAGTAAGGCTCCTAAGAAGCAGGGTAAGCTCACCAATCCCTGTAAGTTGTGTGAAGGACACCATCCCATTCACCTTTGTCCGTATATGGATGAAGCCAAGCAAGTTTTGGACAACTCAGCTGTTTCTACGTCGTGCCTTCCGGCTAGTTACCAACAGCTTTATTTGAGTCCTCCACCAGCTGATCCTACGATTGGCCAAGAGTCATCTCTAGTCGATCCCGCTCCCTCGGAAATTCAAATTCAGGAATCCATCCCCGACCAACCATTGGTCGTGGGATCAGTTGAATTGGCCCCATTTGCGGTGCACCAGGTCTTTTCCGTTGAGAGTGGACCTCATCCCCCTTAAGTTCTTCTTGTTTCTTCAGATTCTTCGGATTTGGAGAAAGATTCTCCTATCCCCGTACCTCAAGAAGTTGCTTCTCCGCCTCCCGTGATGGAGGTCCTAAAGGATACTCCTCTCGCCTTCAAGATGGAGGTCGTGGAGGATGCTCCTTCTTCTTCCGTAAAACCAGGGGAAGACCATCTTGATTCAATGGTAGCCCCTCCGAGTAGTTTAGTCGCTTCCTTTGATTGGAGTCAATTTGCAGAATACCACCTTCCGTCTTATGTGCCTTTCGAGATCACAATACAGGCTTTTGGTCTGGTTGTACCCAGCACCATTATAGACGAAGGCACGTCTGTTAGTGTTTTATCCTCAAATATTTGGCACGCTTTCGGTTCATCGCCGCTTGCGCCTGTTACGCAGAATCTGTTGGCTTTTAATAGAAGAACTAGTCAACCGTTAGGGATCCTTCACAGGTTACTTGTTACTTTGGGAGGTAAAACCATCCATATGGACATGATGGTTGTTCCAGGCCCCTTGGATTTCAATCTACTCTTGTAGCGCGATTACACCTATGCCATGGGAGCGCTTGTCTCCTCCCTTTTTCGTGTGGTCTATTTTCCACATGAAGGACGGCTCGTGACCATTGATCAGCTTTCGTTTGGTCCCGATGTGGAACGGCCCGCCATCATCCCTTCCCCGGTTTTTATCCACCCGTATTGTATCCGCCCCACCACAGTCAACTATGTGGCATCCTACCTTCATGCCCGCACTGTCCGATAATGTCATCGTGCATAAAGGTGTCAGCATCAGGGTCCCGACTTCCAAGATGTTTTCCTTCCATCAGAGTGGAACTCTTGGAAGCCATGACTTCGTTCTCATTATGATGAGGTCTACGCTTCCAGAAGTTCCTTGTCTTGTGTCAAGCTTCGTAAAAAATGAAACAAGGTTGTCGGAGCATAGTTCGTTTTCTTGTGTCAAGCTCCTTAAAAAATGAAACAAGATCTTCTAAGGATAGTTCTTTTAATGTGTCAACTTCATTAAAATAATGAAACAATTTCTTGTTCAATTCGAGTCTTTGATAGGATCTCGTAAAATCCCAGTCGAGTCTTTCTCTTGATCTCGTAATTTGAACCTTCACTCCATCTGCCTTTCATATAGACTGAAGCTTGGGGGGCATGCACCTCGAATTGAGTCACCATGCTGGGGGCATGCTTACTTTTCAAGCATAGTTTGTTTCCATTTCAAGCTTGTGTAAAAATGAAACCGGTTTCAAGCATAGTTTATCTTTGTTTCAAGCTTGTGTAAAAATGAAACCAACTTCAAGCAGAGTTTCCTGATTCCAAGCTTGTGTAAAAATGAAACCTTTCCCATTTTACCTCTCGTGATTGCCATCTTATCAACCTATTTTTGCCAGATGAACCTTGGTTTTCTCACTCCATCGTCCCCATCTGCTTGGCCGATCATACGCCTTCACTTGGTTGTTTTATCCATTCCTGAGAAACCGCTGCGATGAGTGGTCTTTTTAGCCAGCCTCTTGACCTCTATTTGTTCTGATCAGTTCCACCATTACCGGAACCAGTAGCTACCCTTTATACCACTCGTTCCTCCAGGAGGAGTCAAGTTTCAGCCCTTTTCTGACTCCCTAAAAATGAAAATATTTTCGAGGCCCTTGTCGTTTCGATCTCGTTAAAGTGGCCACGAAACGACATCTACCCAGTATACGTTTACCCCTTTTTCGGGCTGGGATAGATTATTTACGAAAAAGGAATACCCTAGCCTACCGCGACTAGGAGGTTTTCTCAAACATAGTTTTCTACCTTTTTGGATCTGAGGAACTATTTACGAAAAGGGACCGTTGGAGTTTACTTTTTTGTTGTCTTTTCAAACTCTCTAAACATGAAAAGACGCCAAGTTCTTCCTTTGTCAGACTCGTTAAACCCTGATGACATCGGAGTCAGTCATAATGACGCTACTCGAGTCTTTCATTCCTAGGGCTTGTTAAATGTACTAGGATGGATCCGTCCGAAGGACGGACCTATACTACAAGAATATGCTATCCCCTTCAATCTTGTTATAAAAAATAATTGGGGTACTCGCCAGAAATGGCGGGGAAAAAATGGAACCAGCATCATTGTTGTGTCGGTAGTATGTCGCTCTTGAACATGGCACTTGTCTGCATTCGTGTCGGGTTGGGGATATCTCATCTCGTTTTCACTTGCCTCCATGGGTTTGGGTGATCCTTTTGACCTCTCATCTTCTCTTTGCCTCGTCGCCATGACCTTTGATCCGTTGACGTCAAATGCTGCCAAACTCACTGTCGTGCCGTTTATATGTTCAAGAGAAGTTGACCTCTGCAGATTTCAACCTTCCTCTGATTCTCATCTGATCCTGATTCAAAAAGACATTATGTTCCTCTGTCTCGTGTCGATGATGTGGGAAACACTATGGCCCACCTTCGATCAAGGTCACTTCCTGTCGACTTCGGCTCATTATCCAGGAAGCTGATCTAGAGACTCCCTTCTGGTACCTTAGAGCCTGCATGCCTCAATGGCAGGTTCTTCGCATTCGACGTGACGTTTTCATCATTGGCCTCCGATCGAGTGATTCTACGGGTGTTCGACGCCAGCTCATTGATTCACATGCCGTAGATTGTACCTGTAGTACCTTTAGGTCCATTGTCATTATTGGTGGTACCTCTCACGTCTGTTAACAACTTTCATCATTGGCTGGTAATCAGACGATGTTCTTGCATGTTCGACTTCAGCTCATTTATTCACATGCTTGGACTTGTACTGTGTTCGGGTCGAGATGGAGCGCAAGACCCTGGATTGTGTCTGTTGTAATCCAGGCTGCGAGTTTGTGGATTATTATGATTATTTACATGACTCACTTACTGGATGGCTGCGACCATACCTGAGTCTATTCATCGATCCTCACTGGATGGCTGCGTCCATGCCTTGGATCTAGATTATTGTATACTCTGTTATGGATGGCTGCGCCCATACCACATATATATCATGTATTTGAGACATCAGTTGTACTTCTTCACGCAGGTTTTCCGACGGCGGAGTTTTCAGTTGGACACGTTCTCGTAAAGCATTTCACCCCTCTCTCTCGTTCGGGCCTCATACTTTAGGGGGCATCTGTTACACAACAATTTTTCACCGTCCCTACCATTCCCCGTCTCGCACATTGGAGGGCTCATTTTGTGACCTGTGAGCAGTGACATAACTTGAAAATACTTTCATGGCATTCCCCTGAACATGTACTTTCATCCCCCTGAAGACATCTCCTTGTGAAAAACCCTAAAAATGGCCCTTTTTGCATTGGTGCAGGTAGCCAGTTCAGTACCCGCGCCAATGGGGAAAATCCTTCAAAGAGGTCGCGCCAATTGGCGCTCTGTCCCAGAGTCGCACTCGTGCCAGCCAATTTAAGGAGTGTTTTTTAAAAATAAATGGCGAAAGTTTCGTCCTAACAAATTCCTGGACTGCTATCTATCTTGAGTTGGGAGGTTTGGCTACGGATCTCCATAGAGAGAAAGTGGTTTGCCACCTCTCATGGAAGCTTCCTTGATGATAGGGCCAATCCCATGATTATAGGGATCCCAACTCCCCTTCCTCCATCTATAAAAGCTTACCCATCTCCATGGCAAGCTAGTCTTCAAGTTCCCAAATTCCCAAGAGCCTTATGCTGCAAGAGCCTCCATAATTCCCTTAAGGCCGAATCCAAGCAAGGAGACTATTGTCAAGATCCGAAGAGAGAGGTTTGTCCCATCCCTGACAGGATTTATCAAGACGTATTTTTCTGACGACCCGTCGAAGGGGGATTCAACATCAGAGCTATGGTTATATTCTCCCTTTGATGAATTAATGATAAGCGACTATTGGTTATGGTTCCACTCTTGTTCTTGATTATGATCATGAGTTATGTCTTCTTCGACTGACATATAGTTGTATATACTGGATTTTATGCTTGCGTTTGTTTTTTTTCTTGCGTGTGCAGGTGTCCGATCACGGAGATCGTGAGGATTGTGATATGCCGAAGCAGAGGAACGGGAGCACTACCTCTTCTACAAACGACAATGTTGGATTCCAGGTAAGCCTACATCGCTAGTTGGTTTATTTGAAATTAGGAACCTGCACTATAGCGTGAACGATTGTTGCTAGACCCGGTCTGGGCTAGTAGGGATTGCCTCTGTCCGTAGAGGGGATTTACCTCCACAACACTCTCGAAGGTCGCGCTAAGCAATGGTGCCGCACATTGTCGGAAGCTTCCGTCCATTCATTTGAGCAACTCGCCAGTGAATTTCAGCAAGCTTTTCTCAGGTATGATTTTCAGAACGTTTTATTAAAGTTGAATGACATCAGAATGGAACCTCAGGAACCTCTTGATGAATTTTCTATCAGATTTGTTCATTATTGTTTTTAGTTCCCTGAAGAGGATGTCGATTGGAAGTTGTTAAGTGAACAGTTCAGCTATGTGATTCTCGCTTCCCTTAACCGATTTCAATTAGCAACACAGCCTGAGCCTAGTGTTCCCTATGATGACCCGCAAGTCAACGGTTGTTCTGACTTTGAGTCTTTTGCGCACCATGTCGAATCTGAGTTTGAAAACCCCAGTGGCTCATTATCTCTTTTGGTTCATGAAACCTACCTCGAGCCCACTCGATGTTTCCCTGGACTCAATCCTAAGTTTGATTCACATATGGATTATGAATTGACTCCCATCTCGGATGCAGTCGTTTCCCTTACAAGGCCTGCCAGATCATTGTTTTCTCTAAATGACACAGATGCACGCGGTGAAAAGCCTTGTATGGTTAACGTCCCTGCGAATCAATCTATTTGTTCATTATTCCCTGGTTTGTTTCTCAATCCCGCCACACCAGTAATTTCTTCGAGACATTCAAAATTTCCTTATACTAGTATCGGCGATAATCATAAGCACGCAAATGGTGTTTCACAATCATAGTTCAAAATCGATGAATCTTTTAGATCTGATTTTTCTCCCTCGGAATATTTAGACAGCCATAGGAGCAATTTCCTGTCTGAGCAACCTCAAGATGTCCTCTTTATTGATCCATCCCAGTTGGTAACTCCCAGGGAGCCTAACTTGCCAGGTACCCAACTTGATCAAATCAATGGTTGTAGCGATCACTCCTTATTTGAAAGCGTATTTAATCATACCGACGAGGACGATCACTCGCATCTCATTGTCGACCATATAGAGACACCAGAATTTGACGATTCTCTTCAGGAAGATTCAAGTACCCATCAGAAAGTCGAAGCACTTCAGCTTCCGCCGACTGTTTCTGAAATGACGATCCCTAAGTACCATGTTCCTCCCAGCATAACCACGTCGAGTTCACCCCACCCTAGCAAATCTAGAGAATCCAATACCTCGTATTATCAATCTATCAGTGTGCAATCGTTTGACCGAATTGATACTAAGCCCACTGACATGTTTCAACTCACCACCATCCATGATCACATACAGTCGCTTGTTGATCTCGCCCAATTTTCAGAGTCGGGAATCCCCCCACTCGAAGGTCTAGAGTTTGTTCAAGATGGTGAGGAACTGCAGCCTCCACCGAAAGTGGATTCAGTTCCTCATATCCTTGACAGATTCCAGGAACAACTCCGAAATTGGGTTTTCAAAATTAGGGTTTCTGCTCTCGAATTCGCAAGCATCTATAATTCACCTGAAACATGCTTATTGTTTCCATTCCATAAAACCAATGACCCTCACTACCATAATGAGCATGCTGGTTTGTTCGACCAACCCTATCCGATGAATGTGCTTGCAAATAGGAACAGGCTCACCCAGCGCCCATTAGACCTAGGCTTGTGCATCAATAGATGGGTGCCATTTATAAATGTTGAGTTTCAAGAACATAGTGTTGTGTATCAGGATGAGAGCGGTATTCAGCTTACGCAATCTATTCTGGCGTGCTCTTTGGTATGTATCCATGATCTTCTTTCCGTCGCACATGCTCTTCAGGTAATTTTTGTTGTTGGTGCACGATTTGGTATGCTGGCTCTGATCGCGAATATTGTCGTTCTTGCAGGTCAGGAACTAATGCGGTGGCTGCACTGGAAAGCTGATTTCACATAACCTGACTGCATCATTGATTAAGCTAGGGTTTTAGGTGTAGGCTAGCTAGGACCTGTTAATAAAAAAATTGTTAGTTCAAAGTTGTTGATTAGTTTTACTTGCCAAATTTTTTTTTTTAAAGCGTGTTTGCTATTTTTGTTTACGATTAATATTTTAGGCATCATCATGTTACAAGTATTTTTCTTTCATTTCCTTTTTAGTTTCTTGTTGCTGCATAAATAATCACTGCTTGTATTTGCACATACTACTAGTTGATTGCTCTCGCACATGGCGTTGCATTGCATCTTGAGCCTCATCTATTAAATTGCGTCGTATGCTCTCTTTCTCACATCATTTTTGTCATATCGCCTGCCACTTCATGAACCTTCATTGAAACCCTACTACCTTGTGGTCTTTTTTTACCCCGATTGCTGAAACAGTAACCCCATCGTTTTGTGTGAGGTTGCGGTGGCTATCTCAAGAGGCAGCTTTCTCTTAGGACCAGTCGTCGAAGTCACATTCTCAAAAGATGCCTATAAGTCTAAGCTTATTTAACCAGGGAGATACGAGCCGGTTGTTGGTGGGAGACCTGATGTGTTTGAGTGGCCCCAATACCCGTAGGCCCAAGCCTTGTGCCCAGCATAGTCTTGGGCATTTTAATGATCTGTTTTGCGCGCCTTGCCTATTGTGGCAGGTGGGATGTGAAGTTTTGGCACAAGGGTAAACCCAAAACAGGAGGAGGTGATTATGCAAAGGGCCCACAGAAAGTTGCAGCTTGGTCACAATGTGATTGGCCATGATGATGTCGATCCAAAAGAACATAGATAGGATAGTACAGCAGGTGGAAATCTGAGGTCCATAATAATGTACGGCCTGCACGAAGTTGACCCATCATGACAACATAGAAGGAAGCTCTTGGTTATAAGTCTTTAGCTGCTCAAGATACATCTGATAACGACGAGGTAAATTTTTTTGTTGGAGATTGTACAAATCCTATAAAAGGCCATTCTTCTGAACTGACAATGATTTTGAGTTGTGTTGACAACTCTAACAAATTGAGGAAGGGAAGCATGTTTTTTAAACCTAATCTACATGGCAGGCACACTTTCGACAGACCAAGGTGACATTTTGAAACATTAAACTGGGGCGCAAACACATATGGTTCCCAGCCACATAAGATTGGAGGGGCGAAGTTATATAAAAACTATACGAAAGACATTACGATTGGGCTCAAAATACCTTTAGGCCGAATTTTTTCAAACTATGTTAAAAAGGTTTTGAGAAAAATATATATAGGGTGATCCAAATGTCGTGGTGCGATATACGATATGCTACAACCTTGTTTCAAAGGGTGCCAAAACAACATTTTTTCCAACCATATAAGATTAAAGGACAGATCGTATAAACATTACGAATGAGCACAAAGGTTTCAATGGTCAACTTTTCAACCTTGGTAAAATGGAGCGAATATATTATATAGTGACCCAAACTTATATTTAAAGCATGGGGCGGAGTTTATTCTTTAGAGAAGATATAAAATATTTGGTCAAAAGGCGTTTTTAAACATGGAGTCCAAAGTTTCGATGGTGGATACATAGTCGTCCAAAACCGTGTTTAACATGGAACAAAATAGTGGAACAAAACCTACAGTGGCATGCTGTAATAGCTATGGCGCGATGGTGTAGCGAAACTACGGACATTTACAAATGGGCTCAAACAGTTTGATGTTGCAGTTTTAATCCACGTGGGCATTCAACCTTACGTTTGAAAGATGGCGCAGAATTGCATGGGCACGTTGCATGGGGTGTAAATTATTTCGCTTGGCTCAAAAGCTTTCATGCTAAAGTTGCAATCTGTAATGAACATTTGCTTCCATGTTGAAGTTGAAATCCATATATATAAGGGGTCAAAAGCTGCGTTTCAACGTGAAGCATATACATATAATGGCCAAATTTTATTTGAACGTGAAACGGGACCCTATAACAGACCTACGACAGCATGACACAACGACCATCGAGCGGGTATAATCAAAGCAAATTCAGAGCTATGTGCAAACATTATAAGTGGGCGCGCGTTCAATCGAGAAAAACTACATATGGGCCCAAATACTTTTAGCCGAAGTCTAGTCTTTAGAATGTATGTTAAAAATAGAGAGAAAGGTTATAATGAAACCACGATGACATGTATAATGACTGCAACGCAATAACAGTCAAATCAAGAGCAGGGTTGTAAAACGATGCGTCGAAGAATGCCGAGTCATGGTTTTAAGCTATGTCGATGGAGATTATTGATGCAGGTTCGTTAACCATCGGATGTTAGCTATGAGCAGGCTGTAAAATGCACAATGAGTGATAGAGCAGGTCCAGCTCACCTCTCATGCCAAGTCAGGTGCCAAGTCATACCAAAAATCGTATCACCCTTCTTCAGCATTGTCAACTCTGATTGGAAGCTGCGTTATCGGCCTTGGCATGAAAACTTTTTTATTCATTTGCGTCTTTGGAGTCTACCACAGCTAACGAACCGGAGGAAAAGCAAAACGCTCCATCGAATCAACACTATTTTCGTGGGAAACATCTATTTGTTTCTGATCTGGCAGAAGGAAGGTGGCAGCCGCGTCATGCATGGAGTACATGCTGCACTAGTTTACAACGCATGCCATCCTGTTGAACGCATGGCGCCATCCCGCGTGATGTTTGGATTATTTTTCGGTGGAGAGAGTGAAGCGTTTCACACACATTACACCCAAATGCAGAAGAAACAGTCGCTGAGTCGCATGGTTGGTGGAGCAGATGAAAATGCGACTTGTGACCCTGAGCAGTCACACGACCCCTTCAGGTCGCTAAGTTGCAATGCATGCCATTGGGCAAGAAGCGCGACCACGCGACTGTGCGACTCCCCTGAGGTCGCAGGTCGTAGAATGACATGCCCATGGAAAGCTACGACCCAAGGAATTCTCCGACCACGCGACCCCATTTTCTAATCAGAAAACGCAGATTTTACGGTGATTTTGCGGCATGGGCAGCGTAAATAACATAGCCATTCAAAGCCTTGCTGCATTAACTCCAAGATTTGCAGGAACGGATATTGCAAATATGTGCAACAAGAGTGCTCTTATTGCTGCAGCGAATGAAAAGACCGAGATCAATATGTCACACTTTGAGGCAGCTATTGATAGAGTTACCGGTGGAAGAAAGGAGGACTGTAGCATATCATGAATTGGGTCGTGCTGTAGCTGGACGGTTTTTGGAGCATGCGGAGCCAATTTTGAAAGAAACTATTGTTATTCTCATATTCAAGACGAGCCATCTTATCCATTAGCACTCTCTGCACTTTCATTTCAAATTGGATAATATTTTGTTCTTCATGTCTGAAGCCTATTACATTCTTAGTGGTCGTTTCTACAAAACACCGTCTTTATCAAATACAAAGTCCCTTCTGGTCCCAAGAGTCACATGCTTAACCTTGGTTGCCATGACTAGCGTGCTCTAATCAATACTGAAGGGCGTCCCACTGTTAGATGTTGAAAGCGAACTAGATCTGTGTATTGAGCTGTGAACCACTCGAAATGGACCAAGGATGTAGCAATACCCCTGTGCTTAACTACTTCTTTCTTATCAATGACTAAGGCATAACTCTTGGGTGCTAAGAAGAACCTTTCATCTACAAAGTACTCCAGCTTTAGCTTACCCATTCCATGGATATTTCTTCTTCTGGAAGAGGGCTTCCTAGAATAGATGAGTCGGTATCTCTGTAGTAGCAGCCCCTTCTCGAAATGTATCGGTAAAATATTTACCCTTTTGCTCAAATGATAATTTTCTGATGACAAGGGAGCAGCTATTTGACATGGCTTGGAGAAGGTGACAAAGGACATTTCCCAAGCCGGCACCGCATAAGGTACCATGGGGTAACTGTGGAAGAAGCTCGTTCAAGTTCCATGGGGCACAATAACTCAGCAGGCTGTAAATTCCCAGATGCCATTGTCTGTAGCCTTCAGCTCCCAAAATACTTGCTGTTATATATTCAAAAATAAGGAAGGATCCTACCAAGAAATGGTTAGATACAGAGAAATCAGTTAATCTAGTTCGGGGTTTACATTCATTAGCTGAGCCTCCACGGGAGTGGGTGAAGACTCTCTGACAGCCAGTGATTACCGTGGGAGTCTGCATGTTTACAATCTAAGAAAACTGGACCACATAGGGGTCTAAGTGCATTATTTGCTAAATCTTTCCTTCAGCTAACTAACTACACTTTAGCATCAATATGTTGAAGATATGTGACCCATGTTACGTTGTTTGCAGGTAGAGGTGTTCGACGCGCAAAGCCGAAGCTGGGGTCCTCTCTAGTGGGCAATATGGATCTTTTCAAAGCTCGAAAGAATTGCAAAGGACGCAAAATATCCTGAGGTCGCAGGTCGTGGATCGCCCGAGGTAGCGAGTCGCCAATGGCTGGAGGTCGCAGGTCACAAAACCTCTTGAGGTCGCAGGTCGCAAAATCCCCCGAGGTCGCGAGTCGCTGATGGCTGGAGGTCGCAGGTCGCAAAACCTCTTGAGGTTGCAGGTCGCAGATTCCCAAAGGTCACAAGTCGCAGAGGTCGCCAAGTCGCTAAGTCGCATCCCTTGGTAAATGCCCGACGGCGCGACCCAGCGACTAGGTTGCAAGGTTGTAGAACTAGCCAGGTCGCAGGTCGCAACAGCGGCTCAAGTCACAGGTCACAGAAAATATTGGGTCGCAAGGCAGCCCAACAGTCGGGGAAGTGAAAAGTCAGGGAACCTAAAGGGCAAGCTTTGCTCTATAAATATTTCCTTCGGGAACTTGTAAAAGATCTTTTGCTTGGGACTCGAGCTGAGTACATTGTATTACCAGTAGATTATACATTTAATGAGGAATACAAGCATTTTGAAAAATCCCTTTGTGGATCTGGTGTTCTTTCATGTATGAGCATTGTTGAGTATTATATTTTTAGTTTCTGAACATCTTTAGGTTAAGGGAACTGTATCTTTAACTCACATCACAGTTACGTAATAGTTTGTTGAGTATGTTAATGGTGGTTGAGTTTATTTCACTTTCTTAGCGAATGTTGATGACTTTGTTTATCTGCATTTGTGTTATCATATAAAACCTTTAGGAAGTGAAGGGTGTTCTCACCATGAGGAATTGTTTCTTTCATGGTTGGAACAGCTTACAAGCATAAACCTAATGAAGCGTTGCTAACGACACTTCCTTCGGTCTTCATGCTTTATTATTTTCTCTTGCTACTCATAGTGTCGGATGTACATTTAATGCATCAATCATATGTCTTGTATCAGTTGATTAGGTGTGTATCCACTGTTTTATAGAGTTTAAGCGAGACCCAAAGCAAAGGAGAAATCAGTGGTAGCCGGACCCACACCCCGGACGAGATCCCTAGTCCAAACGGTTCAAGGTCTAATTGGGACCTTTTATCGGGGAGATCCCCTGCTGTTGGCCGGAAAAAATTTCCCGTCAACAGGTTTCAATTTGGTCTCCAGTTGGTTGATCTCCCCATGACCTACTCCAACTAAACTCTGTCGTTGCACCCATTCATATGATGCACGTTGCATCCACTGGTCTTGTTGTCTTATGATTGCACTAGGGTTTGGGGTTTTACTACTTCAAAGAGCATTGAGAGTTTATTTGAAGCTAGGTTCACTATAGTAGTCATCACCAATCAGTGGGGGCACTGAGCCCAGACAAATAAGTTTTCATTTTGGCTCACATTGTGTTGGTCATGCTAGGGTTTGGGAGAAACCCTAATTTGTCAAGAGAGTGATCCCATTTCTTTTTTACCTAATTCATATTCCCCTAGGGCACATTCTAACCGGCGTTGCATGGCATCGTGACAAAATTATCAAATATCGTTGTCCCTCAAGTTCGTGATTGGTTTCCCCCATCTCAGCATGTGCATTAGGGTTTTCAGAGCTTTAGTGACGCATTAGAGGCCCTATGCTCCTACAAGCCCTTTTTCTCTGGCATATGCATTGAAATGAAGTGGATACATCATGCATTAATGGTTAGGGCAGGGCTTGGGCTTCATTAGGGTATGTAAAGGGTTGGCTCTCCTTTGCACTTCTAAAGCCCTAAATTATTATGATTTAGAATCCTACCATGCCTTGAATTAATCTTCATTCTCTATAAGTCTTTTCATATAGCGCTTCAAGGCACTTGATCTACAAGTACATCATCACCATGGGAAACACAAATATTAAAGTCATGATTGGTGGTTTTAGTAAATGCCTAGTATAAAATTCATCTCCAAAATTTAACCATGACTTTCTCAACCCATGCAACCCATAACATTTCAATTTGAATTATTTATTTATGGTTTGCTTTCATTCTCGCATGAAGATTCTATTACTATAAGCTAACCTATATTCATGCCACTTTCCTTTTAGGGAATTAGTTGGAGCTACCATGGAGGTACATTAATCAATGCAACAATTTCATTGTATAATCCCTTGTCGTAACATCGCTAAGTTGATATAAATATGGTGGATTTAATTTGGCATATGAACCTCACTTACTCTTTTAAGGAGTTTAAAAGAAAGGGTATTAGATATAATAATGAAGGAAGGTAACAAGTTATGGGTTCTAATGAGGAAACCGACATTAAGAGCTTTTCCATTGTCAACTCCTCTTCCCATACTACGTTATAAGCCTGAAAATGTCAGGCATCTAAGACAGTTATTCAAACTCTAGCAATGTTGATATGACACATATCTAGTAACAACCAGTGCGGTAATAAAGGATGTTTTGTGACATCTCACAAGGATCACAATGACTCCTCACAAAGGTATGAAGACCAAAGTATCTGGGCTAACACCCACAAGGTCTCTACATTGCACAACCACACTTATAAGCATGATGACTGTGAATGGTTGATCAGAATTAGACAAGCTATGAAGGGGTCGTCGATATTCCTAGGATGGAAGGGGCACACGAGGTTTTCAGTGTTGTGCGATGTTACTTCAAGATGTCGACGCATATCATATTTATATGAAGGCATGATTCGAAGGGTTTTGAGGTTGCATTAACACCATTAGGGTTTTCCTCATCATCACACTCTAAGCATCGGGTTTGAATCAGGATGTGTTACATCGGCGTGATGGAGTTCACTTAAAAGCGTTGAAGCCTGTGGTATTAAAAGAAATTCCCCTTACACAGTGTTAGATATGATAGTGATGACACAAAGAGCATACCAGATATGGTTGTGATGACATGAATGATATACATCGAGAAGTTGTAGGATCGATATACGATGTTGAGAAACTTCAAAGGACATGACCAGCAGGTATAATTGATCCAGGAGGATCGTACATGTCCAAGTACAAGTTGCTTAAGTACAAAGGCTCAAAAATAAAAGTGTTAGAAATGTGGAAAACTTAGTGTCAAGTTGAAGATCTCTTCCTTCTGATTCCAACGGCGTAGATGACACTCAATTTTGAGTCCATTGGGAGGAGTTAGAAGCAGTCAAAGTTTGAGGGTTGACTTGGTGATGTGGCAGCTTAAGGACGTGACAAATTTGAAAAAACCCGGCCATCAGATTTTGGCCAAATCCAACCAGATTCTAGGAGAAATTGTGGGTCCCTTAATATGACTGCTTCGCTCAAATTATGGAATTTTCAAAAAGATCAGGTGGTTGTAAATCAAATCAAAAAATATTAAAAAAAGGGCAGGGCAGGCCATGACCCCCACCATACCCAACAGTCACAACAAAAATTTAATTAAAATAAGGGGGGTCGGCAGCCATGACCCCGCTGCCCCCACATCTACGGAACCAACACCATATATCTGGGTTGGTGGGGGTTGTTAACCCCACCGCCCAACCCACAACCCATTCCACACGCCATATAATATAACACGGTGTCGGCAGAATTATGGGGCGGGCCGCCCAATGCGGCCCCCCCCCCCACAAAACGTACCCCAAAACTTTCCATTGCAATTTAATGCGGAAACTTTTAAAACTTTATTTGTTGGTTTTTTAAAACAAAATGCCTTATTATGGAGGGGGCATGGTTTGACCACCCAACCCCCTCCCCCACATTTGGGATATCAACCAACTCAGCCAATGGAATCCTTCGGGAGTTCACCCAAATTTTATTGTTTAAACCATTCATTTCAGAAGTGTGCCCGGGCAGGCCAAGTGCGGCACAGAGTACAAGACTGAGTGGAACCATGAGTGCTTTGCAAGAGGGGGGTGGAACCATGAACTGAACCATTTCCAAAGGGGCCAGATTTTCACTTTGTTAAAATCAGGCAAATTTTATATGGATTATGCACCTCTCGGCACCACGAATCCAACAATGTTGTCCATTTATTCATCAGAGGTCTCTAATTTTCGGTCACTTTCAACTATGGAGGTATAAGAGTGTAATTTTTCATTTATGCTTTTACTTTCATTTTATTTTCCACTTAATGAAAGAGTGCCTCCCCACTGAATGAGCAGGGCCCGGAGGACGTAGTCCCTCCTTGACGAACTCTGATATCAATTATGTGTATTCTTGCATGATTTTATGTGCTTCTCTCTTCTTATGTTTATGCCTTTAAAGTTTCATGGTTAAGATGCAATTTTACATCTAACTTTTAAATACATCTCAAAGAAAAGGTTTTGGATCAAGTGGTATCAGAGCAGGTCTTTGTAGATGTGAATCGCATGTTTGTATGCTAACTAGAAATAGGCTACGAAGAGGCGAAGGGACACTAAATTATTTTGATCCTGAAGCAGGATGTGCACATCGAAGAATAAACATGGATGGCGATGTTCGAAATGAGGAGGAGCTAAACTTCCACAAGTCCTTCTACACCATGGCAGATCGGGTCGAGAAGTTGTTCTCTGGACTTGAGAGACTAGAGAAATCAGGAGAGAATGCTTCAGAAGGACAAGGTTCAGGGCATGTAGATAATTGAGGAGATCCACCTCCTTTTCCTCCCACGAGTGGAATTTCTTCCTCCTCTTCTCACCATCATCATAGGAATTCATGAAATGCATCTAATAAACTTTTCTTTAAGTTAGATGTCAAATTTGATCTACCCATGTATAATGGTGAAAGTAATGCAAAGAAACTTAACAACTGGATTAGGCAGCTTGAACTCTACTACAGAATTCAGCAGATTGTGGAGGATGAGGCAAAGGTCCATTTGGCTTCTCTTCAACTGAATGGCACAACTCTCATCTGGTGGAAGAGCAAACTTCAAGGTTGTAGTAATTTGGGTAACCTTCTTTCCTCGTGTTCAAATTTTATTGTTGCACTTAAATATCAATTATATCCCTTGTGTTATATGCAAAAAGCCTTAATGGAGTAGCAATACATAAGGCAATGCAAAGGCCAAAACATGCAAAGATTTACCGGGTAATTTAGAAAACAAGCACTAAGTTTTGGCATTTCATTAGATTCACCTGAAGTGGTAACTAAGTATATTGGGTCAGTACATAGTTACATTAGATATTCATTGTTAATGTTTGAACCTACTACTATTGACTCGGCCAGTGTAAAGGCCATTCATCTTGAAAAAAGGGGCAGAAATGATAAATATGATCATTCAAAGAAACCACCTTTCAAACCTTCAAATGGAAAATTCAAGGGGAAAGGAAAGGGAAAGGAAAAGAAGATGGCATCAACGAATAAAGATGAAGGAGAAAAGCCTTAATACACTCACTGCAAAAAGGAAGGTCATGATGACAATAATTGTTGGAAGTTGTACTCGGAAAAGAAGCCAAAGAGATATGGTGGAAAGGGTAAGAAAAAGATGGTAGCAACCGCGCAGCAAGACCTTGGATCTAACTCTAGCGATGAAGCATTGATCACAATAGCGGGCACAAAAGGTACTCTTTCTCTTCATGTTAATTCTGAATCGCATGGAAGCAGTAGTTCAACAGATGAGCCTCGTCCTAATGAATGAAAGAAAATTGAGTTGTTTCATATTAGAGTTGTCATAAATCATACAAAAGTAGAAACTCTATTTGATTCAAGCTCTCAAGAAAATTTAATCTCAGAATCCTTCGTTAAAAATTTCGGCTTAGAAGTTAAGCCTCTTCAGAAACCTTATCCGCTTGGATGGATACATGACAAAGTAAAACTAAATGTAACCAAGCAATGTAAGGTTAAATTTGTAATTGCTTCTAAACTAGTGGATGAAGTAGAATTGGATGTCATACCATTGGATATATGTGGTATTCGTGGCCAAGGCATAAGTCAGTCATTGGAGGTTGTGCAGAGACCTTGTTACGCAGGTTTGGGATAAAATAAAGGAGGATGTTCGAAGGACATTAAAGGCAAACAAACATTGTTGAAATCACCAGGGAAGAGGATTGACGGGAACACTTCACCATCATCCCATGGAAGTGCATGTTGTAGTGAAAGAGTTGAGGCAAGCTCTCATCACCATGATCGCACCAGAGACCACCAGGGAAGGTATAACAATTCTCATTATTCCATAGTTCATTTTGATTATACGAATGTTGATAATCATGGTCATAAATCATGGAATCGAAAAACTTGTCATTTTTGTGGTTTAAATAACCATGTTATTTCTAAGTGTTGGAAAAGAATGGCAGCAAAAAGGAGGATGAGGTGTGAAAAGCCTTCTCCGCAGTAGAAAAAGAAACTGGTTAAGTAGGTGTGGAGGAAGAAATCCTTTTGTAGCCATTGCAACAAAAGTGGCCATCAAAGAGCCACATGTTCGAGGCTCCATCTAGAGCAACACCTTAAGGACGAAGCGTCAGTGCATGAACCGGTTGAAACAGTTGGTCGAAAAGCAAGCGTGCCACAGGAAGATGATCCATTCACTTTGATAAGTGAAAGATGGTTTTTCTAGATTGTTTTTCTAGATATGTTAGCTTGTCATGGTCGTGCTTATAAATCATGTGTTGCATTTTAACTGTAAAAGTGATGATGTGTTTTTCCATCGCTTGTTCAGCAACAATGATATTTTGGCCTTTTTTTATAAATCGTGTAATGCATTTCTTTCATGTAAAAGTGATGAGGTTTTTGTCATCACTCCGAAATTTGATGATGATGTTTTTGGTCTTGTAATGATTGTTGGCATGTGATTTCCATTTGATGTAATCTTGACCATCGAGTACATGTTATAAACTTGTGGCAAGTATGGAAATGTTTGGGTCATAGTTGGTCAATTTGAACATGTAATTTTCAAGAGATTGTACTATAGGTTTGTGGAGGATGCAAGTGTCGGCTCATTGCTTAAGGTTTTGAAGAACAAAGGTGAAGGAGATTGAAGGGTGACCTTTTTTGGGACACTTGTGGTGCAGACATAGTACACAGCAGTTGTAGATTATTGTTGATGCTTTTGGAGAACCAAAAGCTCCTCAATGGGGAGGATTCATCTAGGTGGCTCCAGAGACACACAGGGCAAAGAGGGCTTATGAAATCTAAAAATTCAGAGTGTTTGGATTAATCTCAAACTAGGTTCAAGTTGAAGATCTCGTCATCCTGATCGCAACGGTGTGAACAGTTCATCAAAACGATTCCGTATGGAGAAGTTAGAGTTGGTCAAAGTTTCGGGTTGACTTGGATGACTAGGGAGGTTAAGGAAGGCGCAATTTTGACCTTTTCCAGCCACTAGATTCCAGCCAGCTTAGGCTAGATTATGGGCAAATTTGTGGCCTCCTTAGTTTGCCTCCTACAGCCTAAATTTTGGTATTTAAAAAAAAAATACACAATTTGTTGTAAATATTTTTTAAAAAAATTAAAAAAGGGGGGTGGCGGGCCACCAACCCCATCATCCTGCCCACCGCATGTCATATAAAAATATATAAAAAAATATATTGTATGTTTCGGCGGGCCATGACCCCCGCCGGACCCCATGGAGTCGCACCACTGTAAACGTATTACACAGTGGGGTGGTCGGCGGTCAATCTTTCCACCCCAACCATAGCCCCTTTATATATACCATATAAAATGTACATGACGGAGCTGGTTGGGGGAGGGCGCTCGATGCGGGTTTGGCCTCCCCCAAACTTAAATACATTATGTTCAAAAAAAAAACACACCCCTTTTAAAAAAATATTTCGTGTTATGTTGGGAGGGGCGGGATTTAACCCCCCAACCCCTCCTCAACCACATTCCGAACTTAACCAATGCGCCATAATGGTTCCTTTGGGGAGTTTGCCCCCATTTCTTTTATTTAAAATCAAAATTTTCCTAGTGCGCCCAGGCCAGGAAGTGGAGGAAGGGCACGCAATTTAAGGCAAGGATGGTGCACACAGTTCAAGACAGATTCCAATTTGATGCCAAGGGAACCTTTTGATCCCAAGGAGGTAAAATTTTCAAAATATATTAAAATTTATATGCATTTTAACCAGAATTTCGTACGGAACACGATGGTGCGCTCAGATTTTCCTTTTGAGTAGTGTTTTTGTAGATTCCTTGTGGAGGAGTATCTTCAAGAATCTTGAGGGAATCTTTTAGATTCCTTAAAGGCCGAAATTCGCCAGTGTCAGAATGAGGTCAACTTTATACTCATTCTTCTCGAAATTTCATAAGGATCTTAATGATGAGATTAGATTACATATTTCCATATTCCCTATGGAGCAGCATCTTTGAGGAATTCAGCAAATTGAAAATCGATCCTACACCTCTCGACGACACGAGTTTAACGATGTAGTCAGATTTTCATCTGAGCCTTATGTTTTTCCACCACTTTTCAAAGTGGAGTTGCAGGTGTCAGTATTCAATGTGTGAGTAGTCGTCTTCAGGATATTCGATGCCACAATATTGATGGTACAGCCAGATCGCAGCAGTTTATCATCCTTGTCTTCAAATAGCTCCAAGATGTAAGGTATATGAAGTGTGATCATGTACTTCTTTGTCTCTTTTTCATGAAATGTATTGTGTTGTATGGCTCCTTGTTGATGTTTGATGTGGGATCTTGTTTTGTTCTTGATGTGAGATGTAATTTATATCATGGATTTGTATTATGTTTGAGATCCCTTTGTTGCCATGTTGGCAGGATACTCATTTTCACATGTATGTTTGATTGAGATCCCTTTGTTTCCATGTTGGGGGGATACTCATAGTCATTATGTGTGAGTTATTGACATACTGATAGGAGTCCTTGTTGTGAATGAAAGTTCCTATAGTGGAACATCTTGTGGAGAGGTCCAGCCACTCCTGCGTGAGGGCATTTTTATTATATGACAAAGAAAATTACATCCATGTACATCTGCACTATTTCCAGCACTTAATGCAGTGGCCTACACCATCTTGACACCGAGGCCCGGAGACATAGTCCCTCCTGGATGAACTTCGTTATCAATGTCTTATGTTTATAATCCTTGTTATGTTCCTCTTCTTTATAGCATGCAAATGTTCATTTATGTTCATTAACGTTTTGATTAAATGCAATTCCAACACATCAACCGAAGTAAAAGGTCTTGGTTTAAAGTGTATCAGTAATTTACCCGGATCATCGAAATACCATCTCGAGCATAATTAATTAATTTAGGCTCCATAATAATGTTAATTTTTGAAATTTTTCAAAATGTGACAGAACGAAAGACAAATTGTGTTGATGATGAAATATGTCAAGAGATCGAATCCCATAAAAAATCCTCAAAAATTTGTTGGAACCTTTGATAACATGAACCTGCTCCAGTCTTATAGCCATCCCCTTCCTGGAAATCCACCCTAGTTGTACTATGGAGAAAAAAAAATGGGGACATTATGAATCCTCCGCCCCAAGATTGCTTTCCCTCAAGCAATCCAAATGTGTGGACCACCCTAGTTGTCCGATGCAACTGATACCCAATGCCAGGATCCCATACAAACCACTGGGTACTGTTATGCCTTTGTGTCAAGTCGTCGGGAATAGACCTCTCAATGCCTGGATCCCAAACTGATCTCTCACTGTACTTATCATCAACCAATCCTCTTGGATTTCAATGCCACTATGGCCAATCATTTCCCAAGTCCCATGGCTCGGACCATGCTCTTTCTCTGGCTATAGTTGTCGCTTCATGAAGAAAATACCAACTCAACAACTACCTCCAATCCAACCTTTGGCCTAGGTCGAGGTCAATCCTGCTCTGCTGATGTTGGTCTAGTGCTACTGAAATATTGATGGATTGTCAGTCCACAATCCATGGCCCACTGAAACATGCAAGAACTCTCTCATCTAAGGACTCTTGTCGAAATGTGCCCTGAACTGAGAATGATACTCCATCAATAGGATACCAAATCATGATATCTCGCCAATCTATCTTGGGAAAATAATCAAATGCAGGGACACCTACATATGGAACAAGTCTATTGTGTTGTCGCCAATCCATTCTCAACCCATTTTTCTTTGTCATGTCCATCAACAAGATATGTCTGAAGAAGCGAGCCCCTTTCTATATAATATGCCAAAGTGGGAAAGATATGTTGCAAGCCCTATCTATGCACTCCTGGAGAGTTTTGGTCCCTGAAAGTGTTGCAGCTCTGTTGATTGCCTATGCATCGACCTGCACCTCATCAATGGGTTGGCCCAAAGATGGATGCACCACCATATCCAACAGCTCCTTCCTCCTCTGATCGGAAATTCCATGCTCCTATTGTCTACTAGCCTCCCACAAAACTACCCTATTGTCTTCCAACACCTCCTAAGGATAAGTGTCTGCAACTATTGTCACCCTGTTATATGTTTGTACATCTGTTTTCTCCTCCTCAATGGTTGACCCCAAGGGTAGTTGCACATCCATCAGAGACTCAATATGAACCTCCAACTAGCTCTCCCCAAAAGAGTCATCATGCATGTTGTGCATGTCCTCCTCCTCAGCTGACTCATAATCCAAAATGTCTCCTATAGGCTCCACTAATTTCTCACCTACATACTAGAATAAAAATGTGTCCTATTATCAACAACTCCACATGACTGCTCATGCTCCCTAGAGGTATCCTCGTATGACCCCATGGACTCATCTAAAGAAGATTCCCCATCCTGACATACAGAAGGGATGTCCTCTTTCTCTACTTCTACCACCTCACCTGCATCTCCCAAGCATGAGTGGTCGGGTCCCCAAGGTTATTTTCAGTTGAAGCAAAGACCCTTCCTCCTCAACTCATTCTTGTTGCCTGATCCAGCAAACTGGGGCTGCTCCTCCTTGGTCAACCGTCTCCTGAATATCCCAATGTTATGCTCAACCAACATCTCGGCTAGCTCATAAGCAGCATGTGAGACCAACTAATCTCTCCTCCAAATGCTCAGCAATCTAGTCTTAAATTCCTAGCAAATAACATCATGGCCCCTCAGACATGATGACAAAATGGATTGCATGTGTGCTATGACTATGTCACGATGATGTTTCCTAATGTTGAAGAATCATTGGAACATCTATAGGATCAAGTCATCACACTCCAACTCAAACATGAGGTCATAAACTTTGACCAAGGCCCTGGCTTCTAGAATCTCTAGTCTCTTCCCAACGGTAGGACCCTCACTATTATCCAAATCATGTAGGGTCTCCACTATCAACCTGGAGACTCCCCTCATAAATTTATCACTGTATGGAGGTATAGGTTCAGTTAACTTCAAGATATTGTTAAGACATTAGGCAATTGGAAGTTTGACTCCCATATAAGAGTGCTGCAAATACTTGGTTTGTGTTAACGCAAGCATGGTTGGTTTTAGAGCCCAAATCAAGCTCCTCCCATCTGATTGATCCACCTTGGGAAGGAATGAATCAATTTCTTCTAGTTTGAGAAGGGCTTTGGGTGTAACCCCCATACATCTCAAATCTATCCCAATTTTGATGATTTTGTGTGCCAAATCATGTTCTTATTGAGGTTGTATTTGTTGTAGCATACAAAGTATCCCATTGGAAATGGATTTGTTGATTGTTCCTGCTAGTTTATTAAGATGGTTTTCGAAAGCTTCATCCATTGTGAGAAGTACATACTCAATGATCAACAAGAATCTGAACCACATCTTAACAAAAGTACATTCTTGACTAACTCAACAAGAATCTGAACCACATCTTAACAAAAGTACATTCTAATATGATCAATTGACTCCGTACAACCTCTCCCTTTTCTTACTAATAGAAATGTCTCAACAAAATCTAGACACTGTCAACTGACAAAAAAACTCAAGACTCTAGCTCCACACATTTGGCATCATAACAGACTCAACTATGATAACAACATCATACATGCTCTCATCAATCATATCAACAATTTATTTTTACACTCACAATAATTTGACCTGCAGCATATATACATTACAATGCTCACTCAATAAGGACTCTAACTTGACACTTTGTCTTAGATCTTACAGCAATACAAGCTTGGTCAAAAGGTCTCAGAGTCTCGCAGCATTTATAGGTCACAAGCGTTCATGCCAAAATGATATATTCTGGAGACAACAGTTATTTTTATTGACTTGTAGGAGGGAAAACGTAGAGAATCATTTCAGGGTCTTGAAATAATATCCAAATCAACTTATTTGGCACAATAATCATAGATATCATCATGGGTGGCCATAAATATTGTTCCTTGCCAAAACATACTTTTCAGGAAATTACTCAGTGACATTGTATAATTTAAATTTCAAGAAAAAGAATGAACTAGTGAATAGAAGAACATGATATTTATGATGTCTGGACGGCTCAGAACACCAATAACTCCAGAAAAATCACCCAGATTTGGTCCAGACCGATGCACAGATAGTTGCAGATTATCAAATTGGTCACCCGAACAACTGCTCGAACCACATCGTTGGATTGATTACTCAAATTGAGCGACCAAATTGTTGTAAAAATTTCACATCACCGCAACGCACCAAATTGCATTGTATTACTATTTAGGAAACTCATGCGTAGATTCCCCAAGGTAGATTACTTGCATTGTATTATATGAACCGACCATCAGAAGTTTAGTTCGATTACAGACTCACCAAATTAATGCACAATTTTGACATACGTGCTATGTGCCTTACAAACCGACCATAAATTAATGTGCCCAATTTTAATCTGCATCGAATGTCCTACGCAGATGCAACACGACCTTTAGATATTCCAGTCAGTGATGGAATTCCTCAAAGATTCGATCACCTGGAACCCCTACACAACCATATTCTCACACTTGGGCATCCACGATCTAATACGCACAGATTACTCGTATGTATCATACCCACTTGCTTAGTTCATTGTCACTAGAGCTCAATGAAGAATCCATAATAGATTGAAATACGCCCAGATAAGGTAATTTCATGCTTCGTTATTTCCATTACACATACTATCATTGTCTAGTGGCTTACGTCAATTATGGTCCACGTTGCCACCCTACGCTCATCACTTCCTCGTCCCTTGGTAACAGCTCGATCTTTGCACGGGGACTTGACTCCAACAGAATTTGACTTCCATGACAATGCAACTTAAAACAACAACTTTATACATTCAACTTCGGACAGTTCATATTACACATTGATTCCCAACGAACAGTTAATGGGACAAAACTTGACTTCTGCTTCCCAAACAATCAATCTTCAATCTTGCTCAGACTGAATCCCCTAATGCAATTCTTCCCTCTGGATCCACATTCGCTGCAGTTTCCTCTGTTACGAATAAACAATCTGGAACTTGAAATTGAATACGACCCTTTTGAATAATCGCTCCCTCAAATATAATATTTTCAAAGGCCCTCGGAAATATCTTTGACGGCAACCATAAGATTTATGAATCCCCCTTAACAAATAATTCGCCCAGTAAAGTCATCCTTAGAATTTCTTTTCTTTACGGCCCCCATCAAAAAGAATAATACACCCTTTTATCCATGGCCCCTTTAAAATAAATCTTTGACCAAAAATAATTTCAACCTTTGCCTCTTTTAAAAAAAAAAATCCTCTGCAACTTTGGCACTTCCTAAATAAACGCTTGAAAAGTCCTTAATTAGAACTTCAGGTTGACAGGAACACCAGTTTTGATACCATTGTAATATGTTTTTCGAAGTATTTTACACGGAAAATTAACTCAATCATAATTTCTTCATTAAATTACCATTCAATTTACAGAAGATTTCCATGTAAAATTAAACAGGAAAATATATGCAATACAAATATACAAGTGCCCAGAATAATTTCAACTTTATTAATATATGTGAACTCGGGTTTTACATGTTGAGCTAAGAAATACCTGAGATAGATGAGATAGACCTGGCCCTCCACGAAAACTGAACTAAACTGCCACAGCTAAGCTCTCCTGTGAATTTTGGATGAATTCACCAAGAGGAGATGGGTTTTCACCCAATCTCTCTAAATCACTCGATGGTTTCCATCTTGGGGCTACCAATGGAGTAGAGAACATGGTTCTCAACCTCACATACAAGGAGCAATATCAAATCCAAGATGTCTCCAAATTACCTCCTCTTCTCCTTTTATAGATCTGATGGATAGATCTTCAAGCCTCTAGAAGCATCTTATTTTATTATTTTATTATTATTCTAGAAGATCCTCCATTGACTTTATCTTAGTGACTTTTAATTTAATTGTATTTTACTTAAGTTACTTTTGGGCCTTTTCCTCCAATTAATTATTTTTCCTTTAATCAAATGACTAATTAAGTAATTTTTAATTAAGGAAAATGGTAAATTTACCACCATACTCTCTCCTACCATTATAAGTCACTCCTCAACATTCCATCTTGAATATCTTATCATTTCGGTTCCAACTAGCTATTAAACTGAGGTGTTCCATCAAATAATCTTCTCGGAATACCACCTCGAGCATAATTAATTAATTTAGGCTCCATAATAATGTTAATTTTTGAAATGTGTTGATGATGAAATATGCCAAGAGAATTCCATTGGATCCTGTAAAAACTCTTCAAAACTCCCTCGGAACCCTTTATAACATGAACTTGCTCCAGTGCTCTGGCCATCCCGTGTCCTAGAACCCCACCCTACTTGTACTATGGAGAAAAATAAAAATGAGGACATTACATCAATGATACCTATTGTGATGCCTAATCAAGTAAGACTACAAGGCATGCAATATGACAAGCAGCTAATTTACCCATTTGGAGATGTTAGTATTCACTACTTTGTTATTGTAGTTTACATTGAATTTGAGGACTCTAGAGTCTATAGTTTTACATAACTTATTTTCTTCTATTTCGAGTCAATTCGCGTGAAAGAAGAAGCATGATATTTAAACAAAGTTGAATATAGTCTTCATGGTTCTAGTCAGTATCACATGATGCCTTCTCAAAAAAAATCATGAAGAGGACTCCAAACATATGCATATGTATTTTATTTGATTGGCTAGTAGGTAACGATATTCTATAGGTACACCAAGGCTGGAACAAGTGTGTTGGTGTGTGTGTGTGGAGGTTTTAAGGTCCTTTTTTGGGGTCTCAATTTTATATAAAGAAACTACTAAATAAGAAAAACATTTTTTTGTTTATTTCTACTACATGTTCTTTTTTTATTCCTTCAACAAAATATTTGCATTATCATAATTAATAGCATGTGCAATTCAAATAAATAGACAATAACAATTAAGAATAAAAATACATGGTTAATGGTGGCTCAATTATAGTGCTCCTTCTGGGACCACCAGACTGAATATGCCACACTACTAACTAGGAACAACATATTTGGCTTCCTAGCCCAGGGAACCTCCATAGGTTCCCTAGCCCTCATAGCCCAAGTCCAAATGGTGTTCAACTTCCCTCTCGCCTTCTCTTGGCTCTTCTTTCCCATGCTTCTCTATGAAAAACAATATAATCCCCCCTATTCCCCATGAAAACCCCCCTTTATGTCTCCCCCTCTTTAAATGCCCCACCCCCCACTATTCTCGAGCCACACCCACCTTATCTCGTCACCTACCCCTATGCCCCTTAATTAATACCTTGGATGGTCGATTCACCCAAGCACACCTCATTAATGTAATAAAATAATAATATATTTTAAAGGTTAGTCACATGAATTGATTCATATAAATCCCAATTAATCTAAATATTAAATTAATTTTAAATATACATTAATAATTAAAATTAAGGGTCAATCATTTAATTAACCACTAATCAAGTGTAATCATTAATCAAGCTTATGACTAATCATAAGCTTGATCATTAATCAAGCTTAAATTTGATCATGGCATAATCATTAATCAAGCTTAATCATTAATTAATCATATGGCATAATAGGCTAGAGAATACTAGTGTATGCATGCAAGGTGTGGATATGTAGCTAGCATGCACATACCTCATATGCATAATAATAACACTAACAAGGGTCTATCACATCAAGAAATCTCACAACATGTAGGATAATAACCTAATGTAGCATAATAAGATAAGGGATTAAGCTTTACAGGTGCTAGCTTGAAGCCCCGATGATGTGGATATTGGGGTAAAAAATAAAATTTATAGTTCTATGATTCCATATTTGTTCTCTCCAATTGTGATAAGTAATCCCCATAGGTGATTGAGTTCCAAAACAAATTTTCTCCTTATTTTCATGAATTCCTTGTATCTCAATATCCCTTTTAGGAAACCTCTCCAAGAGAATATTTTCCATAGTATTCATGAACTATTGCATTTCTTCCATATTGCCATTCATCTTGTTTTCTATTTCATCCATCATTTTTATTTTAAGGTTTTCTTCAAAATTACCTCAATCCACCTTTTCCAAGAAACTACTGTCAATTTCATTGACTTTCTTCTTTAATTGGGAGAATCTAAATTCTTTTTCTTCACTTCCTTCCTCGGTCTTAGAAATTCCTTGAGGAGGTTTATTTGGTGTAGTAGCTTTCTTTAGAGGCATATAATAGTACTTTTATTTACCACAACTTTCAGTCACCAAAAATTAGATCTTCTAATCAAAAGTTATGTCACTTTTCAATTATGTACCTTTAAAAACTTAATTTGGAGAATATCTGGATGGTTGACCTTTTTCTTGATATATCTCTCATATTTGAACATTTTTTAATATGAAAATTTGTCATGTAATATGTCATCTCTACCATTCCATGGGTTTGACTAGAATTTGATGTGCTAAGTGAAAGTGATGATAACTTTCCCAAAACTTACTAATTTTTGGCCTCATCCTGAGAGCAAAATTGTATGATGTGCCACTTTTCCAATTCTTCAAATTTGATTATGAAATTTTTACCTAAGGTACTTGATTGCCTCCTTAGATCTATTAAAATTTCACAATCTAAAGTGTCCCAGAAAAAAGTTGTAAAGAAAATGCCATGATCACTCGTTTGAAACTTATTTGGGACCATTCACAAACCCTAACTTCCACATGGTATATATCAGAAATTATGGCGAACCAAAATCTAAAACTTTTACTAGATGTGCCTTGTGATTCCTTCTTGATATCCTCCAAAATTCATACACTAAAACATCTCATAATATATATATATTACTGAGATGATGTGTTTGAAACAAATTTCAGAACCAATTACAAACCCTAACTTTATAGTGTATATCTCAAAAAGTGTAGCAAGCCAAAATATGATATTTTAACCAAATGTTCCATCAATTTATCTTCAATATGCTTAAATTTCAACCATCTAAAATATTCTAGACAAAAAAATTATAGCAAAAATTCCAAAATGACATATTTGAAATAGCAAAACCCTAGGTTCATATCCTCTAATATCAAATGTCATGAACCTTGCACCTTAAAAATGATAAAAAACAATAATTATACTCTGCTTCAAGATGGGGGGGCTCCTTTTACATTGAATACAATGTGTAGGACAATATTTTCATGATCCTAAGACTAGAATCTCCTTAATGTATTCCTATGTGGGTCGGGGGGAAGACAAAGGGGTCAACTCTTTATCTTAATGGGATTTATTTGGAATTTTTGGATGGTGGATGTTGTAGATATCTAGATATCCAGATATCAAGAATTCTAGCATTTTCTATAATAAAAGAATATATGGAAATACCGAAATCAAATTTAATGATGCAAGACTATTATGTGCCTACCATGTGTCAACCACGTGTCAGATGGCATGGCACAATATGACTTGAAGACACGTGGCCACAACATTACTACATATCAATGGTAGGAATTGTTAATGCGACCTAGAATAGTGAAACTTTTAAGGACCATAACTTTGTATCTGGACCTCAGAATTTTATAAAAAAATATATCATTGAAAAACTTTCGATGAGCAAAAGACAATGATAGCGTTAGAAAATAAACTCAAGATAGTTAAAAGAATAAAGAAAAAAATAATACCCCACCACCATAATGTAACCTTAAAGTTCCTTGAAGTTGGATATGTTACACCTTTTCTCCCATAATACCCCTATAAAGAATATAAAAGAATGTGTTTTCTTTCTAGAAATTATAAATGCAAGAACCACTTTGATATTTGTGTAAATATTCATGCATCAATATAATAAATCTCATCAACACAAATGATCACATATGATATAACCTTTATGAAAATTCGGTTTACAACATTCAAATGAAAAAATCCTCATAAAACTCATAAATATAATTACAATTTTTCTACTTAAAACTTTTTTTTTCTAATACTCCCTCCACTTAATTTTTAAGTAATAATATTTTGTTTCAATATTACCATTACATCCAAGATTAAGATGTTTTCATATTGACTACTACCGGCAACACTAAGCTCATATCCTCCTACTTTCAACTTCACCCAAACAAAGTGATGCCCATACCAAATCCTGTACCTTAAACGAAAGAATATACAGGAATTATAATTCTACTTAGTTTGTGTCAATTGCCATGACAAATCTTGAAGTGAGGGTCATTATAAATTTTGAAATCTTACATCTCCAAGTTAATACTAAATTATCAATTAGAGATATAATATTTACTCACATATATACATAATTCATTCAAAGTATGTGCAAGAATAATGGTCTCTCTAATACATTTAAAATGAATTAAAAAGAAAAGAAAAAATCACACTATTATTTATACTTTCAAATAAAAGTAGAAAAATATTTTTTTACTATGGTTTTTAAAATTAAATAGATTTAATTATTAAAATAATAAAACATTTAAATTTTAAATAGATTTAATTATTAAAATAATAAAACATATTATAATTATAAATGTAAAATTAAATAGATTTAACTATTAAAATAATAAAACATTTTAAAATTTTAAATAGATTTAATTATTAAAATAATAAAACATATTATAATTATAAATGTACTTGTTAATTTAATTTTCAAATTTTATTATACATCATTTGATATATAATAAAATTTGAAAATTAAATTAACAAGTAAATTTATAATTATAATATGTTTTATTATTTTAATAATTAAATTTATTTAATTTTAAAAATTATAATAAAAAAATATTTTTTTATTTTTATTTGAAATATATATATATATATATATATATATATATATATATATATATATTAGTAGAAATTCTTTCAGTAATAATCACATTACATGCAATGGAACGTGGTCGACGCGTTTTGAATCAACCAGTGTGGTTCATCATCAAGACTATGAATTACACTGGTTGGTTCGAAACGCGTCGACCACGTTCCATTGCATGTGATTATTACCGAAAGAATTTTTACTAATTTATATTATGGATCACAGAAGCTTAAATTCTATATATATATATATATATATATATATATATATATATTATTTTACTTTAATTGTATTTAAATAGGTGGTACATATTAGTCACCATGTAGCTTGTTAATTAACAAGTTTACAAATAGAATTTTCAAAGATTAGTGTGATTTTCAAAGAGTTAGAAACTAATTCAAATTTGACAACACACTAAGCGCTATATTAAATACTACATAAGATCGATATGATAGATTCTCATCCAGTTTCGTAACATTGATTTTTTTAATATTTAGGTATGACGTGCAATTATATATAAGTATATTTTATTGGTCATATTCTTGGTGTCAATTTCCAACAACTATAATCATGCAATCGGATATGTCACTCCACCTAATAAAAAATACACATATTTCTTTAATACATATAAATAATGTATATTGATTTTTATTAAAATTAATAGTTTAAATATATAAAATAACTTCCACTATATTAATAATGTAATATAATATTAACTAATATTTTAAAATAAAGTAGTATGAATATTAGTATTATTTTAACTAATATTTTAAAATAAAGAATTTGAAATTTTTATGATAGTAAAAATTTAAATAATAAAAACATTTTCTTTTAAAATGTGAAATATATGTTCATACTAATTTTTTAAAATATTTGTAATAATATTAACATTCTTAATTTATTAATTTGTCAAAATTATAAAGATTTAATTAAAAAAAAAAAAAAAATTTGGTTATGAAAATAAAATTATAAATAAACTATTTAATTCCTTATGATTTTTTTTTAAAATTTTAATACATCAAAGTTGATCTTATTAAATAGCATAATTATCATGGTTTTCATCAATATTCATATGATTGGTATAATCTTGAAATAGATAAATAGAAAAATAAAAAGAATTGAGAATGCAAATTAATGACTAAATATCTTGTATATAAAATCTTTTGGTGATAATCACATATGAGCATATCATCTTCAGCACTAAATATCTTATTTGTGGTTATTGGAGAAATTGATGAGTTATCATTGAAGATCTCATCCTTAGTTGTCTTCAAATAAGCTAGGACTTGAATTCTATAGAGTAAAGTGCAACCTCTTTCTCTACCATCATCATCTGCTTAAATAAACAATATTTGACATTGATGTCTTTGTTCCTAGAAAAGATGTGATGAAGAGGATTTTTTATACTCAATTATGGCATATATCACAACATGGAGAATGAGGGTGGCAATGGGCTATGTGGTTTCACTTTTTCTTAATTTGGTTTATTGAACAAAACATGTGCATTTTCCACTTGTGACATGTTCAAATGGTAGTGAAGTAAACCATGACATACTCACAAAATATCATTAACCATGACCTTTCAATACATTATTCTATATCATTATATGCATATAATGCATTAAGAAAAAACACTTTTAACATGAAGTTTTAATACATATCTCATGATAAGAATTTGATACTATTTTTCTTATCACTCTTAATCTATGATAATTGTATGAGATAATAAGCTTGTTATATATATACATAAAATGTATTTTATTTTTTTAATTGTAAAATAAATCATATTATAAAAACGTAATAATATTTTTTCATTTTTATTTTTTAAACTATTTAAGAGAATTGATAATTTGATAGAAACTTAAAATTGTCTTTTTTATTACTCGTCTTTTTTGGTAAATTAGGCTAATCTATATTAATTTGAAAGGAGAAACAGTATATATGCTACAGGTTGGGTTGGTAAGTTGCGCTTAACCAATCCTGGCCTTTGTTGCGTAGATAAGGGGCTTCCTCCGTGGAGGAAAACAACCCGGAGGGTACATAAAACAGAAAATTACAAAATGTGTTGTAGCACTAGTGAAAATAGAAATTTTGTAGTAATAGCAAGCATGACAAAAAACAAGGAAGAACTGAGTTGTTGCGCAGTCATTAGTCTTCGGGTTCATCATTGTTGTCTTGATCTTCTTCCAATATGGGACAGGCGTATGCCTGTGCAGTAACTTCCTCTTCAGCGAAGGGTAGACGCAGAGGCTTGGAGACCAATCCACAAATGATGGGAGCCACCAAGTATTCTGCATCTGGGACGCGCGTCCAGGTACCTTCTGAATCCATTATCCAAACATTTGTGTCATCCCCCTCATCTTCCTGGGCCGAAAGAGGCTCAGTCCTGCGAGGTAAGGGGTGCTCCTTGTGTGCAATGGTGGACTTCCTTGTTCTACTTCTGCCTCTCTACATAACATGCAAGGGGGCTTCCTCCTCCTGATCAAGTTCGGGGCTTTGGGGAGCCTCTCTGGCGTGAGTGCCCGAGGAGGAGCCTTCAATAGATTGCAAGCAATTATCTAACCCCCGGTGGTATCGACCAGGGAGCACTCCTCTCTGGCCTCCTCGGATAGTTCTTTGTCGCAACCTAGGTGCCATTTTCAGCTGAAGCAGCGGAGGTGCGAAGCAAGGGGAATGCATAGCAAGGAGGGAGGTGTGAAGAAAGGTGCACGACAACGGGCGCGAGATAAAGTGTGCACCCAAACTTATGAAACTAGCTGGACAGATGGTGCTGGGTTGAGGTGTGCAATCAGGGATGAGTGTAGCTCGGGGAATTCTGCGCAGCACAACACTAGGGGGTAGGCTGCGTGGCTGACTAGGCATGTAGAATGGCAAGAACTGTAACAACAGATAAACCTGAAGGAGCAGATTGTGTGTCTCTTTTTGCTGAATGGCCTTCCCTTCAATAGGCTTATGACACATGCGAAGAGGCTGAGCATAATTGTGCCTCGCACAGAGCTGCATGCTGTAACGGTTTTCCTGAGAAGCTACATGCGATGAGTTATGGTTGATCAGCATGTCAATCTAGGTGCTCATTCAGAACGATTGCGTCAGAGAGGTACCCTAGAGGGGGTGATGTTGTCCAAGCGTGCCTTCATTATGCCTTATCTCTATCATCTCATGTGGATGTCATCCAAGTGGATATTGGTGGCCACTCGCCTATTCCACTTGGGGCCCCACCATAGTCTCTTTCAATTTTTTAGTTTTGGCACAACTTACTATTTTTAGCAGTTTTTTGGGTCATGAACTTCTTAAGCCGTTTTGAGGCCCTAAACGACGTTTTTTGGGCATCGTTTCTTTGACAAATATAATTTTGTTCCAAAATCTACATTCGCGGTCGACAGTTGTAGTCCTCGGATATATCTTTCTAATGATGTATCATGTGCATCAAACGGAGATAATATGCTAAAGTTACGACCCCGGGAAATTGATGTACCAATTTACCCCAACGGGGCCCATAGTTTGGTGTTTCATCTCCTAGGGTTAGATTTTTGGATGTTTAGGGTTTTCCATTGTTTCTCAATAATATATATGCCTTCAAGCCTCATTGTAACACAAAGTTCAGAGGCTTGTAGCCGCCACATCTCTTCTCAGAGATAAGCTACCAGTGCCCTAGCTAGTTTATTTCCATTCTGTCTGTAAGCAAATTTTAGTTCTTTGATATTAATGAAATGAAGTGTTATTTATGTTGCATCTTTGTATTTATGGTTATATGTGTATACTATTGCGTTCCTACATAAATCCAAATCAGGATGATTGCTAGAGTGAGGTTCCACATCGGGTGAGGACCTGCGCTGCAGATCTTCGTCCTCTTGGACGTGGGAGAGGCAGTTGTCATGCGTCCTTCTGTTGTCACCCACATCCGAGTGTCTTTTTTATTACTCTTAACCTATGTTATAATTAACATATTAATTGTGTTATATATACATAAAATGCATTTAAAAAAATGTAACATAAATCATATTACAAAATTTTAATAATATTTTTTTTTCATTTTTTTTTCTAAAATATCTAAAAGAATTGATAACTTCATAGTACTTGGGTCAGGTTCATGTCTCGATTGAGACAACTATGACTCCTAACCTGTATTAATTATATGACATAATAATTATATTATATATACATTTTTTTTAATATTTTAAAATGGATTATATTGTCCACAGGGTCTCAATGCTCTGTTAAGACACTCCTTGATGTGAAGTCACCCAATTAGGGTGATATATTGCACATGATGAAGATGTAGTCCTGTCAAAAAAAAAAAAAAAAAAATATATATATATATATATATATATATATATTAAAAAGTTAATAATGCTTTTTCTATTTTTATTTTTCAAGAGATCTCAAAGAATTGGTAATTTGACAGTTCTTGCTATCTTGAGATGCATATATTAGGGGATCCTATGTTTTTAGCCTTATCATAATGGACCAATATATGGAGTATGGGTAGCAAACTAGTTTTTTCATACTTTTCAAATTTTGACTAAGTTTCAGAGAACGTTATGGGTCTTTTTGTAATAATTGTTTAACCTTTTTATTGAAGTCAAATTCAAATCATTAAACTGTTCTTTCCTAAATTAAAATTGAAGCCACTTAGGTTATAAAAGAAATTCTTGTTAGATGAATATAATAATTACGTTTTCATGCTAAGAGGCGCTCTATAATCCAATACATGAGGGAAATGTGGTCAGGTAACATTATATATATATATATATAACGTTACTTTAAAAATCAATGTCGACCATAAATAAAATACTTCATTTTTAACTTTATTTTACATCAAACTTTATATAGTGAGATAAAGTAATTGAAATTATATATATATATATATATATAGAGATATTAAGAATCAATGGTATTGACTCATGGTATTCATGTGGAATATAACTTATTTAATGGGGAAATTAAGCTATCCTAGACTCCTTGATGTGAATTCACCAGTTCAATTCCCCACCCCTTGATGTGAAGTCACTGGTTCAATTCCCCACCCCTTGATGTGAATTCACCGGTTCAATTCTCATGCACTCCTTGATGTCAAGTCACTCGTTCCCAGCCCTTGATGTGAAGTCACCAGTTCAATTCCACACCCCTTGATGTGAAGTCACCTGTTCAATTCCCCACCATGGTGATATATTGGACATGATTGAGATGTAGTCATGCCAAACTAGCCTAGATCCATCTTAGATTGATGTTATATTGAAAATGATGGCATTAAATCTATGTAGCTTGTAAAGGTAAAGCTTTTAATCTATGTAGCTTGTAAAGGTAAAAAATTTATCTATGTAGAGTGTATCATGTAAAGATAAAACTTTTAATCTAGGTAGCTTGTAAAGGTAAAACTTTCATTTATGTAGCTTGTAAAGGTAAAACTTTTATGGATATGTTCGTGTTGGGCATTTGTCTAGATATGATTGGAGGTGGGGGGGAATATTAGGAAAAATATAATTATTACATTTTATCTAATATTATTATAGATTCACTTCTTATTGTAATTTTTCTTTATATTTCAAGTTTAAAAGTAAACTCAACTATAAAATTAGCAAGGGGTGATGGGGAATATTGACTAAAATGTTATATTTAAGGCTCGGGTATGACGAGAAATATTAGTTAAAATGTAATAATATAAAATTTTAATTAATATTTCCCCCCACCCATTGCCACTTTTTATTGGGTGGAGGTGGTAATAAATATTGGGTAACATATAATATTCTAATATTATATTTTATTCAAGATTTACCCCAACCGGATTCACTTTTTATTAAAAAAAAACTGAGGTTTATAAGTAAACTTAACTCCTATGTAAACATTTAACCCTAGTATAGTAGAGATGGTATAATATTTAACATTTTGACTCGATAAAAATAACATTAATAAAATAAAATCAATCTTATAAAAAACATGAAATTATTAATTATATTTATATTAATAATTGCGCCTAGAGTCCACCGTTCTCTATTAAGGCACTCCTTGATGTGAAGCCACCGGTTCAATTCCTTGCCCCGATCGGGGTGATATGTATTGGACATGATGATGAAGATGTAGTCCTACCCAGCTTACGAAAAAAAAATTGCACCTAAAGGCTCTATAGAACCCAGTTTGGTAGAGATGTTGTAATGTAATGTTTAACATTTTGACTAAGTCAAATTACATAATAATAAAAATTAAAAGATTAATGTATTGTAAACTAAACATTTTAACTTGGTCAAAATAAAATAAAATAAAAATGGTCCATGGTATTGACTCATAGTATTTGTGTGGAATGTAGTCTATTTAAAGGAGAGATATTAAATCTTCCTAGAGTCATCTTAACTCTGGATCTACCAAGTGCGGAGAAGGATCAAATATCCTGAGAGGCAAACCTCTTTGAGAGTGAAAATATATTTGATCCCTCTTGGTAGATCAGGAATTAAGATGGATCTAGGTTGGTTATAAGTAATAATTAAAACAGCCTAGATCCATCTTAACTTTGAATCTATGCTTGGTAGATCTAGAGATAAGATGGATCTAGCTTGGTATTATATAGATGTTTGTATACTTAATATATGGATTATTAGTTTTGATTGTGATTGTGATTGCAAAAAGAAAATTCTAAAATTGTGATTTTTTGTTTTATTGTATAAATTTTTTTTATTAATATAGTATTAAAAATTTATAACTTCTATTCATAAATGTATTTATTATTTATAATATAATAATAATAATTAAATTTTAAAATTCCCATGGGGTGTAGAATATATTATGACAGTTAAGTCACCCCTCGATGTGAAGGTCACGTGTTGAAACTTCTTGGGCAAAAATCTAGCCATGTTAAGGGCTTGTGTGGCCAAAGTTGGGTACAATAAGCCGGTAATTTTGATGGCTTAGATGCCCTTGGGTCACAATTTGTCAAACCATAGATCAAGCCTAATGTAATCTCTACAAAACTCAAACTACTTAACAAACAAAAATGAATAAATAAAATTTAAGATCTAATTAAATTTAACGTAAATTAATATATAAAATCTCATTATTTATTACACATTCTTTATTTATATTTACATTCATGCAATAATAACAAAAATTATTATATATTAATAAAAATGGGACTTTGAGACAACCTTACTTTTGGTTTCTTATTATAGGTCTTTTGAACGTTATTACATTTATTTTTACAATGCAATAATAATAAAAACTAGCAATTGCACCAAATGTTGCAAAGGAAACGTCGTAAGGCATAAATTTGAGAATAATCCTCATATATAAAAGTCATTGAAGTTAAAAATTAGTAAACAAAATGTTATTCAAAGGTAGAAGATAAAGAGAAATAACTTACACTATTCTAATTTTTTTGAGATTCTATAACCTTTAAGAAAAAGACAAATCACTTACATTGTGCCAAATTGCTAAAGCCTACCTACATAAAAACTAAATGAGGATAATCAATTTGGAATAATGTAAAATATTTCTCTATATCTTCTAACTTTGAATGAAATTTTGTTTACTAATTTTTGTTCTCAAGGATTAATTGATATAATATGTATATATAATAAATACATACTCAAAATAAAATGGAGAAAATGAGTTTTTATCTTTGAGTGGATCACATACAAGCACATTATTAATAAATTAAATACTAAGATGTATGCTCTTTCCAAAGCGCTTACTAGATATATATACTTTATTCTTTTACATTTTAACTTATTATTTTACTTTATTTTATATTATATTATTTTATTATTCAAGTATATATATTATATTCTTTTAAATTTGAACATACCTTAAGACATTTTATCAGTTTCTCTTACACTCAGATTGTTTTGCCTTCAGAGAAATATGATTATTACAAATTTACAATGGATGCATTTTTACCTGACTTATTTGCAGTAAATATCCTAATTTTTACCCTTAATCTGGGTCAGCATTCATTGTTATGTTGATGCATTGTGAGAATTGGGTAGTTTTAGACAGAATAATTCAATAATGTTAATTTGAAGAAAAAGTTGTGGATTGGTAATTTGTTAGTCATTCCATTGTGAATAGACATTAGTTTATATGCTAAAACAAATCAATGTTCAAATCCATATTCACACTTCAGTTATGTTTTACTAAGGTGTTATAAACATTCAAGGCATGTATGAATGGAGATTTCATTCCAAAATTTTCAAACTCAAAATAATACAATGAAAGTTTTTTTTTTAGAAGTAGAAATGATTTTTAAATCTAAAAACTATAATTTACTAGAATTTTCTAGAAGTAAATATGGTAAAAATGATTTTTAAAGCTAAAATCTATAATTGAAGTACCTCTTTTAGTACATGCTTTTTTTTTTTGATATATCATCTCCAAGTTATATGACTTCCTAATTTTATATGTCTATAGCTCTGCTCTTGCTTCTGTTACATAAGCCAATTTAGGAAGAGTCTAATTTGAAAATTCCAACCAAGCCATGGGAACCTGGGAAGTAAAGACTTCATAACAATTTTCACAAATCAAATCACCATTTAATGTGTGACCTTGAGCCACTGGAAGTTAATGTAGAAATTAAGTAAAGACTTCACAACAATTTTCACACATCAAACCACCATTTAATATGTGACCTTGAGCCACTGGGAATTAATGTAGAAATTAATATAGACATTGGGAATCAGATTTTAAAGCTGAACTTATATATATAACTGATCAAGTCTTTATATGCCAGTCAATGTAATTTTCTAAAAACATATTTTTTAATGTGCATATTTTAAAACAAACCATATTTGCCTCTTTAAAAAACTTGAAAACTTAGATTCAATTTTAAAGCCTACCTACTACCTTTTCCAGCTTCATGCAACTCACTAAACAACAAAAGATTTTTAATTTCTCCTTCAATTTGTTTTAATGAAAAACACCTTCAATTTCTTTTACACGTTTATGTAGACATATTTTATCTTGGGAAACTCAAATGCACACAATCCTGTAAATTTCCCTCTCGTGTTTAATATGAAGACAAAGTCTCTTATGTTTAATATGGAGTAATAGTATTTATATATTGTAAAAATATATAAAATAGTTGGTATTATTTAAAAAATGGATATTTTTAGACCAAGGCAAAAATTAATGGAAATTCTTTTGCTGAATGTTTCACAATATTGATATCGAACCTGTGGGCATCTGGCTCTGAAGATGCGAACCCAATACAAAACCAGTCCACCAGTGTCTTCCTCATTTGATATGAACGAATTCTCTGGTGGCAAAACATACTCCGCCCCTTCTGCAAAGTGAAAATTATTACTCTAAAACATCATACTTACAATTGTAACAGATATTGAAACCAGGGAAACCCAATTGAATCAACTCCCTTGTTTTTTCCAAATTCTTCGAAAATATTTCTTAATGTGAAAAAGTATAATACTGTTGAGATGGAAGCTTCCCAGTAATTCAAATCCGAAGGAGACGAAAAACATATAGGATGATATATAACAAAACATGAAAGAATGTTAAGCTAGCTGAGGAATCTGAGTATCCTCTCACCTTTGTGCAGCAGCAACTTGGCATCGCTTTTTACCTTAAAGGAAGAGGAGAGATCTGCGTGTCTACCACTCCCTGGGACAAATATTAATAACACTCACTGTTTTCAGGAAATATATTTTTCACTACGCCCACTCATCACCTTTCGGTCTCCATCATCTGAGACCCCACAATCTCCTCTAGCAACCACATTCCCATCAGCTGCTACTGCAGAAGATGAATGATTCGATATATTTAGGAATATATTGTCAAATAATTTGAGGTCATGAATTGCTTGCCCAAACAATCAATTAAGGTCACCGAATGAAGTTATGAAGATTAGTTAGTATCCAATTTAAAAAATGATAATTATGTACATAGCAAATCTAAATGCCCAGAAATTGTTGAGGTAACTAACAGAAAATTATTCGATTAGGAACACATCAAACTGTAAAATCCGAAAGAGGAAATGCACATAGCATGAATATATGAAATATTTTTTCCATTGTGTAAAAGAAGTTCAATACTTTGGATTGAAACAAATGAGCGTCCATGATCAGATTTTGAAATCGAAAAATCATAGCTACTTCATATGCACTAAAAAATTGCAGGAGTTGATAATTTTGTAGACTCCATGTGCCAATTTTCACTCAAATAAATAATTGGTTGCATTGAAAAAATCAGTAACAACAAGCTAACAAAATAGAATGAACTAAAGTGGATCGATTTCGTAACAAAATATAACAATGGACCCCAGCTGCTAATCCTTCATTCCAACATAAATTTAAATAGCGAATCCAAGAGAGAGTGAAAGAGGGGCGGTTCTCATCTTTATCATCTTCCTGTGCTAAAGCCGAAAGATTCAAATCGAATATTGGTGGCATCTCGTTATCCATTTCACAAGGAGAGGTATTTGTGTCTACCTGCACCCCCAAGAAAGAAAACGAATCAGAATACGTGTTGCAGGTATTACATTTTTCAGTACGCCCTCTTCCACCGACTCGTGACATTTGTGTCTAAGCATCTCAGGCCCCAGAATCTCCTCAAACAACTTTGTTGGCATCGGCCGCTGCTGAAGAAGATCGATAACGTACTCCACAAGATCGAGGGAAATACTAGGGTTAGAACAAAGGCGATCAGCGAAAGGAGTCCAACTGGGAAGTTGGATCTCAAAAGGAGGAGGAGGAGCAATCCTTTTGACTTTTTGATCCTCCATTTCGTCTCCTCAATTCATGAAAAGGTGATTCGAGGGTTTCCCTTGTTCAGCGATATTAATTGCTTGAGCTTCAATGGCATAACGGAGAACAACAACGAAGAGCAAAGGGCGTGTATGCAGAAGTGAAACCCTTGCCAGTTGCCTCGGAAGCTTTCATGTCGCACTAAAACCATGGGAACCAGAAAACCCTTCTCTACTAACGAAAATCACCTTGCTAGTTAGAAAGCAGTTAGAGAGTATTGAACTATTGATAGACAATTACAAACAAGTGAATAACTAATAATAAATCATAAATGACAATTGTCACAGCTGAAATCAACGGATAATGATAACTCAATTGTCTCACAAAAAATCTAATGGCACATATTATGACAGGAAGACAGCTAGGGGATTTGTTTTCAAATAACACCGCCTTACGGCGTAATTATTATATATTATTAAAAGTGGAACTTTGAGTCGAAGATTAGGAACATTTCGAATGGAAAAATTGCTCTGACCTAGGTCTAGCCGACTCTGCCCCTGCTCTGACATTCTGAGCTCCTTACACTGCCCCGCGGCCTCTGTCATTGTCGGCCCTGCATGGGCTCCCCCCGAGGCCCCTCGTCGGAGCCGGATGGGGCTCGTTTGCCCCCTCATTCAACGATCTTGTTGCTGGTAGATTGCCTAAGAATGATGCCTCATTCTTTCCTCAACTCACCAACTGCTCAGCTTTTTCTCACCCTGATATCACTGCTGCTACCTCTAACAGCCAGCAGAACAAAGGAAAAGAGGCAGTGGACCTCTCAGCGAACCACACTGCAAAAAATTTTGCCCCTAGCACCACGGTCGTAGCAGAGGATGTTGAAAATGAGGAGGCCAGCGTGTCAATGGCATCAAAGCAAACAAATTCATGCCACCCAAAACCTAAGTGGACATCGGAAGTGATCATCCCAGATCCAGGAATTGCAGTTTACAAACAATATATGCAGGAGCACGCAGTGATATGAAAATTAATGGGAATCTGGCCAACGGAAAGAGCCCTTAAGGGTTGGATCCACTCAAAGTGGAAACCAAAGGGAGAAATCAATCTACAACTCGGATCCAAAGATTTCTTTACATTAGTCTTTGGTCTTTTGGAAGACCGCGATAGAATATTTGAAGGAGGCCCTTATTTCTTCAACTTTGTAGGTCTTTACATGAGTTTTTGGAAGGAAAACTTCACACCTGAGAAATAGGATTTCACTAGAGTCCCCGTCTGGGCTAGGTTGTATTCCCTGCCCATGGATTATTGGGCACCCTCTGTCCTCAAAGCCATCGAAGATGAACTAGGAGAATACATCCAAATGTCTGAGGGAACCAGGAACAGACACTACATCTCCTATGCAAGAATCTATGTTTACATCGATGTCTCAGGGACACTACTGAAATCCATAAGGCTCAACTATAGGGATGACATCTGGACACAAAACATTGATTACGATTATATACCTTTCAGATGTTGAAAGTGCCATGAGCATGGGCACCTCTTCCGTGAATGCCCTCAAAACAAAGCACCAACAATTGAAGACTACACCAGCAAGAAGAAGGATGAGCGAGGATATACTAAAGTCGAAAGCAAGAAAAAATAGAGTAAAAGAGCATACATAAAGAAATATCAACTCAACGTCACTCAACATAACAAATATGAAGCTTTGAACACCACACAGGAGGAACTAGCCCCTCACAGCACTGTGGAAGAACAAAACAAGCTGCAAGAATATTCCTCAAAAAACAACCATCTGAAAGTTGAAGCTCAGGAACAAAGCATGAATGAAAATGAACAAAATCAGGAAGACACAGAGATGGAGAAGGCACAGGAAATATCCACCCCAGAGTAAAATGCGATAGAAGAGATTCTAGAGGGAGTCGACCTCAAAAATATAGCAAAATAATGGAAAAAATGGCATAGAGATCATCCCAAAATATTGGATCCAAAAAATCGAACAGCTGGTCCTTTTACAAGAGGGTATGAACCAACCTCCAAACAGGTGTTCCTTTTTACATTTATTTTTACAATGCAATAATAATAAAAATTATTATATATTATTAAAAGTGGAACTTTGAGTCGAAGATTAGGAACATTTCGAACGGAAAAATTGCTCTGACCTAGGTCTGGCCGACTCTGCCCCTGCTCTGACATTCTGAGCTCCCTACACTGCCCCGCGGCCTCTTTCATTGTCGGCCCTACATGGGCTCCCCGTGAGGCCCCTTGGTTGATCCGGATGGTGGCCCATCTACCCCCTCGTTCAGGGATCTTATTTCTGGTATATCACCTAAGAATGACTGTACTTATGCCTCCAATATGGAATTAGGCCTCCCTGGTCCTTAGAGTTACTGACAGGGACCCCTCCTCCATTATCCTTACCATTGAATTATGGAGTTCCTCCTTCTCCTCTCATCCGCAGATCAATAGCGCCTCGAATATCCTCCCAGGAATAATATGTTGGTCTTAGTGGAAAGAAAGAAATGCCAGAACTTTCAAAGACTTACAGAGGCTGAAATAATAGATGATCTCAACTATCAAGCAGATCCACTGCAAATCGGTCACCCTCTAGAAGTCAGACAATCCCTCCAATCCACCTTCTCGGGAGGACCTTCACATTCTGCTGATGTTGGAAATATATATCTCTGTCCCTCTTGAGATACCCTACAGCTTCCCCCCCCCCTGGGTTACTGATCTCTTATGGCTGCCTCCAGAGACTGGTTTCATAAAGTTAAATTACGATGGCGTTGTAAAAGGAAACCTGGGTAACTCGAGCTTCGGCGGAGCTTTCAAAAATTCCATGGGGAAAATCATATGGCTCTATGACAACAATCTTGGCCATTCAATAAACAATGCAGTAGAACTTCAAGCTCTGGAAAACGGTTTGGAGATTGCAAGGGATCAAAAATTCTGGCCTCTAATTGTGAAGGGGGGTTCGATGGTCGCTACCCATGTTTGTCGGAAACTCCAACAAGGCTGAAGTGTTATGGAGGTTTCAGATAGTTGGCAGCTTAAAAAGATTATTTATCGGATCAAGATCCATATTAACCATGCCAAGGGTGTCTCCTTCCAAACTTTCAGACACAGAGTGAACCAGCTGGCGGACTGATTGGCCAATGCTAGGGTAGAAGGTAATCTCCACCTCCTCTCACAAGCATGGGATGATCTCGTGCAATCCAAGGTAAACAAATATTGTGACATCATCGTGATTTATGAAAGGCTATACAAGTACAAAATGGATTAGCTGGGTTGTTGATCCTCCTTCGATTGCATCATGATATTGTTCCCTCATAACCTCCTTCGCATCAACAGAGGTATTAACGCCTCCACATATTCCATTTTCAGTCGCCCTTTGGGCCTATTCAACTTCATGCACCCATGCCGCACTAACCACCCTCTGCACTGCACGTGATTTCTCATCATTTCCCTTCCCTCGATTTCCCATCATCCCACCTCGCCTGCGGCCTAAGTATACCCGACCTCCAGGCTTATTATCTCATTCCACTGCGAGAATTCTCCCAAATGCTCCCCCACCCCCTCCATGCCAAGGTTACGCCCTATTTCTCTACCTTGGAGCATTGCTCTCTCCATTCCCATTAAACCTAGTTCTCTTCTTACTCTGCACTGCAACCTTCCATTCTCTAATCCCTCCATCTACATGCCTCCTCACCGCTCTGATACTCTGGCCCAAGGGAGGGGTGGTCGTGGTCGCAGCTTGCGTTGGTATTCCTCTAACAGACCTCCAACTACAAGAGTGGATACCGCCGCAAGAAATGCAGCCATCATTTATGAGAACACCACCACTCAGGAATCTAAGGATCACATCCTCAAGCTGGAAAACAAAGCTAGGAACGTCCACCAAAGGGTATCCATAGAAGAGGTCGATGCTTTCATCAACTGAATACTGGATCCCAGATTAACCAGGGCGAGGGAAAACATATTTAGCAGAGCTATTGAGCTCCACTGGCAAACTAAAACCATGTTATCTCTGGATCTGCAAGAGAAGCGGGAATGTATTAACGTGGTGGTAGACGCTCTTGCGGAGAAATTCCTGATCTATGTGGGGGAGTTCCACCACTAACGTTTTGTTGATAAAACTCTTCCCACTACGCATGCTCGAGAGAAGAACTACCTATAGACACGGTATGCCAGAGATCAAAGGGGAGGTAGCATGCCCCTCCACGATTAGGAAAGCCCAGCACGCCATAAATGAAGGCAGCACCCTAGGGCACCCCATCAATCTTGATGATTACCTGGGCGAAGACACAGCATAAAGGCTTGCTCAGTCCCATGAAGCTCGCAGGGTTCTTTTTGCTAATGTCTGGTGTTCTTCTGTTTTATTCGAACTATTATATTGTACAATTTCTCAGCCCGTTGGGCCCTTCTCCTTATGTGAGGCCAGGTTGGCCTTTTTTTTGGGGAGTTGTGTTCCCCCTTTTTTGTAACTATATCGCCCCCTCTACTAACTCCCATGTAAATCACCTCCCAAGAGGGTCTTCTATTCTGCATCAATTTTCTGTTCTTGGTGTTGAAGATTTTGCACTCACCAGCTTTCTTATTATGTAATCACTTTTCCATATGTTAATAGAACTTTCTAATTTACCAAAAAAAAAAAAAAAAAAGGGTGGAACTTTGAGGCAACCTTAATTTTGGTTTATCACTATAGTGAGTGTTTTGAATGAGTGTGTAGCGTATTAGAAACTAGATTCTCGTTTTTTTATTTGTTTTATGTTTATAAAATTTATTATTTCGAAAAAAAAAATTTAGAAAATAATTTATTAATAATTTTAATAAAAAAAGTTAAATATAATTTTAAAAGTAAACATAAAATTTGGTATATATATATTATTTTTATTTATCTGAATGTCTACTCATTTCTCTTATTTTAATTGAAGTTTATTAATTTGATTACTATTGGAAAACTTTGATCATTTTTCTATATAGTGTAGAGAAAGTGGCATGGAGCTAAAGGTGGTAGAGGTTTCAATATGTTAACATCCTCTAGTGTGTTGCATCAACACTTTTTTACTCTGTTGTGTGACTAATTTGATTATACTTCATTTGGAGTACACTTACTTATTTGTTATGAGATCAAAGTGTAGTTTAAATAGGCCATAATTTTGCCCAGGAAATAATAGAAAATTTGGCATGATTTTGAGAAAATTTGGTGGAAATCTTTGAAATTCTTGGTTATAGTTGTCAAGCTTTAGGATTTTGAGTGCCTTAGAGATTATTGATGGTGTTGAATCCATTTCTGTTATAAATATATATATATATATATATATATATATATATATATATATATATATATATATATATATATAATAAAAAATAAAAAATAAAAATAAAAATAAAAAATAAAAAACGATTTGAACACTCACACACTTGGATTTCTTGAAAAAAAATTCACTGAATTTCAACGAAAAATTTATTGTCCGAACAAAATTTTGTCATCATTAGACAATGTGTTAGACCAACTCTTGTTCATATCATATTTTGCAAAACTTGTGACATATTGAACACAAATGTCTTATGCATTGGCGGCCCAACTTTTCCTAACACCCAATATATGTAATTGTTAACATATTTTACGATCATGGGTATAACAGCCAAAATACAAGAGATACAATGGCTGGCATGACTCTGACACTAGCCTAGATCCATCTTAACCTCGGATCTATCAAGCGTCGAGAGGGATCCAATATCTCAAGGTGCAAACCTTTTTTTTAGTGCAAAACTTGAGGAAAGGTTTGCACCTTAAGAGATTTGATCCCTCTCGGTGCTTGACATATTCGAGGTCAAGATGGATTTAGACTAGCTATATAATACTATATAATATCTTATTTGTATCTATGTGTCTCTTTCTTATTCCCTATCTCTATCTCACCCCCAAACATACACACTCTCTCTCCATATCTGTTTATATATCTCTCCCTCCTTCCTCTCCCTCTCTCCCTTTCCCTTCTCTCTCTTTCTCCCTCACTCTCTCACCATTTCTCCCTTGTCACTCCCTCTCTATCTCCACCTTTATCCCTCTATGTCTTTTATTCTTTCCTCCCTCTCTCCCCCCCTCAAACTCCATCTCTCTTTCCCTCTCTCTTTTAATTCCTCTCTCTCCCTTTCTCTCCCACCTCCCTATGTCTCTCCCCCCATCTCTCTCTCTCTCTCTCTCTCTCTCTTCATATCTACGTCTCCCTCTCTCTCTTCCCCTTCTCTCCCTATCTCTCTCTTCTCCTCTTCTATCCCTTCCCTCTTATCCTCTCTCCTTCATCCTCTCTCCATCTATCCCTTGCCACTACCTCTCTCTCCACCTCTATCTCTCTATGTCTTTGTTCTTTTCTCCCTCTCTTTCCCCTCCAATAACATCTTTGTTTGTCTCCCTCTCTCCTTTCTCTCCCCTCCTCTCCATATTCCTTCCTCTCTCTCCCACCTCCCTCTACCCCCCCACCCCCACCCCCCCATCACTCTCTCTCTCTCTTTCTCTCTCTCCCCGCAGTCCAACTCTATCACTATCTCCCTCCCTCTCTCTCTTAAATTGATCTTATTGTATTGTGTTTAAGAAAGTATCTAAATTTAAAAAAATCAATTGGTTGTAAAATATTAAACTTACATTTTGGATCGATCATGTCAAAGAAAATACAATAATAAAAAACTTAAAAGAATCATGCACTATCTTTCCTCTATTATTGTTAATCACTTTGCTTGCTCTCATTGCTTGGATCTTTATTTAAGATGAATCTATGATGGTTCTTAATAATATTATTTATATTATATAAATTTCACATATTTATATATAAAATTATTCTTATTTTAATTTTATTAAAACCTTGATCTAATTTTTACAAGAATATTTTTAGTAGTAGTGAAGGTAGAGGATTTAGATAACAAAGACTATTCACAAGTTCATAATATCAATGGAAAAGTGGGGATGAATATCCATGGTTAAAAATATTGTTATATTGTTATAAAATATTTTGATTTTCAAATAAGTTGTGTTTTTTGAGCATGTGGTATTGATAAGCCATGGTATTGACCCATAGTATTGTAATAAATCATATTCACAAGTTAATAGTATCCATTGTAAAGTGGGGGTGGATATCCATGGTTGAGAATCTTGTCATATTGTCATAAAATATTTTGACTATGAAATAAGTTGTGTTTTGGGCGTGGTATTGGTAAACTATGGTATTGTAATAAAGCCTATTTACAAGTTAATAATATTCATCGTAAAGTGGGGGTGAATATCTATGGTGAAGAATCTTGTCATATTCTTATAGAATATTTTGATTGTGAAATAGGTTATGGCTTTTGAACATGTGGTATTGATAAATCATGGTATTGGCTCTTGGTATTGTAACAAAGCCTATTCACAAGTTAATAACAAATTCAAAATATAACAAATCAAATTTTATTATCTTTATTACTTTAACTTTTTATTATTAATTGAGTCAACATTTAAATGTTTACCCTCATTATATTACTTTTAAATTTTTATTACTTTTATGTTTATTACTTTTAAATTTTTGTTATTAAAGAAGTTAATGTTTAAATGTTTACACTCATTCCCAATATCACTTTTAACTTTTTATTATTTTTAAATTGAGCCAACATTACAATTGTTTACAAACTTTCTTACATTACATCTACACATGTGCCCTATACTAGGTAGTCGTGTAAGAGTGCGGTCAGACCCTGGCACCCACACACGCCCAATCCATTTGCACCACACTACAATCTATCATGCATCTTCCCCTTTCTCTTTTGATTCATGCGAGTTTTGTTTCCCTTGTTGCGGCATAAACTCTTCCTTTTACCTACAATAGACTTCCTTGTTTCTTGGTCCTTGCAACTTGTGTCCTCTGTGAATGCTATTTTTTTCATATAACAAAGCATCCTATTCTCCAATTCATAAGCATAAGCAAGGGTAATATATTATTAATGGTTTAAGGTAGTTCTCAAAGGCATTGTAACAATATTTGTATTTGTGAGAATTGAACTTGGGTGAGAAGTATAAAAGTGAATTTTTCCAATCAACCAAAATAAATATTAAAAAACTTAGTAAATATTATTTACCAACTTTTTTAATTTCTTTTTTGTTATTTAATAAGTTTTTTTCAATGAACTTTTCTTATTATATAAGTTATAGATTTGAATATAAATATTTTTTTATAAATTAAAAAATAATAATAATAATATAAATTAATTAATAAATAGATAATAATAATTTAGTTAATTGGGGTTATCTTGGTTGGTTAAGTAAAATGGCCTTTATTTTTCCCACTGTGCTCAAATCCCCACTAATGACATGATGAGTGTTGGTGTCTGGATATGAACAGAATTCAACCCTTTTTCCACATAAATTGTCAACCCGAGGGCGTTAGTCATTTCAAGACTAACGGCAAAGTATATGCAGATACAAGCACATGGTCCGTTGTAGATCACAGGTTTGATCTATAACACACATACCATTGTAACAGCAATGAAATGAACTGCAGAAATAAAAGACATCCACAGCAATTAACGCGACTGTAATAGCAAATAAAGAATCACACCAAACACAACACTGCAAAGAAAAGAAGGAAGAACGCACCACCTGATCACAAGAGTGGGCCCAACTCTTTGATCAGGGCTGTGGAAACTCAAGAATTACAGGAGAAACAGCAAGTTGTTGTACATTCAATTAATGATAAAAATATTGATTACAAAGTCTGTATGTCCAAGGGCTTTTCCCGTTTCACAGCTCGTAGGCCTCTTTATACAATTGTCCTGAAACCCCCGATTCCTCTCAACGACTCCATTGTTACAAAAATACATCTTGTTACAACGGAAACCAGGTTGCCCAGCAAGAAACCATAAGAAGTCCTAAGATAGTGCCGATATACCCATGGTTGTCACATTGTAGCAGCAAATAAGGAAGACGCTGGAGATGATGGGTTGTGCCTTGACTCGCGGCCGCAATGCTCCTGTTGTAGCCATATCTAAAGAAATATCGGAGTTAATATGTAGAAAGGTAAAACCTCCATGACAAATACATCATTAATAAAATATCCCATAAAAGATAGGAAGAAGGGTTTTCCTCATGCTTTTAAGATTAATAATGATGCAAAGAGATAGAAAGATAGGGTAAAATGGGAGAGGAAAGTATACAAATCTGGTACCCAACATCTCCCCCCAACTGATCTATCTTCATGTCCTCATGCAGCTCATCATCTCCTCAGATCCAGATTGGACTGACTGTGATCGGCATGAAGCTGTGTGAGGTCATATTTTGCAGCCATTTCTATTCTTGGTGGCTTATATCCTTCTATCAAAACAACGTCCTTCCACTAGTCTGGTTCAACATTATACGCAAGAGTATACTACACAGTTGACAGCCATAAAAGGGGAAATTGAAATCTTAATCCCATCCATCTAACCCCACAGGTATGAATGCATGCCACGTAACGAGGAATTCTCTCTAAGGCACGTGCAAAGTTAGGTGCCCCAAATGGTTTTCTTTCCTTGACGGCTGAGGAGGAAAACATCCATCTTTTCTGACAACTGTCCAGTGCTTCCTTGTGAAATGTCGTAATCTGGCCAATACACAGGTCAGTGCACCATTTTTGGGTTGCCAACACGTGTTCCTTACGGCCCTCAATCTGTAGAGCTGTATAATGCTTGTTATAAATGGTTGAGGATGGATTATGCTCTCTTCTCATCATCAATGGTCTGGTGGCTTGATTTTCTTCAAATGTTTCCCAGGCCTTTCTCCATTTAATCTGATTGATGGTATAGGAAGTGAATGCTCTTAAATGGATGTCTCCCACGAATGGCACAGGGTTAAAGGACGGATCATGCCTTAAGTAATACCCATGCATATAGAGCTCGCACATCAAATGTTGTTCGATAATGTCATGAATGTTCAAAAAATGGAGAAACTGAATGGGGTCTTCAATTTCGTACCAAATATCCTTATAAATACTTTCAAGACAAAAGAAAAGAAATTTTTCATTAAGGAATAAGGCATAGCTATGTGCAAGAGGTCGGCAGGCCATTACCTGTTGTGCTAGGTAGAACATCTTCTCCTTATCTGTCTTTAGCAACTGAACGTGTTCTTCCAACTCTTCTATCTTGGCCTTCTGTTTGGCCTGCTTTAGCCATGCCTTGTATAACTGATCCATGTACCCTGTGATGACTCCAGCAGCCTGTTCTCGAACCCTAGTTGTTTCTTTCTTGTGGTCGCTCGCCGCAGACTGCCACTTTTGAATTTCAGCGGCCAATACAAATTCTCGACCTTCAAACAACTCTTTGATCGGGCCAGTCTGGGTAGTTGCAGTGGAGACTTCAATATTCGGCTTTATTTCCCTCCATTTGTAGATTTTTACCTTCCTTTTTAAATGTGAAACTTGCTTCTTCAAATCTCAAATTTTCAATCTCATGGTTTCACTGAACTGCAGCTGATACCTCTTTTTGAGAGGTAACCTTCTCTTCTCACACTATTCGACCCATTCTTGTTTAACGATGAATTCAGTTTCTGGGCCTATGACATGCTTAGAAGGCTGCAAAATGTTGTCGGCATCCTCTACAGATTATTTTATCAAGCCTTTCTGGTTAGGCTTCCTATCCACAGCGGCTTCTGCTTCTACATTTCTTCTGGGAACTCCTGTTGTTTGGTCGGAAATTTCATTGATCCCCCTATGTTCCGATGTTTCTACAGGAACTCTGTCTTCCTTGTGAACCTCTAAGTGTTCTGGTTCAGTAGTGTCTGGGCCAATCTTGGCCGTGTCAACAAATTTTAGTACCGGGGGAACAGCCACTTCTTCCATTAACCGTTTGGGCGAGCGAAATCCCCTCGCCCCTCTGGGCATCAGGGACTAGAACAGAGAACAGGGAACAGACCCATCATCTTCATTTTCGGTTTGGACTAGGACTTCATGCATTACCACCTCAACCAGAGTCGATGTTGGTTCTTGTGGAGCGGCATCGATTCTGTGGCTCAATTCCCTTCTTTCCTCTTACCCTTTGCTTACCATTTCTTCTTCATGGGTCGATACTAGTTCTTGTGGAACAGTATCGACCACCTGGTTCATTCCTTCTTTACCCTCCTTTTCCTCAGGACTCACCTTTGTTTCCACAGTTGGTACCGATTCTTGAGGTCCAGCGTCAATTTCGCAGGCTGACTCCTCCTGTTCTAGCCAAATTGGGGGTGGTTCTTGTGTAACACCCCCACCTGTATCAACATCCATATCTTTCTGGGCAGGTGATGATGTTTCTTGCGAAACAGCATCACTTTCCATTCCTCTGTCCACAATTCCATTCCTTTGTTCTTCATTGACAAAGGTTGATGACTGTATAACAGTATCAATTTCCTACACGATGTCCATAATTCCTTCCTCTGAGGGTTCTTCAAGCGAGGCTGGTTCTTGTGTGATAGCCTCGTCTGTGTCTCCAACTACTTCCTCCATACTCATCTCTTCTTCCTCGGGTTCCTCCTGATCAATTTCTGTTTCCATTTCCTTGGGTTCCTCTTGATCAATTTCTTCTGAATATTCTTCTTCTGCCTAACCAGCCGGAGAGGCTGGTTCTTCTTCTCTAGCAGCAATCATAGCTGCTACCGCTTCTTCTGAGGATCCGCAGAGTTCCACCCAGGAAACCTGTAGCCTGCCTACTGCATGCACGACCAATAATCGCACCAATCCGTGGTTAGAAAGTACTGCCATCATGCGGCAAGAGCACCGAGCAGCCTGTTCCATATGCTACAGTTGTTTCAATAGGAAGAATGGCATATTTAGGGCATGCACCTGATTCTGTGGAAATCAGAGGTGTGTTAGAATTTTAAAGTGATACTTGAACAGAGCTGAGGCTCGACCCTCGCAGGTAATGTATTTTATTATGAAACCTGCAACTTCATTCCAAGGATACGGCACAGTTCTGCGCTTGTATCCTCTGCCCAATTGAATGACACTTTCTCCTGCCTGCAAGAACAATTCGGGAAATTCTGGGAGAGAAAATTTCTGAGCAAACCATTGCTGCCCCTGTTGTCTCAGCCCGCTAACCTCTGCAATTACCTCCTCTATGACAGGAACTTCCAGACCTCTAACCCGAGAATAATTCTCCTCTAAATTGAGTGTGAATTCCATTGTGATACCTCCATCAAATCCATGCAATATATAAATGTAGATATCCCACCCTGCGTCGACAAAGACTTGCCAAACCTCTGGATTGCTGCAATCTGAAACTGTGTTTTCAGGCTCATGTTGCAGAGTCAGCCCACCCATATTGTGGAGACTTGTAGCAGCACTTCCTGTAGCAGCAGACTGTTGGGCAAGGTGGTGGGTACCAAATTCGAAGGAATAGCATAGTGAAAATGGAAAGGTGGTAACGGTAAATACGGTTGGTAACTCTCAAAAACCAAGAAAAATTATGAAAGAGTATGGTAAGTGTGGTAAAATAGAAATAATAATTGTTCATACAGGGTGGACGAGACATCTTATGAATCCCAATACGATTCGAATGATGATACCACATATTGATGGGAATCGTAAGGTGTACCATGAGCGGAATGTCATACTTAACTTATGAGGCAATTACTACACCGTCCTTAGCATGGAGACACCCCCCCCCCAACTTAAATTTTTTCCGTCGGCGGCATTAAAATCTTCACATGGGATATTTAATTAAATCAGTAAAATTCACGTGGAGGCGTACCTGACGGCCTACCTGGATGATGTCACAGTTGGTAGGATGATAGCGTAGTAATGATGTGAATGGTGTAACAGCATCGGTGTAACAGCAGCGGAGTAACAGCATCCGGTGTAACAGCATCACAGTAACAACATCGGTGTAACAGCATCAGTGTAACAACATCGGAGTAATAGCATCCGGTGTAACAACATCAGAGTAACAGCATCAGTGTAACAGCATCAGAGTAACAGAATCCGGTGTAACAGCATCAGAGTAGCAGCAACCGAGTAACAACAACATGAGTAGCAACAACCGAGTAACAGCATCATGAGAAGCAATAACCGAGTAACAGCAATGCGAGTAACAGAATCCGATGTAGCAGCATTGATCAAAAAGTAACAACATCTAGTAACAGCACTCGGTGTAACAGCATCATGAGTAACAGCAACTGAGTAACAGCGACATGAGTAGCAGCCACCGAGGAACAACACCATGAGAAGCATCAACCGAGTAACAGCACCATGAGTAGAAGCAACAAGAAAATTCCTTGATTTTCACTCCTTAGTCGTAGCTCCTGCAAAAAGACAAGAAAATAGAATAGAATTCTTTATTTATTTATTTATTTATTTATTATATTCTTTTCTTTTCTTTTCTTTCTTTTCTTTTCTTCTTCTTCTTTTTTTCTTTTTTTTTTTTTTACAACTAGGGTGCAGAGGAAGGATTCTCTACGTTGATAACCTTCAAACCAGATTTCTCAGAGAGTCGTTTAATAAAAGCATCCTTAGAGGCCGGCCGGTGGTATAGTCTCAGGTGATGTCCATTGACTATAAAGGAAGTACGTGTATCGTCAATTGTGACTAGCTTGACTGTTCCATTATCAAATACAGCATCCACCTCATAAGGTCCCATCCAACGAGTGTAAATCTTTCCCTTAAAATCCTTAAAACGAGAGTCATAAAGTAGTGCCCAATATCCACTTTGAAACACCTTATTTTTAATAAACTTATCGTGCCATTTCATTCTCTGTTGCTGGATAGCAGTAGTTCGTTGAACAACCATTGAACGTATTTCATCAAGTTCATTAAGTTGAGCCAATCGGTGTTTCTGGGCATCTGATAGATCTAAACCAACTTCCAGAGCTGTTCTGAGCATGCTTATTTCAAATTCTATTGGAAACAATGGGGATTTCCCATAAACCAACTTGAATGGTGAAAACCCGATTATATTCCGCCATGTTGTTTTGTATGCCCAGAGAGCCTCTGGAAGCTTCTGAGCCCAATCTCGATGATGGTATGCCACAGTTTTTGTCAAAATGTTTTCTAATGTCTTGTTTGTGCTTTCTACTTGTCCATTCGCTTGGGGATGGTATGGAGATGTCACTCTGTGCTTGACCCCATATTTTTGCATGAGCTTTGCTATCTTGTGTGATGTGAATTGTGCTCCTCCATCTGAAACAACCTCTCTTGGAGTACCCAAACGAGAAAAAATTTCTTCAAATAGAAAATCTAAGACTACCTGCTCTGTTTCTTTCACAACAGCTTTAGCTTCCACCCACTTAGTCATGTAATCAGTACAGACCAAGATGTGGAATTTCTGCTAGGAGGGTGGGTTAAAGGGTCTAACAAAGTCAATAGCCCATTTCTCAAAAGGCTTGAGGACTACCTATGCCTGCAAAGGCATTTCATCAGCTTTACCGAGCTGCCCCATACGTTGGCAACTATCACACCTCCTAACATAATTCTGAGCATCACGAAAAATGGAAGGCCAATAATATCCCATTTGTAGCACCTTATGGCCTGTTCTTTTGTCCGCAAAATTCCCTCCACAAGGGCCATCATGGGTAGCTTTCAATACTTCATAAATATCATCTTCGAGCACACAGCGCCGGATCTGCTTATTTTCTCCTATATGAAAAAGGTACCCTACCATCCAAGAATATCGGGCACTATGATGAATAATCTTTTGCTATTCCCTATATGAAAAATGAGGAGGCACTTTCCCTGTAGCAAGATAGTTAGCAATATCTACATACCACGGAGATTTAGTAGAAATTGCAAAAAGATATTCATCGGGAAAATTGTCTTCTATTGGTGTGCATTCATCATTGTTATCCATTCTAGATAGGAAATCAGCTACTACATTATCTTTTCCTGGCTTATCTACTATTGTAATATCAAATTCTTGAAGCAATAGTAACCATGTCATAATACGGCCAGGAGTAATAGGTTTATTCATCAAATACCTGATTGCTACGTGATCAATATGGACAATAGTAGAGTACCCGGTGATGTAGTGTTGGAACTTATTGATAGCGTAAATGAAAGTTAAGAATTATTTTTCTGTCACCGTATAGTTTGGTTCAGCAGGAATTAAATTCTTGCTGACATAATAAATTGCATACGATGTTTTGTCTACCTGCTATCCTAAAACAGCCCCTATTGTTATCTAAGAAGCATCAGTATATATGTGAAACGGTAATGCCCAATCAAGTCCTCGGAGGATTGGGGTCGTGCACACCAACCCCTTAATTTTCGTGAAGGCTATCTCACAATCTTAATTCCACAAAAATTATACATCTTTTGTTAGCAATTGAAATAGTGGGTGTGTTATTTTAGCAAAATTTTCTATAAAGCGCCTGTAATAACCAGCATAACCAATAAAGCTACGTACCTGTGTGGGTGTTTTGGGTACCGGGAAATGTAATATTACCTCTACTTTAGCCAGATCAACTTGAGTTCCAGAGGCTGAGAGCAAATGTCCCAATACTACTCCTTCTTCCCTCATCATATGGCATTTGACTGTACTCAACGATACATGGGTCTGTTTACATCTTTTGAGTACCTTCTCCAAATTTTCCAATCCTTTCTCAAATGAGTTCCCATATGGAGAAAAATTATCCATATAGATTTCGACGCTATCATCGACCAAATCAGAAAAAAATTCCCAAGATTTCCCTCTGGAAGGTAGCAGGAGCATTACACAAGCCAAATGGAAGGACCCTATATGCAAAGGTTCCCCACGAGCATGTGAAAGTTGTCTTGTCCTGGTCTTCCGGGGCTATCTGGATCTGGTTATATCCACAGAATCCATCTAAGAAGTAAAATAACTTCTTTCCAACCAAGGTGTCCAGGACTTAGTCAATGAATGGCAAAGGAAAATGGTCTTTTTGTATTGACTTATTTAGTTCCCTGTAATCTACACAAATCCGCCATTTACCATTCTTTTTGGGAACGATAACTAGCAGGGATACCCATTGGCTATCTGAGATGGGATAAATGAATACTACATCCAACAATTTTTGTAATTCTTCTTTAACAATGTTATTGAGAGAAGGATTCATCCTTCATTGAGGCTGTCTTACAGGGCGGAAATATTCCTTAATGTAAATATGATGAGTGCATAGGCTGGCAGGGATACCCTTCATGTCGGTATAATCCCAGGCAAAAGCTTCCTGATGATCTTGAAGGACTTTCAAAAGCTATTTGCTCTGAGATTCGGACAGGTTCGGGTTGATATTAAGTGTTTTCCATGGTTCAATATCGATTGGAGTACTATCCTGGAATGGGGTTACAGGAATGTCCTCAATGTCATCTTCTGGTTCAATGTTTTCCTGTGTCTCACAGCTCATAGCAGATTCTAGAATATGTCGAGTTCGATCGAGAACAAAACTGGAATCATTAATGAAGGCATTAATGGCATCATCTTCAGTTTCTGTTTTAAATTGAAGGGCCTAGCCAATAGTGAGAACTGATCTAACATCTTCATTTTCAGGTTCAAGCTCTTCTGCAGGTAGAGGTTTCTGACTGGGTAATGATTTTTCAAATGGGCTTGGTTTCGTAGGAGAATAGAGCTTGAGATTATTCGTAACTGTCCCATTTGATATGATCATGTGTCCAGACCGGCATCCTATGTAGGCCTCTGTAGTTTCCAACCAGGGTCTTCCTAGGATCAATGGGTGGCCACCTACTGAAGATCGAGTCTAAAATATAAGGAGGTCCACAGGGTAATGCCATGAGTCTACTGAAATGATCACATCCTCTAATTTCCCTACTGGTTTAATTGTGGATCTGTCTGCAAGTTCCACGATAGTAGGGGTTGGTTTAATGTTTCCAAGTCCTAATGTGTTCATTGTTTCAACAGTGATAATGTTAATGGCCACTCCCAAATCCACTAGTACATTTGGGATTTCAATCCCATTAATTTGTACTGTTAGAATCGGGTTCCCAGGGTCTCTGTATTTTACAGGCATGATCTTTCCTAACATGATATCGGATAGTCTGCCCATTACATGAATAGTTAATGGATCCTTAGGTTTCCTCCCTGGTTTCTTTGAGAAGTATTACTTCAGAGTTTTTCCATAAATAGGTACATCCCTCATAGGTTGCAAAAGGGGTATTTTAATAAAAAGATTATGCAGTTCCCCTAGGAAGTCAAATTCTGCTTGAGGGTTTGGTTTTCTCAAGGTCAATCTTTCGGGATATGGGGGAGATATTAAATGACCTTGATTGGGAACAACTTGGGCAGGTGTCTGATTTATTACGTTTTGATCTAAATTCTCCCTCACTGTTCTTTGTTCTGGTTCTGTATCTTCACCATCAAATTGTTTTGTAATAATGGATGAAGTAGGTGCATTTACTACCCGGCCAGACCATAGATTTATCTCATTGAGTCCTACGGTAGAAATGTTGTAGGATGGAAGGTTCAGAGTGTCTGTTTGTTGAACCCCTTTATTATTCGGATTTGGGTTGGGCTGGATAGGAAGCTGGGGTCTAATGGTTGGGTTTCCTGGGGGCACATTGGAAGGAAACTGAAGTTGTTGTTGAGGCATAGGCTGAAGAAAATGTCCAGTGGGAGGGGGTCTATGCCAAGTCTGACTCCATCAAGGATTTGGACTGGCTTGAGGAACCCATTGTTGCCAAAGGGGATACTGATAATGAGGCCACATGGCTAAAAATGGTGCAGATTAGGGACCCATACTAAAATTATGAAAGTACTGGGATGGGTCCTGAAAGATACCTGGATTCATCGTTGGTGGTCGAGGTTGCCATGGCTTCTTCTGCCCCATAAAGTATATTTGGTCCACCGTGCTTTCCTCACTTTCTCCTTGGAAAAAAGCTTTCATCCCGGGCAAGGAAGGACATGCACTGGTCACATGAGTCTGTTCGCAGATCGCACAGGATTCCACCGTGTTCGGCGGGCATTCCTTCAAAGGGTGTTTCTTTCTACACTGAGGGCAGAATATGGCCATGGTTTTTTCCAACTCCATCTGCTTTTGTTTTGCCTGTAGTGTCCATTTGGGCTGATAATGTGCTCAGGATATCGGTCCTCAAATTATCCAGTAGATTTCCAATCTCTGCTTTTGTGACCCCTCCATTGGAGGTCTTCGATGACCGAATAACCTGTCCACTTCTTGTAGCCCCCCGCGAACATTTGATACAGTAGTCACAGATAGTTTCGAAGTTTTCTTTCGAAATATCCCCTTTTCCCACTATATTCAGGAGTTGCAGAGAGTCTTCCCTGAGTGCTCTAAGAAGAATGATCTTTAGAATGTCCTTATCCAAGTCACTATGTATAGACCTCTGCAATATGTATTCAAATCGTTCTACACAGTCCTCCATATTTTCATCATCCTTCTGTGCAAATTTAAATATTTCCTCCTTAATGTCATGGGACTTACAGTAATCTTGGTACTTTTCCAAGAAATATTTTTTCATTTCTTCCCATGAGGTAATCGTGCTTCCCCCTAAACCCATGAACCATCTCATAGTTGTCCCTTTTAAGGTAGCAGGAAATATTTTAAATTTATGAGCATCAGTCATATAGTCATATCCTCGACAAACAATATCAAATTCGAAGAGGAACGTATCAGGGTCTTCAGAAGAGATCCCATGAAAACTAGGCAAGGTTGTTAAAGGGATGGGTCTCATTGGTGCATCACCTGTAACATTTCCAATGGGAAAATCAATAGAGGAATTTACAAGTGCCATAAATATCCTCCAATACTCACCTGGAATTTTGACTGGTTCCGCAGCCAGTATCTGGAGTGATTCAACCGAAGATGGTCGCACCGCACTCCCCCGGTCCCTTAGTGAATCAAAGTCCTTCAAACGTTCCTTTACTGGATCAAAATCACTGAACTCAGCAACGGGAATTTTTACAGCGTTGCCTTGGTCTCTTGGGGACGAAAACCCTTTTTGAGGTTCTTCTTCCCAATTAGAGTTGCTCAATTCTTATGATCCCTTACTTTCCACTTCTTCCACTTTTGTTGTAGAAAGAACACCTTCTGGTACCGTGGATGGCACTGGTTGTTCCACAGACTACCCTTCGGACTTCGTCTGAACCCTAACCCTAACAGCAACATGGGATGATGCGCAGATCTAGATTTTTCAATCATTTCTTGAATATACGTCTTCCTTCCCAGATCCTTCCCTTTCTTTGGGGGTCTTCCTCTGCCCCTCTTGTTTAGATCTTTGTACATACAAATTGTGGAGAGGGTTCATCAAAGAAAATAAATCAATCGCTCGGGACCCGAAGTAGGACAAATAACTTCCTCCCCAGGACGAGAGAAAAGATTCACAGAAAACGAAACAAAAGGAAAAGGAAAAAAATCGAAGTTCAGGACCTGGAGCAGAGTAATAACATACCCTCCCCAGGACGAAAAATTGGCCCCTAGAAGGAAACAACATGAAATAAAAACAGAAACACTAGACTACACCCAGCACTTAGGGAAACGTTTTACAAAACACCTTCCCCAAGACGAGGGTTTAATTCTATAAAAAACAAAATAATAAAAGAAACAGGAAAGAAAGAAAGAAAAAAGAAAACACAAGGCACTTACACTCGAGACTTGAAGCTGGGAAATAGATTCCCACCTCAAGATGAGATATTGACTCTGAGATCTATTGCAGATCCTGTTCTTGCACCTGTTAGCCTTCCCCGGCAACGGTGCCAAAATGTTGGTGTCTGGATATGAAAATAATTCAACCCTTTTTCCACATAAATTATCAACCCGAGGGAGTTAGTTATTTCAAGAATAACAGCAAAGTATATGCAAATACAAGCACATGGTCCACTGTAGATCACAGGTTTAATCTATAACACACATACCACTCTAACAGCAATGAAATGAACTGCAGAAATAAAAGGCATCCACAGCAATTAACGTGACTGTAACAGCAAATAAAGAATCACACCAAACACAACACTGCAAAGAAAAGAAGGAAGAACGCAGCACCTGATCACAAGAGTGGGCCCAACTCTTTGATCAGGGCTGTGGAAACTCAAGAATTAGAGGATAAACAGCAAGTTATTGTACATTCAATTAATGATAAAAAGATTGATTACAAAGTCTGTATGTCCAAGGGCTTTTCTTGATTCATAGCCCGTAGTTCTCTTTATACAATTGTCCTGAAACCCTCGATTCCTCTCAACGACTCCATTGTTACAAAAATACATCTTGTTACAACGGCAACCGGGTTGCCCAGTAAGAAACTGTAAGAATACCTAAGATAGTGTTGATATACCCATGGATGTCACGATGTAGCAGCAAATAAGGAAGACGCTGGAGATGATGGGTTGTGCCTTGACTTGCGGCCGCAATGCTCCTGTTGTAGCCAGATCTGAACAAATATCGGAGTTAATATGTAGAAAGGTAAAACCTCCATGACAAATACATCATTAATCAAATATCCCATAAAAGATAGGAAGAAGGGTTTTACCTCATGCTTTCAAGATTAATAATGGCACAAAGAGATAGAAATATAGGGTAAAATGGGAGAGGAAAGTATACAAATCCGGTACCCAACAATGAGTTATAATGCTTTGATAAATATTGTTGTAATGGTTTTTTCCTTTTCCTTAGAAAAAAATATAAGAATAACATAAAAGTTAAATAAATTAATATCAAATACATTTATATAAATATATTAAATCATCAAACTTTAAATATCTACTCCCTATCGCTCTTCTTTCTCCTCAGATTCCTCACTTGCTATTATGGACAGATTTATACCCAGAGCCTGATAGTTTGATTCGGATAAGATTTTTACTAGCCCTTGTCCTTTGATCAGTTTGGTAGGGCGCATGTCTAGCTCATACTCCTGTATTTTGGCAATCCACTTCCCCCTTTTTCCTTCACTATCCCCTTGGATAAGAATATCTTTTACAGCTGTTGTAGGCACAAATGCAGTGATATGGGACTACAAGACATACATGCGAAATGCTTTAAGGGATTTCACCAGGGCGTATGCTTGCTTTTCTAATATGTTATATTTCAGTTCTACATCACGGAGTGCCTGACTGAAGAAGGCGATGGGCTGCTCGTACCCTTCTTCATTTTTCTGCAATAAAACTCCTGCTATTGTATGAGGTGATTCAAAAGAAAAGATCATGAACGATTTAGCATAATCTGGTCCAGCTAGCACAGGGGCTTCTGCAAAAGCATTTTTTATCCTGGAAAAGGCCTCTCGTGATTCCTGGGACCACTTTACCTCATTATTTTTCTTCAGCATGTCAGTAATATGTCTAACCATCTCAGCATAGTTAGGGATAAACCTCCTCAGAAAAAAAATGCGCCCTAGGAACACCTGCACCTCCTTCTTATTTCTAGGAAGGGAAATGCCATTTATAACCTCTACCCTCCTAGGATCTATTTTTACCCCATCTTTGGTTACAGTGTGTCCCAAAATTTTACCCTCTTCTAATGCAAATAATGACTTCTGAGGATTAAGAGAGAGACCATACCTTCTGCATTTCTCAAAATTTATACGCAAATGCTCAATGTGCTCTGTATCTCCCTTTGAAAACACAGTGATATCATCGAGGTAGACCACCACAAACTTATCTTGCTCCCTAACAAAAGCAAGGTCCATGGCCCTCTGAAAAGTGGCCCCTGCATTAATCAACCTGAAAGGCATCCTGGCATACATAAATGTCCCCCATGGCATGGTGAAAGCAGTCTTCTTCTGATCTTCTGGAAGTACAGCCACCTGATTGTAACCAGAGAATCCATCCATCATTGACATCCTAGAAGCTCCAACCACTTTCTGCAGGATGTGATCCATCTTGGGCAATGGATAATTATCTTTTAAGGATGCTCGATTTAAATTTCGGAAATCAACACATAGCCTTATTTCTCCATTCTTCTTTCAGACATGGACTAGGTTTTCCACCCATTCAGAGTACCTCAATGGCATAATTATTTTGGCCTTTAACAGCTTCTTAATTTCCTTCTCAATGGAGGGAAGCAGCAAGGGATTTATCTGTCTAAGCTTCTGCTTATGAGGTTTCGCATCTCCCTTTAGTGGAATTTTATGTTGCATTATACTGATGTCAAAAGTTTTTAGGTCCTGATAAGACCATGCAAACACATCTTTGTAAGACTGAAATAATTTCTGGTATAGCTTTTTATATTCTTCTGGGACCTTCTTGGATAGTTTTACAATTTTGGGGTCAACTTCAGTACCAAGATTCAGGTCTTCTACCTGATTTTCTTCTACCACTTTGCTTGGCTGCAATGGGACATCGTTCTTGTTAAATAATTTTTCTAAAGGCACCATCCCTCTAGGTATAATGTTTTCCTTCAATTGCAACACTTTATTACCTGCCATTTTCTCCTCCCAATTTCTTTCTGAAGTGTCTTCAGTCCCTTCTTCTTCACAAGCATCAATCTCCATATTGGAGAATTCCCCTACTGTTTCCAGGAATCTCTTCACCTGTTCTTCATCCTCAAATGCCTACCAGTGCTTGATGTTATCTGGGATTGATGGTCAATAACGTACCTCAATTTCATACCTTAAGAGAGGGTTCTGAGGTGGGCGAATGTACTAGCAGCCACAGCAAGGGAATCGGCCATCCTATTTTGTTCCCGAGGCATGAACTGGATATTAAATGCCAAGAAAAAATTCTATACCATGTCCCAAAATTCATTCCTATAAGCCCTCAGCCGAGGATGTTTGGCTTGACAATGATTCCTGACTTGTCTAACCACCAGTTCTGAATCTCCCAAAACTTTTAAACTTTGTATATGCATGCTCCTGGCTGTCTGTAACCCTAACATAAGTGCTTCGTATTCAGCCACATTATTAGTGGCTTCATATTCTAGCTTGAAAGACAATGGGACCCATTTCCCTGTAGGAGAAATCAATAGTATTCCAGCTCCATTACCTTCTCTTGAATTTGCTCCTTCAAAATGAAGTGTCCAGATTCCTACTTCATGGCTCTCTAAGGGCTGCTCAGTCTTGATCTGGAAAAAGGATGGTTCATGAGCATAATCTTGATCTTCTTCCATCATCAAGCATGAGAAATCTCCTTCTCTACTGTAGACTGGTGAATTAACAGAGTTGTCAACCTTAGTAACCATCTTGACAAATCTAGTTTCCCTGTACAACCTCCTCTCCTGGCCACCAAAAACTGGGATAGTGGCGTATGTTAAGTCCAACTTGATCGACCCACCAATTTTTGTTCCCCAGGACCTTGATAGCAACATGCCGAAGTGATTTGGGATGTCAGCCACCACGATGTCCATTACCACACTTTTTGCTAGGATTTGGGCCAAATTGACCACCAAATCTTTGATCATCCCCAGGCATTTAACTCTTTTGGAATCAAATGAATAGAGGTCCTTGTATGGATGGGTGATTTGTAATCCTAGTTGTTCCATGACTGACAGAGGCAGAATATTATGGGAAGCTCCAGAATCTAACATATAGTTATGTAATAACAGGTCATGGATCACTAGAGACACATAGAAGGGAGGAGTAGAAGCATTTAAATCCTCAACATGTGGGCCAAATACAACCATGGGTCTTTCTTCTTGAAGGTTGAGACTATCAGGGATGAGTGCTACTTCTGGAGGGATCATGAAAGAGGTGACTTGGGATTGATATGCAGGTTGCTTCAACAGTTCAGTCAAGGGAACTGGGATTTTGACCTTTTTTGACCTTCTCAAGTTCCTTTTGCAGACTGAAAGCAGGAGAGGACTTCTCTATTACAACCTCCTTTGACTCTTTATTTTCGGCTGAGGGTTTGACTTCTTTTGACACAGACTTCGCATTAGGGGAAATGGCTACTTTTGAAGAGGAAGGAAATTGGCCATTAGACTACAAAGGTTTGTTTGGAGACCCCTTACCTTTTTCTGTGACTTTCTGCATTGTTGACTCCTTCTGAGCAGGTGCTTCCTTCTGGGGTGGCTCTTCTTCTTGATCTTGAGTACGAGTCCTCTTCCTAGAATATCTGAGATCATATCTTCTATTGAACTGTGCTTGCATGAAATCAACAAATTGCTTACAATAGTGATCAATTTCTGAGTCTTCTGTGTCTCTAGCCTTTTCTTCTCCTTGTAATGAGCACTCGGTTCCATCACTTCCTTGTAAGGGGCATTCTTCTCCATCACTATTCGAGAAAGCAAGATTTGCATTCTCCAGTTCATAAGCAGTGTCTTCAGCAGGATCATCCAATGGACCTTCCAAGTACAATGGGTGTGGTACCTGATCTTGTTGTTCCTTTAGTTCCCTTTGCAATATTTGCAGGGGTGGTTTCCTATACTGAGGATTGTAACCTCTGTTTGGAGCATTCTGGAAATTCTTGGAGGCTGAATTCTTGGCCTCCAATTCAAGCTTGACCAGCTTACCAGAAAGGTTCTTAATCATTTTGTTCATTTCTTCAATTTTTTCATTAGCTGAGTCTCTGTCTTGGTTAGAGGTAGATACCTCCTCTTTTCCCCTTCTTCTAGTATCTTGTTCAGATTTTCCCTTTGATTTACCAGTGGAGGCGAAATTTGCCATCAACTCTAGTGCATCTGTTTGAGCATCATCCAGAGTGGCAGGCTTTCTTTCTCTCAGAGAGAAACCGAATTCTGAGTCAAAGGCTGCTACGAAAACAACTTTAGCAGCAGTTTGATGAGGTTTCATATCAGCAGGAAGACTCAAATACAATTTATTAAATCTCTTGATGAACTCTGACACCCCTTCGTTATGTCTTTTCTTGAGTGTATTGAACTCAGTAAGACAATGTCCATGATCTTTCTTCTCTCCCCATTTCCTGAGAAAAGTGTCTTCCATTTCTTCCCAAGTGGTGACAGAACGGTCTCCCAATGCCTTAAACCATTTTCGGGATTCACCATCAAGATATTGGACAAACAGCCTTAAGACTACATCTAAATGTTCCACATTAAAGTTCTCTACAAAAGAGAAGAAGACCTCAAGATGCTTTTGAGCATCAATCTAATTTTCCCCATTGAATCGGGGTAAAATCTTCAGATAATCCTGTGGCATATCGTTCAACACTTGAGGTAACGCTAGGGGGGGATATTTATTTAACAAGAAGCCTGGAACATTGGCCATTGGAGGGGATGGAGGTAGTGCAATAGTTTGATGCATAAAAGGAGGAGGAGGAGGTGGAAGTGGAGTATGAATAACAATAGGAATGTAATGGACTGCAGCTTGAGGTGTTGAGGGGAACAACGGTTTGTTAATAGCAGATACTTCGGTGACTTCCTTGACCTCTTCGACCTCAGGAGTAGGGTGAAAGTCGTCTTTAAATCGGACACCTCCTCGGGGTGGACTATCTGAATAGTAATCAATATCTCCCACAGTGGACTCAGGACCTAGCACTTGGGCTACTTGAGAAGAAGAGGATGGAAAGTTTTCAACAGACAATTCAGGGATTTCAGTGTGGACTGATTTCCTTTCCCTCGAACTTCTTCTATGTATGATCTTTTCTAGGTCAGACACTGAAGGTGTCTTTGGCTGTGACGTATCTAACCTCAGATGTGGCTTACGAGGAGCCAGGACTGCAAGTGAATTTATCTAATAAACGAATGTGGAGTCACCAAGGTGAGGGATCTACAACTCTCAACTCTCCATGCTCACCTATTTGAAGAGTGAATTAGGTTTTTTCGAGGCCCAAGGATTTAAATTTTCTCAACTTCGTTCCCCGGCAATGGCGCCAAAAAGATGTTATCGTTCCTAGAGACAGCCTTGAGTTGTGAAAGACCAGTGCCTAGGACATCTTTATATAGCAAGGAGCGTGTGGTATAACAGGAGGAGTTATCAACAAAAGGCTCTCATGCTATCTCCTGAAAACAAGAAACATTAATTTCAATGGGACCAAAACCTTCAGAAACTTGACACGGGGAAAGGAATACTGCAGAGGCAATATGTGAGGAACTCTAATACAAATGCATCAGACAGTTCAGAGGCAGCTTACTGTAAAGAGGGCCGATTCAAAAGATACGTCACAGAAATAGATAATCAGAAGGTGTTTACTGCGTAAGCAAGATGTAAGATGATACTAACTATCATTGAGATGAATATCCAGATACACAATATCACCATGTAATGGGCTTACCAGTTTAAGAATCCATACATGACAATAGCGTTTTAAAAATAACCTCCCAAAGAAGCTAATATAGCAGAAATATGGTTGAAGTGAAAAGTGAAACAGTATATCATGCCTAAGCCATATTTAAAGCGCTTGACTAATTCGAGCATGGGTATCAACTAGGATAAATCCATACCAAAAACCAGTGAGCCACTCGCATTCCATAAACATGATACAAGAAAGGCGGATGAAACGAAATGAACAATTAAATTAGCACATATAAGAGAAAGTTACACACTGTGAGACACCAAAGACCAGAATCCTCTTTAGATACGGAACTCCTCCTCACTGAAACCCAACGGGCTCTGTACATTCATATAAGATTTTTTACAAAATGCATACAAAAATTCTCTCACCGCATCATTTTTTGATAAAATCTGGAACCCTCAATAATCTGCTCTTGGGAAGTTTTATAGAAGAAAAAGAAAACTTAGTAAAGGAAAATAGATGATGAACATTTAATTTGCCTCATTAAGATAGGATGGCGGAAACGTGCACGCCCATACTGCTTGATGACTCTGTAGTGTTGTATGTACTATGTGGCCTGCTTTCTGAAATAAATGCACTGGGTGGAAGTCTCTTCAGGAACACGGTAGAGAAATAAAAACCACATGGGCAGTCCGTCCATCCCTAGAAAGAAAATTCTGCTGAAATGAAACCCTGAGGGTATTTTTTTCTGTGCATGGACTCTCTGAGTGATCTACGAGATCTTCAATCTGGCATTCTTCCTTCAAATGGTTAGGTTAAGGCTCAAAAATCTTCAATTATACACCTTTAACTCTCTACCTTTCACTGATACTCTCTGTCTACAATATTTAATGTCTCCGATCGTGAAATCTACATTTGAATGACTTTGGAGGGTTTGACAGAGTTTAACCCTGCTTCTTTAATGGAGGTCATGTCGTAACAGCGTCCCAGGCCTTTCTTCATAATTCTAGCCTCTGAAAAATGGTCCTTTTCGGTGTTCTCTGTTACTGTAATTGAGACTGTGAATCATGGCGGTTTACCGCCGCTCATACCCTGCAAAACACGCAAAATCGTCAAGAAAAAAAATGCATGGGAAGGTGGATGTAGCGGGGACAACGAAAGTGGACGTGCAGCTGGTGAAATGGTGGAATAGTGTGGGATTACGGTGAAAAATGCAATGGGAGGCTTGCAGAATGGTGGCGCAGTGGGAAAATGCAGTTGGAGGGTGGTGAGAACGGAAATTTTAATGTAAGACATTAACATTTCACCTTTGAATGGATATATATATAGGGACGGGCAAAAGATGTGATGAAACACGTGGAATGGTGACGTGGCGGGACCGGCCAACGGCGGGCGTGCGAATAAATCTGGACCGTCTGATCTCAAGAGGAGATCGATGGCTGAGGAAACGGCAGAGGGCGATTGAAACTGGACCATCTGATCTTAGGAGGAGATTGACGGTGGAAAACATCTCGGAGGGCGATGGATGGCGGGCCAGGGGTACGGATACCTTGGGTTAATTTCCGCGCATCTTCGGGGTGTGATGACCGTTGGATGGAGAGCCCCAAATCGAACGGTTGATATGCATATCGCGTCGGGTCAAATGTCGAATGATAACGCGCGATGGGGGGGCGGTTTTGAAATAGTGACGGAGCCACGTGTCAGGCGATGAGTGGAATCGCTCCGAAATGAGAAATACCGCCTACCCCTCGAAAGGTGGTGCGATGAAAACCGGCAGGTTTATGATCAGTGCATTTGGTGCGGGGACCACAAAGGCGGGTGAGCTGCGGACCATTGATTTGCGGGTCGATCGGACGGTGGACAGGCGATCGGAGCGGTAAACGGGTTAGGCCACGGGCGCGACGCTGATCTATGAAGGTCGTCTGATCTGTACAGATCGACGGATAATACTACGCCCTATATCCACCTGTGATAAGCACTCTCCGGGCTAGCGCTTGGTCTAGAGCCCAGGTCACGTCGAGAAAAAGACTGAGGGGTCTAGGGTCGAAAGGTGCTAGGCCTTAAAATGTTAAAATGTGTGCTTTCGAGCCTTTTCTATGCAATTTTGAGTTTTGAGGAGGGGAAAGATGGGCGGAAAAATGATTTTTTAGGCCAAACAAGGTGGGCTTAAAGGGGATTGCTTCTCAGAATTTAATACGGAGTTGACATGATCAACACACCCGACCCCCTCCCCCACATTTGGGATATCAACCAACTCAGCCAACGGAATCCTTGGAGAGTCCGTCCGACTTTTATTATTTAAACCATTCATTTTAGAAGTGCACCCGAGCAAGCTAGGAGTGGCACGGAGTACGAGACAGAGTGGAACCATGAGTGCTTTGCAAGAGGGGGGTGGAACCATGAACTGAGCCATTTCCAAAGGGGCCAGATTTTCACTTTTTTAGAATGAGGGAAACTTTACATGGATTCTGAACCTCTCGGCGCCACGAATCCAACAATGTTGTCCATTTATTCATCAGAGGCCTCCAATTTTTTGTCACTTTCAACTATGGAGGTATAAGAGTGTAATTTTGCATTTATGCGTGTACTTTCATTTTATTTTCCACTTAATGAAAGAGCACCTCCCCACTGATTAAGCAGGGCCTAGAGGACGTAGTACCTCCTTGACGAAATCCGATATCAATTATGTGTATTCTTGCATGATTTTATGTGCTTCTCTCTTCTTATGTTTATGCCTTTAAAGTTTCATGGTTAAGATGCAATTTTACATCTAATTTTTTAATACATCTCAAAGTAAAAGATTTTGGATCAAGTGGTATCAGAGCACGTATTTGTAGATGTGAATTGCATGTTTGTATGCTAACTAGAAACAGGCTACAAAGAATAAACATGGATGGCGATGTTCAAAATGAGAAGGAGCTAAACTTCCGCAAGACCTTCTACACCATGGCAGATCGGGTCGAGAAGTTGTTCTATGGACTTCAAAGAATAGAGAAATCAGGAGAGAATGCTTCAGAAGGAGAAGGTTCAGGGCATGGAGATAATGGAGGAGATCCACCTCCTTTTCCTCCCGCGAGTGGAATTTCTTCCTCCTATTCTCACCATCATCATAGGAATTCAGGAAATGCATCTAATGAATCTTTCTTTAAGCTAGATGTCAAATTTGATCTACCCATGTATAATGGTGAAAGTAATGCAAAGAAACTTAACAACTAGATTAGGCAGCTTGAACTCTACTGCAGAATTCAGTAGATTGTGGAGGATGAGACAAAGATCTAGTTGGCTTCTCTTCGACTGAATGGCACAACTCTCATTTGGTGGAAGAGAAAACTTCAAGGCAGCAGTAATTTGGGTAACCTTCTTTCATCATGGTCAAATTTTATTGTTTCACTTAAAGATCAATTATATCCCTTGTGTTATAAGAGAAAATCCTTAATGGAGTAGCAATACCTAAGGCAAGGCAAAGGTCAAAATATGCAAAGATTTACCGAGTAATTTAGAAAACAAGCACTAAGTTTGGGCATTTCATTAGATTCACCTGAAGTGGTAACTAAGTATATTGGGTCATTACATAGTTACATTAGACATTCATTGTTAATGTTTGAACCTACTACTATTGACTCGGCCAGTGTAAAGGCCATTCATCTTGAAAAAAGGGGCAGAAATGATAAAGATGATCATTCAAATAAACCACCTTTCAAACCTTCAAATGGAAAATTCAAGGGGAAAGGAAAGGGAAATGAAAAGAAGATGGAATCAACGAATAAAGATAAAGGAGAACAGCCTTAATGCACTCACTGCAAAAAGGAAGGTCATGACGACGATCATTGTTGGAATTTGTACTCGGAAAAGAAGCCAAAGAGATATGGTGGAAAGGGTAAGCACAAGACGGTAGCAACCGCGTAGCAAGACCTTGGATCTGACTCTAGCGATGAAGCATTGATCACAATAGCGGGCACAAAAGGTACTCTTTCTCTTCATGTTAATTATGAATCGCATGGAAGCACTAGTTCAATGATGAGCCTCTTCCTAATGAATGAAAGAGAATTGAGTTGTTTCATATTAGAGTTGTCATAAATCATACAAAAGTAGAAACTCTATTTGATTCAAGATCTCAAGAAAATTTATTCTCAGAATCCTTGGTTAAAAATTTAGGCTTAGAAGTTAAGCCTCTTCCGAAACCTTATCCACTTGAATGGATACGTGACAAAGTAAAACTAAATGTAACCAAGCAATGTAAGTTTAAATTTGTAATTGCTTCTAAACTAGTGGATGAAGTAGAATTGGATGTCATACCATTGGATATATGTGGTATTCATGGCCAAGGCATAAGTCAGCCATTGGAGGTTGTGCAGAGACCTCGTTACGCAGCTTTTGGATACACTAAAGGAGGATGTTCGAAGGACATCAAAGGCATACAGACATTGTTGAAATCACCAGGGAAGAGGATTGATGTTAACACTTCACCATCATCCCACGGAAGTGCATGTTGTAGTGAAAGAGCTGAGGTAAGATCTCATCACCATGATCGCACCAGAGACCACCAAGGAAGGTATAACAATTCTCACTATTCCATAGTTCATTTTGATTATAAGAATGTTTATAATCATGGTCATAAATCATGGCATCGAAAAACTTGTCATTTTTGTGGTTTACATAACCATGTTATTTCTAAGTGTTGGAAAAGAATGGTAGCAAAAAGGAGGATGAGCTGTGAAAAGCCTTCTCCGCAGTAGAAAAATAAACTAGTTAAGCAAGTGTGGAGGAAGAAATCCTTTTGCAGCCATTGCAACCAAAGTGGCCATCAAAGAGCCACGTGTTCAAGGCTCCATCCAGAGCAGCACCTTAACGACGAAGCGTCGGTGCATGAACCGGTTGAAAGTTTGGTCGAAAAGCAAACATGCCACAGGAAGAGGATCCATTCACTTTGATAAGTGAGAGATGGTTTTTCTAGATTGTTTTTCTAGATATGTTAGCTTGTCATGGTCGTGCTTGTAAATCATGTGTTGCATTTTAACTGTAAAAGTGATGATGTGTTTTTCCATCGCTTGTTCAGCGACAATGATATTTTGGCCTTGTTTTCTAAATCATGTAATGCATTTCTTTCATGTAAAAGCGATGAGGTGTTTTCCATCACTTCGAAATTTGATGATGATATTTTTGGTCTTGTAATGATTGTTGGCGTGTGATTTCCATTTGATGTAATCTTGACCATCGAGTACATGTTATACACTCGTGGCAAGTATGGAAATGTTTGGATCATAGTTGGTCAATTTGAGCATGTAATTTTCAAGAGATTGAACTATAGGTTTGTAGAGGATGTACGTGTCGGCTCATCGCTTAAGGCTCCGAAGAAAAAAGGTGAAGGAGATGGAAGGGTGACCTTTTTTGGGACACTTGTGGTGAAGACGTAGTACACAACAGTTGTAGATTATTATTGATGCTTTTGGAGAACCAAAATCTCCTCAGTGGGGAAGATTGATCTAGGTGGCTCCAGAGACACACACAGGGCAAAGAGGGCTTATGAAAGCTCAAAATTCAAAGTGTTTGGATTGATCTCAAACCAGGTTCAAGTTGAAGATCTCGTCATCCTGATCAAAACGGTGTGAATGGTTCATCAAAACGAGTCTGTATGGAGAAGTTAGAGTTAGTCAAAGTTTCGGGTTGACTTGAATGACTGGGCAGGTTAAGGAAGGGGCAATTTCGACCTTTTCCGGCCACTGGATTCCAACCATCTTATGCTAGATTTTGGGAAAATTTGTGGCCTCCTTAATTTTCCTCCTACGGCCTAAATTTCGGTATTTAAAAAAAATACACAATTTGTTGTAAATATCAAAAAAATTAAAAAATTAAAAAGGGGGTGGCGGGCCACCACCCCCCCCATCCTGCCCACCGCATGTCATATAAAAATTTATAAAAAAAATATTGTATGGTTCGACGGGCCATAACCCCCACCAGACTACACGGAGTCGCACCACCGTAAATGTATTACATGGTGGGATGGTCGACGGTCAACCTTGCCACCCCAACCATAGCCCCTTTATATATACCATATAAAACGTACATGGCGGAGGTGGTTGGGGGCAGGCCACCCGATGCGGGTCCAGCCTCCCCCAAACTTAAATACATTATGTTCAAACAAAAAAATGTGCCCCTTTTAAAAAAATATTTCGTGTTATGTTGGGAGGGGCAAGATTTAACCCCCCGACCCCTCCTCAACCACATTCCGAACTTAACCAATGCACCACAACGGCTCCTTTGGGGAGTCCACCCCCATTTTTTTATTTAAAATCAAAATTTTCCCAGTGCGCCCAGGCCAGGAAATGGAGGAAGGGCAAGCAATTCAAGGCAGGGATGGTGAATGCAGTTCAAGACAAATTCCAATTTGATGCCAAGGGAATATTTTGATCCCAAGGAGGTAAAATTTTCATAATGTATTAAACTTTATATGAATTTTAACCAAAATATCATAGGGAACGCGATGGTGCGCTCAGATTTTCCTTTTGAGTAGCGATTTTGCAGATTCCCTGTGGAGGAGAATCTTCAGGAATCTTGAGGGAATATTTTAGATTCTTGGAGGCCAAAATTCGCCAGTGTCAAAATGAGGTCAACTTTATACTCATTCTTCTCGAAATTTCGCAAGGATCTCAATGATGAGATTAGATTCATGTTTTGAGCTACAGATTTCCATATTCCCTGTGGAGCAGCATCTTTGAGGAATTCAACAAATTGATAGTCGATCCTACACCTCTCGACGACACGAGTTCAACGGTGCAGTCAGATTTTCATCTGGGCCTTATGTTTTTCCACCACTTTTAAAAGTGGAGTTGCAGCTGTCAGCATTAAATGTGTGAGTAGTCGTCTTTAGGATATTCGACGCCATGAGATTGATGGTATAGCCAGATCGCAACAGTTTATCATCCTTGTCTTCAGATAGCTCCAGGATGTGAGGTATATGAAGTGTGATCATGTACTTCTTTGTCTCTTTGTCATGAAATGCATTATGCTGTATGGATCCTTGTTGATGTTTGATGTGGGATCTTGTTTTGTTCTTGATGTGAGATGTAATTTATATCATGGATTTGTATTATGTTTGAGATCCCTTTGCTGCCATGTTGGTGGGATACTCATTTTCACATGTTTGTTTGATTGAGATCCCTTTGTTTCCATGTTGGGGGGATACTCATAGTCATTATGTGTGATTTATTGACATAATGATAGGATTCCTTGTTGTGAATGAAAGTTCCTATAGTGGAACATCTCGTGGAGAGGTCCAGCCACTCCTGCGTGAGGGAATTTTCCTTGTATGATAGAGAAAATTCCATCCATGTACATCTGCACTATTTCCAACACTTAATGCAGTAGCCTACACCATCTTGACACCGAGGCCCGAAAACGTAGTCCCTCCTAAACGAACTTCGTTATCAATATCTTATGTTTCTAATCCTTGTTATGTTCCTCTTCTTTATAGCATGCAGATGTTCATTTATGTTCATTAATGTTTGATTAAATGCAATTCCAACACATCAACCGAAGTAAAAGGTCTTGGTTTAAAGTGTATCAGTAATTTACCCGAATCATCGAAATACCACCTCAAGCATAATTAATTAATTTAGGCTCCATAATAATGTTAATTTTTGAAAGTTGTCGAAATGTGACAGAACAAAAGACAAATTGCGTTGATGATGAAATATGTCAAGGGAGTGCCATCGAATCTCGTAAAAACTCCTCAAAAATTCATTGGAACCTTTGATAACATGAACCTTCTCCAGTCATCTAGCCATCCCCTGTCCTGGAAATCCACCCTAGTTGTACAATGGAGAAAAAAAATGGGGACATTATGAATCCTCCGTCCCAATATTGCTTTCCCTCAAGCAATCCAAATGTGTGGACCACCTTGTTGGCCTGATGCAACTGAGACCCAATGCCCGGATCCCCTACAAACCACTAGGTACTGTCATGCCTTTGTTTCAAATCGTCGGGAACAGACCTCTCAATTCCTAGATCCCAAACTGATCTCTCATTGTACTTATCATCAACCAATCATCTTGGATCTCAATGCCACCATGGCCAATCATTTCCCAAGTCCCATGGCTTGGACCGTGCTCTTTCTCTGGCTATAGTTGTCGCTTCATGAAGAAAATACCAACTCAGCAACTCCCTCCAATTCAACCTTTGTCCTAGGTCGAGGTCAATCCTGCTCTGCTGATGTTGGTCTAGTGCTACTGAAATATTGATGGATTTTCAGTCCACAATCCATGGCCCACTAAAACATGCAATAACTCTCTCATCTAAGGACTCTTGTTGAAATGTGCCCTGAACTCAGAATGATACTCCATCAATAGGATACCAAAGTATGATATCTCACCAATCTATCTCGAGAAAATAGTCAAATGCAGGGACACCTACATATGGAACAAGTCTATTGTGTTGTCGACAATCCATTCTCAACCCATTTTGCTCTGTCATGTCCATCAACAAGATATGTCTGAAGAAGCGAGCCCCTTTCTATATAATAGGCCAAAGTGGGAAAGATATGTTGAAAGCCCTATCTTTGTACTCCTGGAGAGTTTTGGTCCCTGAAAGTGTTGCAGCTTTGTTGATTGCCTATGCATATACCTGCACCTCATCAATGGGTTGGCCCAAATATGGATGCACCACCATCTCCAACAGCCCCTCCCTCCTCTAATCGGAAATTCCATGCTCCTGTTGTCTACTAGCCTCCCACAGAACTACCCTATTGTCCTCCAACACCTCCTAAGGATAAGTGTCTGCAACTATTGTCACCATGTTATGTGTCCGTACATCTATTTTCTCCTCATCAATGGTTGACCCCAAGGGTAGCTGCACATCCATCAGAGACTCAATATGAACCTCCAATTGGCTCTCCCCAAAAGCATCATCATGCATGTTGTGCATGTCCTCCTCCTCAGCTGACTCATAATCCAAAATGTCTCCTATAGGCTCCACTAATTGCTCACCTACATACTAGAATAAAAATGTGTCCTACTATCAACAACTCCACATGACTTCTCATGCTCCCTAGAGGCATCCTCGTATGACCCCATGGACTCACCCAAAGAAGAGTCCCCATCCTGACATACAGAAGCGATGTCCTCTTGCTATACCTCTACCACCTCACCTGCATCTCCCAAGCAAGAGTGGTCAGGTCCCCAAGGTTATTTACAGATGAAGCAAAGACCCTTCCTCCTCAACTCATTCTTGTTGCCTGATCCAGCAAATTGGGGCCACTCCTCCTAGGTCAACCGTCTCCTGAATATCCCAATGTTCTGCTCAACCAACATCTCGGCTAGCTCCTAAGAAGCATGTGAGACCAACTGATCTCTCCTCCAAATGCTCAGCAATCTAGTCTTAAATTCCCAGCAAATAGCATCATGGCCCCTCAGACATGATGACAAAATGGATTTCATGTGTCTTATGATTATGTCAGAATGATTTTTCCTAATGATGAAGAATCATTGGAACATCTATAGGATCAAGTCATCACACTCCAGCTCAAACATGAGGTCATAAACTCTGACCAAGGCCCTGGCTTCTAGAATCTCTAGTCTCTTCCCAAAGGTAGGACCCTCACTGTTATCCAAATCCTATAAGGTCTCCACTATCAACCTGAAGAATCCCCTCATAAAGTTATTACTGTAAGGAGGTATAGGTTCAGTCAACGTCAAGATATTGTTAAGACATGAGGCAATTGGAAGTTTGACTCCCATATAAGAGTGCTCCAAATAATTGGTTTGTGTTGAGGCAAGCATGGCTGGTTTTAGAGCCCAAATCAAGCTCCTCCCATTTGATTGATCCACCTTGGGAAGAGTGAATCAAGTTCTTCTAGTTTGAGAAGGGCTTTTGGTGTAACCCCCATACATCTCAAATCTATCCCAAGTTTGAAGATTTTTTGTCCCAAATCATGTTCTTATTGAGGTTATATTTTTTGTAGCATACAAAGTATCCCATTGGAAATGGATTTGTTGATTGTTCCTGCTAGTTTATTAAGATAGTTTTCGAAAGTTTCATCCATGGTGAGAAGTACTTGACTAACTCAACAAGACTCTGACCCACATCTTAACAGAAGTACATACTAATATGATCAATTGACTCAGTACAACCTCTCTCTTTTCTTACTAATAGAAATGTCTCAACAAAATCTAGACACTGGCAACTTGGAAAAAAAAAAAACTCAAGACTCTAGCTCATACATTTGGCATCATGACAGACTCAACCATGATAACAACATCATACATGCTCTCATCAATCATATCAATAATTTATTTTTACACTCACAATAATTTGACCTGCAGCATATATACATTACAGTGCTTACTCAATAAGGACTCTAACTTTACACGTTGTCTTAGATCTTACAGCAATACAAGCTTGGTCAAAATGTCTTAGAGTCTCGCAACATTTATAGGACACAAGCGTTCCTGCAAAAATGATAAATTCTGGAGACAACAGTTATTTTTATTGACTTGTAGGAGGGAAAACGTAGAGAATAATTTCAGGGTCTTGAAATAATATCCAAATCAACTTAGTGGGCACAATAATCATAGATATCATCATGGGTGGCCATAAATATTGTTCCTTGCCAAAACGTACTTTTCAGGAAATTACACAGTGACATTGTATAATTTAGTTGTCAAGTAAAAGAATTAACTAGTGAATAGAAGAACATGATATTTATGATGTCTTGACGACTCATGATATTCTATAGGTACACCATGGCTGGAACAAGTGTGTTGGTGTGTGTGCATGTGGGTTTTAGGGTCCTTTTTTGGGGTCTCACTTTTATATAAAGAAACTACTAAATAAGAAAAAAAAAAATTGTTTATTTCTACTACATGTTCTTTTTTTATTCCTTCAACAACATATTTTCACTATCATAATTAATAGCATGTGCAATTCAAATAAATAGACAATAACAATTAAGAAGAAAAATACATGGTTAATGGTGGCTCAATTCTAGTGCTCCTCCTGGGACCACCTGACTGAATATGCCACGCTACTAACTAGGAACAACATATTTGGCTTCCTAGCCCAGGGAACCTCCATAGGTTCCCTGGCCCTCATAGCCCAAGTCCAGATGGTGTCCAACTTCCCTCTTGACTTCTCTTGGCTCTTCTTTCCCATTCTTCTCTATGAAAAAAAATATAATCCCCCCTATTCTCCATGAAAACCCCCCTTTATCTCTCCCCCTTTGTGAATGCCCCACCCCCCACTATTCTTGAGCCACACCCACCTTATCTCGTCACCTACCCCTATGCCCCTTAATTAATCCCTTGGATGGTCGATTCACCCAAGCACACCTCATTAATGTAATAAAATAATGATATATTTTAAAGGTTAGTCACATGAACTAATTCATATAAATCCCAATTAATCTAAGTATTAAATTAATCATAAATATACATTAATAATTAAAATTAAGGGTCAATCATTTAATTAACCACTAATCAAGTGTAATCATTAATCAAGCTTATGACTAATCATAAGCTTGATCATTAATCAAGCTTAAAGTTAAGCATGGCATAATCATTAATCAAAATTAACCATTAATTAATCATATGGCATAATAGGCTAGAGAATACTAGTGTATGCATGCAAGGTGTGGATATGTAGCTAGCATGCGCATACCTCATATGCATACTAATAACACTAACAAGGGTCTATCACATCAAGAAATCTCACAACATGTAGGATAATAACCTAATGTGGCATAATAAGATAAGGGATTAAGTTTTACAGGTGCTAACTTGAAGCCCCGATGATGTGGATATTGGAGTAAAAAATCAAGATTATAGTTCTATGATTTCATATTTGTTCTCTCCAATTGTGATAAATACTCCCCATAGGTGATTGAGTTCCAAAACAATTTTTCTCCTTATTTTCATGAATTCCTTGTATCTCAATATCCATTTTAGGAAACCTCTCCAATAGAAGATTTTCCATAGTATTCATGAACTATTACATTTCTTCCTTATTTCCATTCATCTTGTTTTCTATTTCATCCATCATTTTTATTTTAAGGTTCTCTTCAAAATTACCTCAATCCACCTTTTCCAAGAAACTATTGTCCATTTCATTGACTTTCTTCTTTAATTGGGAGAATCTAAATTCTTTGTCTTCACTTCCTTCCTCAATCTTAGATATTCCTTGAGGAGGTTTATTTGCTGTAGTAGCTTTCTTTAGAGGCATATAATAGTATTTTTTTATTTACCACAACTTTCAGTCACTAAAAATTAGGTCTTCTAATCAAAAGTTATGTCACTTTTCAGTTATGTACCTTTAAAAACTTAATTTGGAGAATATCTGGATGGTTGACCTTTTTCTTGATATATCTCTAAGATTTGAACATTTTTTAATATGAAAATTTGTCATGTAATATGGCATCACTACCATTCCATAGGTTTGACTAGAATTTGATGTGATAAGTGAAAGTGATGGTAAATTTCCCAAAACTTACTAATCTTTGGCCTCATCCTGAGAGCAAAATTGTATGATGTGCCACTTTTCAAATTCTTCAAATTTGATTATGAAATTTTTATCTGAGGTACTTGATTGCCTCCTTAGATCTATTAAAATTTCACAATCTAAAGTGTCCCAGAAAAAAGTTGTAAATAAAATTCCATGATCACTGATTTGAAACTTATTTCGGGACCATTCACAAACCCTAACTTCCACATGGTATATATCAGAAATTATGGCAAACCAAAATCTAAAACTTTTAGTATATGTGCCTTGTGATTCCTTCTTGATATCCTCAAAAATTCATTGACTGAAACATCTCATAATATATATATATATATATATATATATATATATATATATATATATATATATATATATATATATATATATATATATATATATATATATAATACTGAGATGATGTGTTTGAAACAAATTTCAAAACCAATTACAAACCCTAACTTCACAGTGTATATCTCAAAAAGTGTAGCAAGCCAAAATATGATATTTTAACCAAATGTTCCATGAATTTATCCTCAATATGCTTAAATTTCAACCATCTAAAATATTATAGACAAAAAAATTATAGCAAAAATTCCAAAATGACCTATTTGAAGCAGCAAAACCCTAGGTTCATATGCTCTAATATCAAATTTCATGAACCTTGCACCTTAAAAATGACAAAAAAACAATAATTATAGTCTACTTCAAGGTGGGGGGGCTCCTTTTACATTAAATACAATGTGTAAGACAATATTTTCATGATTCTAAGAATAGAATCTCCTTAATGTGTGCCTATGTGGGGGTGGGGGGGGAGACAAAGGGGTCAACTCTTTATCTTAATGGGATTTATTTGGAATTTTTTGATGGTGGATGTTGTAGATATCTAGATATCTGGATATCAAGCATTCTAGCATTTTCTATAAAGAAAGAATATATGGAAATACCGAAATCAAATTTAATGATGCAAGACTATTATGTGCCTACCATGTGTCAACCACGTGTCAGATGGCATGGCATAATATGACTTGAAGACATGTGGCCACTGTTAGCACCTAAAATGGATCCTAGGCTGAAAAAGGCAAATCAGGGTAACAACTAAACCACGCTCAGCCTTGTAGCTAGCCCTACAAGGACAGGAGAGGGCTCTCTCTATAGAATAGATATTCAATAACACAATAATGAACTAATTTTAGGCTAGATATATAAATGTGAAAGAGGTATTTTAATAAATGATTGAATTTTCAGGGATGTATGGGACAAAAGGACAGCATGCGCTGAGGAATTAAATCAAGGACACAAAATATTTCACGGGGCAAGGTAGGCAGGAGATTTTGCAATAAAATTGAGATAAGATGGAGTGGAAAGACTGTTGAGAAGCTGAAAAGGGCATAATGAATGAATCCTTTTCAAACAGAAGAAAACACACAGAGTATGAATGATTCCCCAAGGCAGAGCATATAAATGGATTCTACCTTTCTAACTTGAAAACATTCAAACTGGAAATGTTTATGAATGAATGGTGAAACATAAAAATGTACATATGAAACACAAAGGAGAGACATATGCTAAACTCATACCACATGAATCCCACAAATCAGAGCTGCATCACTTTATTAATTCCCTGCCAAACTGTACAATGGAGCGCAGAGCTCACTACCACACTATTCCCCTATTTTTGAGTTTTCAGACTTCAGATTTTTCCAGCCCCTTTACAAATGATTAGCATTTACAATAAATAGACAGATTTTGCGGGAATACAAATCGATGGGAAGAGGAGAAATCATAACTGAAGATGGAAAACCAAAAGCCAATAATCTCTCCGTAAAGGGAGAGCTGCGTTACATCCGGTCAGTGAGAAGGCGAAACATTGTAATGCATATCTCTTTGAATCGTAACTAAAGACAAAATAGGCAATCCGATCCTATTTTCCTGCTGTTGTAGATATTTTTATTTTATTGTAAGCTCTCGGCCAGCCGACTATTTCCTTTGCTTTCCATTATTTCATTTAAATAAAATTGACCCTTTAATAAACTGTCGTTGAAATAACATAGAATGAAATAATGCTTTCGTGAAGGGAAAAATGTATTTTGAATGGGAAAGGGAAGGGAAGGAGGCGGGACCCACATTACAATTGCAATCGGAATCGAGGAGAGGAGCGACATAAAATGAAACGATTAAAATATGTGATGCGATGGGGGAATGAGGGCAATTGCAATCACAATCAGGACTTTGGGGCAGGCATATTGCAATCACAATCAGGACTTTGGGGCAGGCATATTGCAATCGGGAATCGGAATCGAGAGATGGAGCCCACATAATCGCAATTGGGGTCGGGGAGCGGGACAATATATATGAAATTAAACTTCCGATGCGATTGGGGAGAAAGGCCTTTGTATAAATAAAACGAATGAATCTTTAACTTTTACAAGGGAAAAAGGGGTTTTGTAATGAATGGTGGAGGGCTTTAAATGGTGGGACCGAAGGGTACGAATTGCAATCGGAGATCGGAATCGGGAGTAGGGCGAAGTGGTACATATAAAACCTCTTATGCGATTGGGAAAGGGGGAATGGGGATAACCTTTGTAAAAATGAAAATAATACAAATTTCGAGTTTACAAAGGGGAAAACCCTTTATATTATATGAACGGGTGGAAGATTTAAGTGGTGGGACCGACCAATCGCAATCAGAAATCGGAGGGGGATGCGATCGGAGGAAGACTTGCGATCGGAGGATCGGAGGGAAGGGTGCGATCGGGAGATCGGAGGAGGGCTTGCGATTGGTGGATCAGAGTAGGACTTGCGATTGGCGGATCAGAGTTTTGTGCGACTGATCGATTGGGGGATGGTGCGATTGATCGATCGAAAAAAGTTGTGATTGATCGATCAGGACATGCAAATAAAACATGCGATTGGAAAAGGTTTGCAATTGCGATTAGATAAGGGGGTGCGATTGGCGGGATTCTATTAAACACTTTAACTTTAATATAAAGTTAAAGGTATGGAGGGGAAGTGGTTAATATATAAATCGCATTTGTATATAAAGTGATTTATAATGCGAATTTATAATCGGAAAGGGGGAAAAGGGGAATATTAAAACTTTAATAACACAAATTTTTAAGGGGAAAAAAAGGGAAATAGGGGGTATACAAAGGTATAAGGATTTTTACTTCACTTAAGCATAAATTTCAATCCAGAAGTCAGTTCTGAGAGTGTCGTATATCGTTAGAAAGCTCTTTCTGGGCTCTTTCTGCTGGATCTGCTTGGAGAATGATTTGACGCTGAACATGCTGTGAAAAACTTCTCTGAAAGGCAGAGTGATGATCTTGTCAGAGATGACAGATTTTGAATTGTGACTGAAAGGCAAAGTATTATGTTTTCACCTCAAAACATGGTTTTGAGGTGAAACTCGCATCAAACTAAATAAATGATATCTCTGATTTTCCTGGTGCTATAATTTTTTATTTTATTAACTTCCTCATGACCTTGTTGATCTTTATTGACACTTTACTTATTAACTTGACCATGGTGAGACCTTAGAGACTAATGAGACCCATCCTATGACCTACTGATATGATTTTGTGAATGAAAGTGACTAATGACTGAAGACCATAGGGAGGAAAATCAACAAGTACCTCGTGAGGGAAAACTGATGAAACATTAATGCCATAAATGAATCCATGACCTAGCGGAATGGTGAAATTTATTGGTATGAGACACCTAATATGCAAATGCAAAAGAGCAGTTTTGATAACTGATGGCAGTATGACTAGACTGACACTAACATTGGCTCCAATGGGGATGGTAGCTTCTTGGAGGTGCCAAGAACACCGTAGACCAAGTAGCCTTATCCATTGGGCATGGAGTCAAAAGCTAAAAACCAAACTGAATACTGAAAGAAACTTGACCCAACAAACTAACTCAAAAGTGTCTCAAAGCTAACCTAGAAAAAACTTGACATTTGAAGCTTTGGTGGTAGTATATGACCAAGACTTGAGGTTTCAAATCTTGATGATAACCACCTGTGTTTCTGGAAGGCCAATGTACCATCATGCTATATCAAAATGCCAATGTAACCAATCAAGCAGATGCCTCCTTGATTGATTTTTCTGATCATATCCTCTGGTCAGCCATAGATACTTGCAACTAGGCATCCAAAAGCATGGTTGGCCATGATCTCCTTCATCACTGAATACTGCAATAATTACCTTCACTGCTGACTGCAATAAATTTGCCACTGGATCCTGAAAAACATGAAGATTTACCTCCTGCTGAAAAAACAAGGTGTCTTTTTCTCTTGATTATGATCTTCCTTCACCATGTACCTCAGTAAGAGTGTGTACCTGGTCTTCAAAAAATTCTTAACAAGTAGATGAGCAAATTTCCTCTTGAAAAAACATTTCAAAACATGAGACATAGGAAGAAGAATCTGAATGGCAATCCTAAACGCTCTGATCTTCTGTAATCTGAATATATTGTTGGTCATCTTCATATGATATGACAACCAGATTGTCATGTTTCTCATCATATTCATCAATCATAAGAGAAGAAACTTCAGATGGTTCTTGAGATCCAACACTCTCATTTCTATCATCTACCATAAATTCATCCAAAGAAACTCTTTCACTTACTTGAACAAAGATCTCATCTTGTTTTTCATTAAGGGAATGGATTACCTCTTCGTGAAGACTCTTTTCTGATGGAACGAGAAAACTCAGGTCTATAACTCTGTTTTCTTCATTTGAGGCGGCCTCAACAATATAACTCTCTTTTATGGGACCTGGAACATCGTATTCTTCCTCATCACATATTAACTCTAGATCCGGCTTAACTTTATCACTATGTGAAATTGGAACATCATTTTTCGGCATCTCGTCCTTTATTTCAGTCAGATTCGAAATAAAACCTCTTCTTTCATCATTTTCAGCTGTACAAAGATCTTCAACCTACTGATATTGATAAGTATCCTCTAAGATTTATGTGTGCTGCTGAAACGGATTTTCATAGAGCGATTCCATGATTTCTTCGTCCATGAATTCATCATCCCCATAAAAATTCTCAAGATTTTCAATGAAACTATTAACATGTTCGCAACAGTTCTGAACTAACATTAAAGACGGACAAGATTCTCTGTACCTTTCAAAGAATATGGTATGAAAATCTTTTAAACCATAAATACAAGCAGGGGGCAAACTTTCATACCAAGATCAAGCTTCATCTTCCAGAGTAGCCATAAAAATTTTCATCAAACAGTCTTCAGGAAAATCGATCTTTAATTTATGCACATGAATGTGAAATTTCACCAGATGAAGAGCAGCGTCATTACCTTCCACATTTCTGAACATAGGAAAATTCTGAAGCCAATACACCTTGGGCATTTTATTTGGGAAACCTGGAATATGATCTCGGCTCATGGGAGAATACCTTCTTGCAATACGTTCCATCTTAAAAATCTTTAAAGCTACTGATCTTCCTACAGTGGAGTCACTATGAAGGATTTGATTTTCTGGATCTTTCAGTGAATGGAGTCGCCAGATGAATTTTTTCAGCCTTTATATGCATCTGATTGTTTTTCACCATCAACATTCAGATATAATACTCTGTCATTCTTTACCGGGAAAATATTACTTGGGTGATTAATCTTCTATGCTAAACAATACGTTCCCCAGTATGGTCGCCAGAGATGTTAGCACCTGAAATGGACCCCAGGCTGAAAAATGCAAATTAGGGTAACAACTAAACCACGCTCATCCTTGTAGCTAACCCTACAAGGACAGGAGAGGGCTCTCTCTATAGAATAGATATTCAATAACACAATAATGAACTAATTTTAGGCTAGATATATAAATGTGAAAGAGGTATTTTAATAAATGACTGAATTTTCAGGGATGTATGGGACAAAAGGACAGCATGCGCTGAGGAATTAAATCAAGGACACAAAATATTTCACGGGGCAAGGTAGGCAGGAGATTTAGCAATCAAATTGAGATAAGGTGGAGTGGAAAGACTGTTGAGAAGCTGAAATGGGCATAATGAATGAATCCTTTTCAAACAAAATAAAACACACAGAGTATGAATGATTCCCCAAGGCAGAGCATATAAAATGGATTCTACCTTTCTAACTTGAAAACATTCAAACTGGAAATTTTTATGAATGAATGGTGAAACATAACAATGTACATATGAAACACAAAGGAAAGACATATGCTAAACTCATACCACATGAATCCCACAAATCAGAGTTGCATCACTTTATTAATTCCCTGCCAAACTGTACAATGGAGCGCAGAGCTCACTGCCACACTATTCCCCTATTTCTGAGTTTTCAGACTTCAGATTTTTCCAGCCCCTCTACAAATGATTAGCATTTACAATAAATAGACAAATTTTGCAGGAATACAAATCGATGGGAAGAGGAGAAATCATAACTGAATATGGAAAACCAAGAGCCAATAATCTCTCCGTAAAGGGAGAGTTGCGTTACATCCGGTCAGTGAGAAGGCGAAACATTGTAACGCATATCTCTTTGAATCGTAACTAAAGACAAAATAGGCAATTCGATCCTATTTTCCTGCTGTTGTAGATATTTTTATTTTATTGTAAGCTCTCGGCCAGCCGACTATTTCCTTTGCTTTCCATTATTTCATTTAAATAAAACTGACCCTTTAATAAACTGTCGTTGAAATAACATAGAACGAAATAATGCTTTCGTGAAGGGAAAAATGTATTTTGAATGGGAAAGGGAAGGGAAGGAGGCGGGACCCAAATTACAATCACAATCAGAATCAAGGGGAGGAGCGACATAAAATGAAACGATTAAAATATGTGATGCGATGGGGGAATGAGGGCAATCGCAATCGCAATCGGGACTTTGGGGCAGGCATATTGCAATCGGGAATCGGAATCGGGAGATGGAGACCACATAATCGCAATCAGGGTCGGGGAGCGGGACAATATATATGAAATTAAACTTCCGATGCAATTGGGGAGAAAGGCCTTTGTATAAATAAAATGAATGAATCTTTAACTTTTACAAAGGAAAAAGGGGTTTTGTAATGAATGGTGGAGGGCTTTAAATGGTGGGACCGAAGGGTACAAATCGAAATGGGAGATCAGAATCAGGAGTAGGGCGGAGTGGTACATATAAAACCTCCGATGCGATTGGGAAAGGGGGAATGGGGATAACCTTTGTAAAAATGAAAATAATACAAATTTTGAGTTTACAAAGGGGAAAACCCTTTATATTATATGAACAGGCGAAAGATTTAAGTGGTGGGACCGACCAATCGCAATCGGAAATCGGAGGGGGTTGCGATCGGAGGAAGACTTGCGATCGGAGGAGCTTGCGATCGGAGGATCGGAGGGAAGGGTGTGATCGGGAGATCGGAGGAGGGCTTGCGATTGGCGGATCAGAGTAGGACTTGTGATTGGCGGATCGGAGTTTTGTGCGACTGATCAATCGGGGGATGGTGTGATTGATCGATCAGAAAAAGTTGCGATTGATCGATCGGGACATGCAAATAAAACATGCGATTGGAAAAGGTTTGCGATTGCTATTAGATAAGGGGGTGCGATTGGCGGGATTCTATTAAACACTTTAACTTTAATATAAAGTTAAAGGTATGGAGGGGAAGTGGTTAACATATAAATCACATTTGTATATAAAGTGATTTATAATGCGAATTTATAATCGGAAAGGGGGAAAAGGGGAATATTAAAACTTTAATAACACAAAGTTTTAAGGGGAAAAAAAGGGAAATAGGGGGTATACGAAGGTATAAGGATTTTTACTTCACTTAAGCATAAATTTAAATCCAGAAGTCAGTTCTAAGAGTGTAGTATATCGTTGGAAAGCTCTTTCCAGGCTCTTTCTGCTAGATTTGCTTGGAGAATGATTTGACACCGAACATTCTGTGAAAAACTTCTCTGAAAGGCAAAGTGATGATCTTGTCGGAGATGACAGCTTCTAAATTGTGACTGAAAGGCAAAGTATTATGTTTTCACCTCAAAACATGGTTTTGAGGTGAAACTCGCATCAAACTGAATAAATGATATCTCTGATTTTCCTGGTGCTATAATTTTTTATTTTATTGACTTCCTCATGACCTTGCTGATCTTTATTGACACTTGACTTATTAACTTGACCATGGTGAGACCTTAGAGACTAATGAGACCCATCCTATGACCTACTGATATGATTTTGAGAATGAAAGTGACTAATGACTGAAGACCATAGGGATGAAAATCAACAAGTACCTCGTGAGGGAAAACTGATGAAACATTACTGCCATAAATGAATCCATGACCTAGCGGAATGGTGAAATTTATTGGTATGAGACACCTAATATGCAAATGCAAAAGAGCAGTTTTGATCACTGATGGCAGTATGACTAGACTGACACTAATAGCCACAACACTACCACATGTCAATGGTATGAATTGTTAATGTGGCCTAGAATAGTGAAACTTTTGAGGACCATAACTTCGTATCTAGACCTCAGAATTTTATAAAAAATATATATCGTTGAAAAACTTTCGATGAGAAAAAGACAATGATAGCGTTAGAAAATAAACTCAAGATAGTTAAAAGAAGGAAAAAAAATAGATACCCCACCACCATAATGTAACCTTGAAGTTGGATATGTTACACCTTTTCTCCCATAATACCTCTATAAAAAATATAAAAGAATATGTTTTCTTTCAAGAAATTATAAATAAAAAAACCAAGTTGATATTTGTGTAAATATTCATGCATCAACATAATAAATCTCATCAACACAAATGATCACATATGATATAACCTTTATGAAAATTCAATTTACAACATTCAAATGAAAAAATCCTTATAAAACTCATAAATATAATTACAATTTTTCAACTTAAAACTATTATTTTTTTTCTAATACTCCCTCCACTTAATTTTTAAGTAATAATATTTTGTTTCAATATTACCATTACATCCAAGATTAAGATGTTTTCATATTGACTACTACCGGCAACACTAAGCTCATATCCTCCTACTTTCAACTTCACCCAAACAACATGATCCCCATACCAAATCCTGTGCCTTAAACGAAAGAATATACAGGAATTATAATTCTACTTAGTTTGTGCCAATTGCCATGACAAATCTTGAAGTGAGGGTCATTATAAATTTTGAAATCTTACATCTCCAAGTTAATACTAAATTATCAATTAGAGATATAATCTTTACTCACATATCTACATAATTCATTCAAAATATGTGCAAGGACAATGATCTCTCTAATGCGTTTAAAATGAATTAAAAAGAAAACAAAAAATCACACCATTACTTACATTTTCAAATAAAAGTAAAATTAGAATTTGCACCGACAAGTGCAAATTAAATGTTGGAAGCGGGGAATGTGAAAAATAACAATAAAGTGGAATATATGGAAGTTTTAGTTTCTATATATCTTTTAAAGAATGTAATAGGATATTAAATTGAAAAGGAAAGTTACACTAACATAATTGTCATAGAATTTATTTGAAAAAACATTTATTACAAAATCAAATTCTTCAAACCTTGTAATTTATCAAAAATATATTCACAATTTTGTATTAATTTTTTCTAACAAATTTCCTCAATGCATATTTATTGAGTTTCTGCTTGTATGTGGGGTGATGTTTGTCCGAAATGCTTTAGAGTGTACCAAAATTGTAGCTACTTCCTATATTTTTATATTTTTTATTTTGAGTTTAATGGAAGAAATAAAATAATAATAACCAATCAAAAGAAGCAACAATCTGTTCCTTAAATTTTAGAACAAATGATCGTCACTTTGTCGTGTATATCCATAAATTAACAGAAAGGAATTAGAAGTGATAAATCCATAGAATTTGATATTGGAAGAGTTAGAGTTAACTTGATGTCATTACCTACCATGGATACATTGCTAAATATGGTCACGGATCCTTATAAATTGTCACTGGTATCTTGAATCTCTCATTGCTATCTACAGAGGCCTTCCGATCCATACAAATTATCACTGTTGTCTTGAATCTCTCATTGTGATCTACAAAGACTTTCAGAATCAGTTGGGAGATAATTAAGTTGATTAATCAATGGATGTGAGATTTGGCGATTCAGGTAGGCCATTCGCAACTGATGCCCCAAAAAAAATCAGTGACAGATAATATAGTGGACAAGACTTTTGCGAGCGCAGCTAATCTAGTCGAATTATTTCCCACTACCACCGTTCTTTCTTTCCAATTTTAACCGATTTTAACCAACGGAGGCCACTGCTACAACGTCAACAAATACTTGACCAGATTTCTATTGAGCGTCTGTAGGATTTCTTGCTTCCTTGATTCGTTCACCGATAGTTACAGGGTAGAGGACGGACTAATCTCCATCGTTGGATCAAGACACCAAAGATCGACAGGCAGGAAATAACCATTTGTGAATCGAGTGACCGGCACCTGCCTGCGAGCCAACCTTCGAGATGTTTCCAAACCTGTTTCCAGAGTTGACTATCGTGAGCGGTTAAGGCCAGATCCCCGTGGCATAGGTACAGGTGAAGTTACATCGTTGGTTCACATTAATTATTCTATCAATGTAACAACACATAAATGTATGCCAAGATATCTGATATAATGCAGGATCGTTCATCAGTATTATCGTAGGACGAAGCCGGCAGTTACACTTGTCAATTTTTTACTCGACAAAAGGGTGATGAGGAAGTGTTTTGATTAAGTGGGGTAAACAGTGTTTGCTCACCCCACTCTAGCAAAGATAACGCCTCCATGAAAGAATCCACATATTAAATATATAAAAGGAATGCAAAGTACCAATTCGAGGGTGTTAATCCAAAGTGCCAATCGTCGTCAATTTAGTAATATTTTCAACTGTGTCAGTTGTAAAATCTCCACACAATGGAGCGTGCTAGCCTCAGTGGCAGAGTCTACCACTGTATATGAAGAATGAGTGAGGAACTGAAATTTGAAAGAAAAAAAATAAAGACAAAAATAACCAAATATATTAAAATATATATGCCTATATATTAATAGTAAATAAATATATATTTAAAAAGAATGTATTAATAAATCTACTAGAAATGTAATTAAACATTTCTTTATTGTAATTTTACTCTTATAAAAATAAACAACATATTGAAAACAAAAATAGAAGAAAAATCGTAATCCAAGAGGGAGCTAAATAAGAACTTAATGCACCTTGGGGAGGGAAACGATATCTTTTTATTAATAATATAAGGCATATGAGCCAACTTGGCAATAGAATTTTGGGAGAACAGGGCATTACCGTGGGTATTTATTATATATATAAAATTATAGCAATAAAAGTAGGTGATTAAGATGAGCTACCTTTCCATTCCAAAATGAAGGAAATGTTCCCATGAGTATAACCTTGAACTCATTAACTGATGTCCATTATCATTAGCTAACGTTAATCTAAATGTAATAACCTCCCTGGCACGCTATATTTGGCACTTGTACATGTGTTAAGTCTATGCAGTAAGGGGGATTTAATTTAACTAATGACTTTGATATTTACTATACTTTTAACAAAAATCCTATGAAACAATTTTCGATCAGATCGTATTTAAATTTCAAGCAGGTCGTAATTTTTTTGAGTTTAAAATCCCAGCTTACTCCAACGCAAATCTATACCCAACCAATCATATTGTTGTCCCATCGATGTTCATGTCACTGGAACATCATAACTTCAACTTTCTTGATGCTACTGAATGGGGAACTTGGATCAATAGAATCAACATATATTCGTATATAACAAAACATCCAGTCATGCTTCTTAATCTCGATCCTCGAGCTACAAAGATGATTAATAGGCACCTAAATAAGATCGTTTTCAAAAATCCGGTGGCAGAGTTCGATCTCACCTGGCTTATGTCCCAATTCCTTAATTTTTTCAATGACATATCAATGTTTCAAATGAATTTCCAAATGATGGAAACCAATCGATATAAGTGAAACCAATCGATATAAGTGTTGAAACTGTCAAAACTCCATCTAGCTAAGTGACCCATAATACGAAGATATGAGTGTCAAGTTCTGGGACCCATGATAGTCATTTTATTTTTCACGCCAACTCGCTACCTGCAACTTAATCCCTCCCTCGCCAACACTTGCATATTCGTAATTATTCCTACCTGAGCAATTTTTGTCAAAGCAAAATCCAAATCCAATGACAAGTGGTGCTTGCAAATCAATTATATACTCTTGTGATCCGATTAAATAAGTAGGTCAAGTTAGCCTTGCAGCACTAAAACTATTAGTCTATATAGCGAACAACTTACATGATTTTTTTGCTTTTCGGGGATTTTGAAAATTTGAGTTGGTTGATAGTATCATGTATTGATGCAAAAAATTCAAGATCATACACCCAAATTCAATTCAAGTCAGATCTTGGGTTTCATCACCCTGTTCGTTTCTGATGCAGCTTTGGTGCTTTTGACAGGTCTCACATTAACTGGAACGGTTGTAGGGTTGGTGGTTCTCACTCATGATGTCGTTTTCTTGAGTCCCATATTGATACCAGTAGCAACTGTGTTGTTTGTAGCAGTTGCAGGGTTCTTGTCTATAGTACTTGCGGGGTACTTGTCTGCTGGAGACTTTGGATTGGAATCCTTATCTGCCATATCATGGATTTACAACTATGGGAAGGGAATTCATTCCCTGGTGGATACCAGATAGACTATGGTCGCATGTTGTAGATGCAGTTAGCCGTGTTGAACATGCCCCGCCAAGGAGAGATAGACCAGTTGCACTTTCTATTGTCAGTTGGGAAGACTAAACGGTAGGCCAGTGACGGCTGGCGGAACGAACCCCCATGGGCGGTTTTCTGCAGGTGGAAGAACAACTCTTGAATATGCCTGAATGGGATGTTTGGAAGGAAGGAGCCAAGGTATTGATTCATTTCTTATATCTAGTCTTGATTTCGATGGTGATGGATACGAACTCTTATTTTCGGTCTCCACGGATGTGTTGCAGGCGAAACAAGAAATAGCGGTGCAGGCTTCCACGGAAAATAAACGATGATGGATATGTTTTGACGACGAAGAAACGGAGGTGCAAGCTTCCATGGCAAAGAAACGTCGATGGATATAAACTCTTCTTGTCTGTGTCCACTGACGTGCTGAAACTCTTCTTTTCAATGTCCAGTGACGTGTTGCAGGCGAAACATTTCAATGACCAAGAAACGATGGCGAAGAGAGGACGGTGCAGGCTTTCACGACAGCGAATTCCATGATGTAATTTTCTTGCTACGTGAAGGTTACACTTGTCAACATTTTACTCGACAGAAAGGTGTGATGAGAAATAGTTTTGATTAGGTGGGATAAATAGTGTTTGCTCACTCCACTCCAGCAAAGATAACACCTCTGACGTAAAAATATTTTTTTATTATAGTTTTTAAAATTAAATAGATTTAACTATTAAAATAATAAAACATATTATAATTATAAATGTACTTGTTAATTTAATTTTCAAATGTTATTATATATCATGATTTTCATATATAATAAAATTTGAAAATTAAATTAACAAGTACATTTATAATTATAATATGTTTTATTTTTTTAATAATTAAATCTATTTAATTTTAAAAATTATAGTAAAAATATATTTTTTTATATTTATTTGAATATATATATATATATATATATTCTCACAGTTTTTTACTTTAACTATATTTAAAATAGGTGGCAAATACTCGCTACTATGTAGCTTGTTAATTAACTAGCTTACAAATTGAATTTTCAAAGATCACTGTGATTTTCAAAGAGTTGGAAACTAATTCAAATTTGACAATACACTAAGCGCTATATTAAATACTACATAAGATCGATATGATAGGTTCCCATCTAGTTTCGTAACATTGATTTTTTTCTAAATATTTTAGATATAAGGTGGAACTATATATAAGCATATTTTGTTGGTCATAATCTTGGTGTCATTTTCCAAAAACGATAATCATGCAATCGGATATGTCACTCCACCTAATAAAAAATACACATATTTCTTTATTATATATAAATAATGTATATTGATTTTTATTAAAATTAATAGTGTTAAAATATAAAATAACTTCCACTATTAATAATGTAATATAATATTAACTAATTTTTTAAAATAAAGTATTATAGAATAAAAGAAATTGATATTTTTGTGATAGTAAAAAATTTAATAATAAAAACATTTTCTTTTGAAATATCAAGCTTATGTTCATATTAATTTTTTAAAATATTTGTAATAATATTCACATTCTTAATTTATTAATTCATCAAAATTATAAAGATTTAAAAAAGTTTTCTAATTTTTTTATTCTTTATTTTTTGTTATGAAAATAAAATTATAAACAAATCATTCATTTCCTTATAATTTTTTTTTAATTCTAATACACCAAAGTTGATCTTAGTAAATAGTATAATCATCATGGTTTTCATCATTATTTATATGATTGGTTAACCTTGAAATAGGTAAATAGAAAATTGAAGCAAATTGAGAATCCAAATTAATGACTAAATATCTTGTATATAAAAGTTTTTGGTGATAATCACATACAAACATATTTTGTCGATGCGTTTCCAATCAGCCAGTGTGGTTCATCTTCAGGACTAAATATCTTATTTGTGGTTATTAGAGAAATTGATGAGTTATCATTGAAGATCTCATCCTTAGTTGCCTTCAAATAAGCTAGGACTTGAATTCTATAGAATAAAGTGCAACCTCTTTCTCTACCATCATCATCTGCTTAAAGAAACAATAACATGACATTGATGTCTTTGCTCAAACAATAACATGGCATTGATGTCTTTTCTCAAACAAAAAATGTGATGAAGAGGATTTTTTATACTCAATTATGGAATATATCACAACATGGAGAATGAGGGTGGCAAGGGGCTATGTGGTTTCACTTTTTCTTAATTTGGTTTATTGAACAAAACATGTGCATTTTCCACTTGTGACATGTTCAAATGGTAGTGAAGTAAAACATGACATACTCACAAAATATCATCAACCATGATCTTTCAATACATTATTATATATCATTATATGCATTAAAAAAAACACTTTTAACATGAAGTTTTAACATATATCTCATGATAAGAATTTGATACTATTTTTCTTATCACTCTTAATCTATGTTAATTATATGACATAATAAGCTTGTTATATATATATACATAAAATGTATTTTATTTTTTTAATTGTAAAATAAATCATATTATAAAAATGTAATAATATTTTTTCATTTTTATTTTTTAAACGATTTAAGAGAATTGATAATTTGATAAAAACTTAAAATTGTCTTTTTTATTACTCTTTTTTTTTTGTAAATTAGGCTAATCTATATTAATTCGAAAGGAGAAACAGTATATATGCTACAGGTTGGGTTGGTAAGTTGCGCTTAACCAATCCCGGCCTTTGTTGCGCAGATAAGAGGCTGCCTCCGTGGAGGAAACCAGCTTGGAGAGTACATAAAACAAAAAATTACAAAATGTGTTGTAGCACTAGTGAAAATAGAAATTCTGTAGTAATAGCAAGCATGACAAAAAACAAGGAAGAACTGAGCTGCTGCGCAGTCATTAGTCTTCAGCTTCATCATCGTTGTCTCGATCTTCTTCCACTATGGGATAGGCATACACCTGCGCGACAACTTCCTCTTCAGCGGTGGGTAGATGCGGAGGCTTGGAGACCAATGCGCAAAGGATGAGAACCACCAAGTATTATGCATCTGGGACGCGCGTCCAGGTACCTTCTAAATCCATTATCCAACATCTGTGTCATCCCCCTCATCTTCCTGGGCCAAAAGAGGCTCGGTCTTGCGAGGAAAGGGGTGTTCCTCATGTGCAATGGTGGACTTCCTTGTTCCACTTCTGCCTCTCTGCGTAACCTGCAAGGGGGCCTCCTCCTCCTGATCAAGTTCGGGGATTTGGGGAGCCTCTCTAGTGTGAGTGCCCAAGGAGGAGCCTTCAACAGATTCTAGGCGATTATCTAACCCTCGATGGTATCGACCAAGGAGCGCTCCTCTCTGGCCTCCTCGGATAGTTCTTTGTCGCAGCCTAGGTTCCATTGTCAGCTGAAGCAGCAGAGGTGCGAAGCAAGGGGAATGCATGGAAAGGAATGAGGTGTGAAGCAAGGTGAACGGAAAGGGGCGCGAGATAAAGGGTGCACCCAGGCTTATGAAACTAGCTAGATATATGGTGCTGGGTTGAGGTGCACAGTCAGGGAGGAGCGTAGCTCGGGGAATTTTGTGCAGCGCAGCACTAGGGGGTAGGTTGCGCGGCAGACTGGGCACGCAGAATGGCAAGAACTATAACAACAGATAAATCTGAAGGAGTAGACTGTGTGTCTCTTTGTGCTGAATGGCCTTCCCTTTAATAGGCCTATGACACATACGAAGAGGCTGAGCATAATTGTGCCTCGCACATAGCTGCATGCTGTAATGTTTTTCCTGAGAAGGCATAGCTGATGAGCTATGGCCGATCGGCATGTCAATCCAGGTGATCATTCAGAACGATTGCATCAGAGAGGTACCTTGGAGGGGGTGATGTTGTCCAAGCGTGTCTTCATTATGCCTTATCTCTATCATCTCATGCAGATGTGATCCAGGTGGATATTGGTGGCCACCTGCCTATTCCACTTAGGACCCCACCATAGTCTCTTTCAGTATTTCAGTTTTTGCACAACTTACTATTTTTAGCATTTTTTCGGGTCTTGAACTTTCGAAGCCGTTTTGAGGCCCTAAACGACATTTTTTGGGCATCGTTTGTTTGAAAAATATGATTTCGTTCCAGAATCTACATTCGCGGTCACTAGTTGTAGTCCTCGGATAGATATTTCTAACAAGGTATCATGTGCGTCAAACGGAGATAGTATGCCAAAGTTACGACCCCGGGAAATTGATGTACCAATTTACCCCAACAGGGCCAATAGTCTGATGTTTCATCTCCTAGGGTTAGGTTTTTGGATGTTTAGGGTTTTCCATTGTTTCTCAATAATATATAGGCCTTCGAGCCTCATTGTAACATAGAGTTCAAAGGCCTGTAATCGCCACATCTCTTCTCAGAGATAAGTTACCAGCGCCCTAGCTAGTTTATTTCCATTCTGTCTGTAAGAAAATTTCAGTTCTTTGATATTAATGAAATGAAGTGTTATTTCTATTGCATCTTTGTATTTATGGTTATATGTGTATTCTATTGTGTTCCTACATAAATCTAGATCAAGATGATTGCTAGAGTGAGGTTCCACATTGGGTGAGGACCTACGCTGCAGGTCTTCGTCCTCTTGGGCATGGGAGAGGCAGTTGTCATGCATCCTTCTGTTGTCACCTACATCCAAGGTTATTTTTTATTACTCTTAACCTATGTTATAATTAACATAATAATTGTGTTATATATACATAAAATGCATTTTAAAAAATGTAACATAAATCATATTACAAAAATTTAATAATATTTTTTTTTCATTTTTTTTCTAAAAGATCTAAAAGAATTGATAAATTTATAGTACTTGGGTCACATTCATGTCTCGATTGAGACAACTATGACTCCTAACCTATATTAATTATATGACATAATAATTATATTATATATACATTTTTTTTAATATTTTAAAATGGATTATATTGTCCACGGGGTCTCGATGCTCTGTTAAGACACTCCTTGATATGAAGTCACCCAATTAGGGTGATATATTGGACATGATGAAGATGTAGTCCTGTCAAGCTTACTATATATATATATATATATATATATATATATATATATATATATATATATATAATAATGATTTTTTTATTTTTATTTTTCAAGAGATCTCAAAGAATTGGTAATTTGACAGTTCTTGATACCGTGAGATGCATATATCAGGGGATCTTATGTTTTTAGCCTTATCATAATGGGTCAATATATGGAATATGGGTAGCAAACCAATTGGTTCATACTTTTCAAAGTTCGACTAAGTTTCAAGGAATGCTATGGGTCTTGTTGTAATAATTGTTTAACCTTTTTATTGAAGTCAAATTCAAATCATTTTGTTTTTTGATATAGTGTTTTCGTAGAAAATTAAATTATTACGAAATTTAAACCGTTCTTTCCTAAATTAAAATGGAAGCCACTTAGGTTATAAAAGAAATTCTTAGTAGATGAATATAATAATTATGTTGTCGTGCTAAGTGGCGCTCTACAATCCAATACATGAGGGAAATATCGTTAGGTAACATTATATATATATATATATATAAAGTTACTTTAAAAATCAATGTCGACGATAAATAAAATACTTCAATTTTCACTTTATTTTACATCAGACTTTATATAGTTAGATAAAGTAATGGAAATTAAAAATAAAATAATATATATATATATATATATATATATATATTAAGAATCAATGGTATTGACCCATGGTATTCATGTGGAATATAACTTATTTAATGGGGAAATTAAGCTAGCCTAGACTCCTTGATATGAATTCACCAGTTCAATTTCTCACCCCTTGATGTGAACTCACTGGTTCAATTCCCCACCCCTTGATGTGAACTCACTGGTTCAATTCTCATGCACTCCTTGATGTCAAGTCACTCGTTCCCACCCCTTGATGTGAAGTCACCGGTTCAATTCCACATTCCCCACCATGGTAATATATTGGACATGATTAAGATGTAGTCGTGCCAAACTAGCCTAGATCCATCTTAGGTTGATGTTATATTGAAAATGATGGCGTTGAATCTATGTAGATTGTAAAGGTAAAACTTTTATCTATGTAGCTTGTAAAGGTAAAATTTTGAATCTACGTAGCTTGTAAAGGTAAAACTTTTATCTATGTAGAGTGTATCATGTAAAGGTAAAACTTTTAATCTAGATAGCTTGTAAAGGAAAAACTTTTAATCTAGATAGCTTGTAAAGGTAAAACTTTCATTTATGTAGCTTGTAAAGGTAAAACTTTATGGATATGTTTGTGTTGGGCATTTCTCTAGATATAAATGGAGGTGGGGAAATATTAGGAAAAATATAATTATTACACTTTATCTAATGTTATTATAGATTCACTTCTTATTGTAATTTTTCTTTATATTTCAAGTTCAAAAATAAACTCAACTATAAAATTAGCAAGGGGTGATTGGGAATATTGAGTAAAATGTTATATTTAAGGCTCGGGTATGATGAGAAATATTAGTTAAAATGTAATAACATAAAATTTTAATTAGTATTTCCCCCCACCCCTTGCCACTTTTTATTGGGTGGGGGTGGTAATAAATATTGGGTAACATATAATATTGTAATATTATATTTTATTCAAGATTTACCCCAACCGGATTCACTTTTTATTAAAAAAACACTTTATATATGAGGTTCATAAGTAAACTTAACTCCTATGTAAACATTTAATCCCAGTATAGAGATGGTATAATATTTAACATTTTCACTTTATAAAAATAACATTAATAAAATAAAATCAATCTTATTAAAAACATGAAATTATTAATTATATTTATATTAACAATTGCCCCTAGAGTCCACGGTTCTCTGTTAAGGCACTCCTTGTTGTGAAGTCACCGGTTCGATTCCTCGCCCCAATCGGGGTGATATGTATTGGACATGATGATGAAGATGCAGTCCTACCCAGCTTACGAAAAAAAAATTGCACCTAGAGGCTCTGTAGAGATGTTATAATGTAATGTTTAACATTTTGACCAAGTCAAATTACATAATAAAAAAATTAAATATTAATGTATTGTAAACTAAACATTTTAACTTGGTCAAAATAAAAATAAAAATGGTCCATGGTATTGACTCATAGTATTTGTGTGGAATGTAGTCTATTTAAAGGAGAGATATTAAATCATCCTATAGTCATCTTAACTCTGGATCTACCAAGTGCAGAGAGGGATGAAATCTTCTGAGAGGCAAACCTCTTTTAGAGTGAAAATAGATTTGATCCCTCTTGGTAGATCGGGATTTAAGATGGATCTAGGTTGGTTATAAGTAATAATTAAAACAGCCTAGATCCATCTTAAATTTGAATCTATTCTTGGTAGATTTGGAGATAAGATGGCTCTAGGTTGGTATTATATAGATGTTTGTATACTTAATAGATGGATTATTAGTTTTGATTGTGATTGTGATTGCAAAAAGAAAAATCCAAAATTATGATTTTTTGTTTTATTGTATTAAATTTTTTTATTAATATAGTATTAAAAATTTATAACTTGTATTCATAAATGTATTTATTATTTATAATATAATAATAATAGTTAAATTTTAAAATGCCCATGGGGTGTCCAATATACTATGATGGTTAAGTCACCCTTCGATGTGAAGGTCACGTGTTGAAACTTCTTGGGAAAAAATCTAGCCATGTTAAGGGCTTATGTGGCCAAAGCCAGGTACAATCAGCTGGTAATTTTGATGGCTTAGATGCCCCTGGGTCACAATTTCTCAAACCATAGATCAAGCCTAATGTAATCTCTATAAAACTCAAACTACTTAACAAAGAAAATAAATAAATAAAATTTAAGATATAATTAAATTTAACATAAATTAATATATAAAATCTCATTAGTTATAACACATTCTTTATTTATATTTACATTAATGCAATAATAACAAAAATTATTATATATTAATAAAAGTGGGACTTTGAGAAAACCTTACTTTTGGTTTCTCATTATAGGTCTTTTGAATGTTATTACATTTATTTTTACAATGCAATAATAATAAAAATTATTATATATTATTAAAAGTGGAACTTTGAGCCGAAGATTAGGAGCATTTCGAATGGAAAAATTGCTCTGACCTAGGTCTGGCCGACTCTGCCCCAGCTCTGACATTCTGAGCTCCCTGCACTGCCCCGCAAACTCTATCATTGTCGGCCATGCATGGGCTCCCCCGAGGCCCCTTGTCGGAGCCGTATGGTGGCCTGTCTGCCCCCTCATTCAGGGATCTTGTTGCTGGTAGATCGCCTAAGAATGATGCCTCATTCTTTACTCGACTCACTAACTGCTCAGCTTTTTCTCGCCCTGATATCACTTTTGTTACCTCTGACAGCCAGCAAAACAAAGGAAAAGAGGTGGTGGACCTCTCAGCGAACCACACTGCAAAAACTTCAGCCCCTAGCACCACGGTCGTAGAAGAGGATGCTGCAAATGAGGACGCCAACACGTCAAGGGCATCAAAGCAAACAAATTCATGCCACCCAAAACCTAAGTGGGCACCGGAATTGATCATCCAAGATCTAGGTATTGTGGTTTACAAACAATATATGCAAGAGCATGCAGTGATATGCAAATTCATGGGAATCTAGCCAATGGAAAGAGCCCTTAAGGGCTGGATCCACTCAAAGTGGAAACCAAAGGGAGAAATCAATATGCAACTCGGATCTAAAGGTTTCTTTACATTAGTCTTCGGTATTTTGGAAGACCCAGATAGAATATTTGAAGGAGGCCCTTATTTCTTCAACTCGGTAGGTATTTACATGAGTTTTTGGAAGGAAAACTTCACACCTGAGAAATAGGATTTCACGAGAGTCCTAGTCTGGGTTAGGTTGTATTCCCTACTCATGGATTATTGGGCACCCTTTTTCCTCAAACCCATCGAAGATGAAGCAGGAGAATACATCCAAATGTCTAAGGGAACCAGAAACATGCACTACATCTCCTATGCAAGAATCTGTGTTTACATCGATGTCTCAGGGGCACTACCGAAAGCCATAAGGCTCAACTATAGGGATGACATCTGGATGCAAAACATTGATTACAATTATATACCTTTCAGATGCCAAAAGTGCCATGAGCATGGGCACCTCTTCCATGAATGCCCTCAAAACAAAGCACCAACAATTTAAGACCACACCAGCAAGAATAAGGACGAGCAGGGATATACTAAATTCGAAAACAAGAACAAATAGATTAAAAGAACATACACAAATAAATATCAACTCAAGGTCACTCAACATAACAAATATGAAGCTTTGAACACCACACAGGAGGAACTAGCCCCTCACAGCACTATGGAAGAACAACACAAGCAGCAAGAATATTCCTCAAAAAACAACCATCTGAATGTTGAAGCTCAGGAACACAGCATGAATGAAAATGAACAAAATCAGGAAGACACAGAGATGGAGCAGGCATGGGAAATATCCACCCCAGAGTAAAATGCAATAGAAGAGGTTCTAGAGGGAGTCGACCTCAAAAAGATAGAAAAATAATGGAAAAAAAAATGGCATAGAGGTCATCCCAAAATATCAGATCCAAAAAATTGAAGAGGTGTTCCTTTTACAAGAGGGTATGAACCAACCTCCGAACAAAACTCCATGATAAAAGAAGCAGGCAAAGGCATCCTAGCTAATCTAATTGCAAGTCAATACTTCCCAAAGGGAACTAACAGAAAGCATGGCCAGAAACCCACCAGCTAGCTCCATCAAGAGCTAGATGCCCGCCTCATCAATTAAGGAAAGGTAAGAGCTATAACCCTACCCCCTAAAAGTTCTCAATGATTTTCACTTCCTGGAATATAAGGTGACTCAATAGTCCAGGAAAAAAAAAGCTCCTGAAAAATAGAATAGCATCTGATAAACCGAACATTATGTTGCTCCTAGAAACTAAGAGTGACCTAGACAGCATGTATATGATCAAGAAAACTTGCTTCAAAAATTATAGCCATGTTGCAATCTCAGCCAACGGCTCTACGGGTGGCATAAATACTCTTTGTAAGAACTCTCTATTCGAACTCACTGATTCATTTTCTACAAGACATACTCTAACAACAGTCCTAAAAATCATAGGAACTACAGACAACATATGTGTTACTAATGTCTATGCTCCCCACACAATGGTTGAAAGAATTGAATTGTTAAGCAGTCTCAACAGAACCCAAAGATCCTTCAACTACCCTTTCAAAACTATAGCGGGGGATTTCAATATGGTGCTCAACTTGAAGGAAAAGATAGGTGGTTTGAGGAAGTTGAATAAAGACTCAGCGGCTTTCAAGGCAACCATATATGATTTAAAGCTTATAGACATCCCTACCAAATATGGTTCCTTCACCTGGAACAACAGGTGTGGTGGTGATAGGCAGGTAGCCTCGAGGTTGGATCACTTTCTCCTTTTGAACGAAATCTACCTCACCTCCTGGGAAACGGAAGCCAGAATCCTTCCTTAGGTTGGCTTGGACCACTAGCCTACCTCCCTGTCTATCCAGATCTCAGCCAGACCCAAAAATAAACCCTTCAGATTAGAGGCTTCCTGGCTTGATCACCCAGAATTCTTGGAAAAAATGAAAGAATGGCAGCAGACCCCACTACCCAACCAAGGAAACAAAATGTACAGGTTCCAACAAAAACTGAAATTCATTAAGGCAGAGATAAGGACCCAGAATAAAAAAACTTTTGGAAATATCATCTTGGAGAAGAAATTGTTGGAACTAAAACAGGAAGCCCTGCAGCAACAAATCATCAATAAAGGCCTCAATGAGCAGATAAAAAAGGAGGGAATCCATCTCTAGAACACCTGGGACGAACGAGCGGCTCAACAAGAAAAACTTTGGCAACAAAAATCCCACGTAAATTGGATGAAATGTGGGGAGAAGAATACAACTTTCGTCCACCGCTCTATGATTTAGCACAAGAAAATCAATAGAATCCTAAGCCTCAAGACCAGATAGGGAAGTACAATACACACCCATGCAGTTATGGAAGAGGAACTCAACCAATACTTTGACTCAATCCTCACTGAGACTAACAATAACAGGTATGAAGCTATAGAAAAAATAATTGATCACATCCCGACTCTTCTGACTCGAGAACACAATCAAATGTTGTTGAGAAAGGTCTCAATGCAAGAGGTCGAGGAGGTGGTCATGTCCATGCCCAATGGTAAAGCACCCAACCCAAATGGCTTCACCGTTGACTTCTTCAAAGCATGTTGGCCCATGTTGAAGATGGAGGTTCATGAACTAGTGGAGGAATCTCGCATTCAAAAGTCAATCCTAAAAGCTTTGAATTCCACCTTCCTCATTTTGATTCTGAAATTAGATGATGTTGACTTCCCCAACAAGTTCACGCCCATTTCTCTCTGCAATTTCATCTATAAAATCATTTCCAATGTCTTAGAAAACCAAATCAATACTATCCTATCCCTCCTCATTTCTCATCAACAATCGGGTTATGTTGAAGGTAGACAGATCCTGGAAAGTATCATTCTCTCTCAGGAAATCATCCATTCTCTCAAAGTTCAAAAGAAACTTGGCATGCTTATATAATTGGACATGTCCAAATCCTTTGATAAAATTAGTTGGGAATACATAAGGAAAGTGTTGGAGGCTTTTGGCTTCAACAAGGGCTGCATTAAATGGATCATGGCTATGGTTTTAGTGGCTTTTTTCTCCATCCTTCTCAATGGCTCCCCCTCCCACATTATCAGCCCCACCCGAGGCATTAGGCAAGGGAACCCCATATCCCAATTTCTCTTTGTTATCATGGCTGAGGGGCTAGGCCACTTCATTTCGACTGCCTCCACCAATAGAAGTATCTCAAGCATTAAACTTTATAACTCAACTCCCCCATCTACCCACCAGCAATTCGTAGATGACACCCTGCTCATGGGCACTCCCTCTGTTGAATAATCCCTTGCTTTCAAATCCATCCTGGTTGAGGTCTCTGATGCTTTGGGTACCTCCATTAATGTGGATAAATCCAAGTTATTCTTCCTCAACACCTCCCTACACTTCCAACAATACATCGCTAGAATTATTGAATTCAGACTCAGCACCTTCCCCTCCAAATATCTGGGTGTCCCCCTCATGGATAAACCTCTAGCCAAATCCAACTGGGAAAACCTAACTACCAAGCTGGAAAAAAAAACCAGCCAAATGGACCTTTCGAACCCTAAATTTGGTCGATCGCCTCGTGCTTGTCAAATCAGTCCTGCAAGCCATTCCTCTCTATCAATATTTGGCCTTTGCTGCCCCCAAATAAATCTCTTGTCACCTTAGAAAAATACAAAGGAGCTTCCTCTAGAAAGGCAAAAAGGATAATGGAAAATGGGCACTGGTGGCTTGGGAAAAAGTCTGCAAATCGAAGCAGGAAGGAGGTCTAGGTCTCAGAGACCCAAAAATGATGGAAAAAGCCCTAGGGGCAAAAACTTGGTGGAGATGGATAACCAACTCTCAATCCTCTTGGGCAGAATTATGGAAAGCAAAATATGCTCCCACTCATCGCCTTTATACTCTCGTTCGCTTAAGTGGCACCATCAAAGGTTCCACAATGTGGAACCAAGCTTAGGGAAACAAAGATATTATCAAAAATCATTGCTTCTGGGAAATTGGCGAAGGTGAAACTGCCTTATTCTGGGATGACGATCAGTGGAAACAGAGCCCCAGGCTTAATCACAATCAGTACAGATAGATCAAAACTCAAATGGAGAACAGAAACAAATTGTTGGTGAAACACTACTGGAAGACCAATAACGAGAATACAGGATGGAGGGAGTGGCTCGAAGCTTCAGATTGGGATCACCTAATCTATCCCTTGGCCTAGAAGAGTCTTTCAAAAGAGCTTAACCGAAGACATATACAAATTGAAAGTGGGAATGACAAACTCGGGTGGGTGAAGAACCCAGCTAGCCACTTCAATATCAAGGAAGCCTACAGCTATGTGGTTTCCCCCGATCCTATTCTCCTTGATCGAAAATGGAAAGCCTTATGGGATATCAAGAATTGGCCCAAAATTTCAATTTTTCTCTGGTTAATTATGCACAAGAAAATCTTGACTTGGGTTCATCTCAATAAGAAGGGCTTCATTGGCCCCTCCATGTGCATACTTTGTAGAAATGTGGAGGAAACCACCAATCACCTGTTAAATGACTACACTTTCGCCTCCAATATATGGAATTGGGCCTCCCTAGTCTTCAGAGCTACTAACAAGGACCCCTCCTCCATTCTCCTTACCATTTAATTATGGCGTTCCTCCTTCTCCTCTCTTCCACAGATCAATCGTGCCTGGAATCTCCTCCTAGGAATAATATGTTGGTCTTAGTGGAAAGAAAGAAATGCAAGAACTTTCAAAGACTTGCAGAGGCCGAAAGAATAGATGATCTCAACTATCAAGCAGATCCACCATGAATCGGTCGCCCTCTCAAAGTCAGACGATCCCTCCAATCCACCTTCTCGGGAGGACCTTCACATTCTGCTGATGTTGGACATCTCTATCTCTGTCCCTCTTCAGATACCCTACAGCTCTCCCCCTTGGGCTACTGATCTCTTATGGCTGCCTCCAGAGACTGGTTTCATAAAGTTAAACTATGATGACGCTGCTAAAGGAAACCTGGGTAACTCGAGCTTCGGCGGAGCTTTAAGAAATTCCACAGGGAAAATCATATGGCTCTATGAAAACAATCTTGGCCATTCAACAAACAATGCAGCAGAACTTCAAGCTCTGGAACATGGTTTGGAGATTGAAAGGGATCAAAACTTCTGGCCTCTAATTGTGAAGGGGGATTCGATGGTCGCTACCCATGTTTTTCGGAAACTCCAACAAGGTTGAAGCGCTATGGAGGTTTCAAATTGTTGGCGGCTCAACAATATTCTTTATCGGATCAAGATCCATATTAACCATGTGAAGGGTGTCTCCTTCCACGTTGTTAGACACAGATCAAACCAACTGGCGAACTGATTGGCCAACGCTGGGGTAGAAGGTAATCTTCGCCTCCTCTCACAAGCGTGGGATGATCTTGTGCAATCCAAGGTAAAGGAAGATTGTGACATCATCGTGAAGAATGAAAGGCTGGACAGGTACAAAATGGATTAGCTAGGTTGTTGATCCTCCTTCGATTGCATCATGATATCGATCCCCCATAACCTCCTCGCATCAGCAGAGGTACTAATGCCTCCACGTACTCCATTGTCTGCTGCCCTTTGGGCCTATTCAGCTTCATGCGCCCATGTCGCACTAACCACCCTCTGCACTGCATGTGCTTTCTCATCATTTCCCTCCCCTCGATTTCCCATCATCCCACCTCGCCTGTGGCCTAAGTATACCCGGCCTCCAGGCTTATTATCTCATTCCATTGCGAGTATACCCCCAAATGCTCCCCCACCCCCTGCATGCCAAGGTTACGCCCTATTTCTCTGCCCTCCAGCATTGCTCTCTCCATTCCCATTAAACCCAACTCTCTGCTTACTCTGCACTGCAACCTTCCGTTCTCCAAGCCCTCCATCGACATGCCTCCTCACCGCTCTGATACTCCGGTACAAGGGAGGGGTGGCCGCAGTCGCGGCTTGCGTTGGTATTCCTCTAACAGAACTCCTACTACAAGAGCAGATACCGCCGAGAGAAATGCATCTATCATTTATGAGAACACCACCACTCAGGAATCTAAGGATCACATCCTCAAACTAGAAGACAAAGCTAGGAATGTCCTCTAAAGGGTCTCCACGAAAGAGGTCGACACTTTCATCAACTGGATCATGGATCCTGGATTGACCAAGGCGAGGGAAAACATATTTAGCAGAGCTATTAATCTCCACTTGCAGACTAAAACCATGCTAGCTCTGGCTCTGCAGGAGCAGCGGGAATGTAGTAACACGGTGGTAGACGCCCTCACAGAGAAATTCTTGATATATGTGAGGGAGGTCCACCACTGACGTTTTGTTGATAAAACTCTCCCCACTACACCATGCTCAGCTGAAGAACTACCAGTCGGAACGGTATGCCAGATATCAAAGGGGAGGCAGCATAGCCCTCCACAATTAGTAAAGCCCAGCACGCCATTAATGAAGGCAGCACCCCAGGGCACCCCATCAATCTTGATGATTACCTGGGGGAAGACACGGCATAAAGGCTCGCTCAGTCCCATGAAGCTCCCAGGTTTCTTTTTGCTAATGTCTGGTGTTCTTATGTTTTATTCGAACTATCATATTGTATAATTTCTTCGCCCATCGAGCCCTTCTCCTTATGTGAGGCCAGGTTGGCCTTTTTTTAGGGGAGCTGTGTTCCCCCTTTTTTGTAACTGTATCACCCCCTCTGCTAACGCCCATGTAAATCGCCTCCCAAGAGGGTCTTCTCTTCTGCATAAATTTTTTGTTCTTGGTGTTGAAGCTTTTGCACTCACCAGCTTGCTTATTATGTAATCACTTTTCCATATGTTAATAGAACTTTCTAATTTATGATTAAAAAAAAAAAAAAAAGGTGGAACTTTGAGCCAACCTTAGTTTTGGTTGGCTCAAAGTTCCACTTCTTCTTCTTCTTATTCTTCTTTTTATCACTATAGTGAGTGTTTTGAATGAGTGTGTAGTGTATTAGAAACTAGATTCTTGTTTTTTTATTTGTTTGATGTTTATAAATTTATTATTTCGAAAAAAAATATTAAGAAAATAATTTATTAATAATTTTAATAAAAATAAATAAATATAATTTTAAAAGTTAAAATAAAATTTGGTATATATATATTAGTTTTATTTATATGAATGTCTACTCATTTCTCTTATTTTAATTGAAGTTTATTAATTTGATTACTATTGGAAAACTTTGATAATTTTTCTATATAGTGTAGAGAAAGTGGCAGGGAGCTAAAGGTGGTAGAGGTTTCAATATGTTAACATCCTCTAGTGTGTTGCATCAACACTTTTTTACTCTCTTGTGTGATTAATTTGAGTATACTTCATTTGGAGTACACTTACTTCTTTGTTATGAGATCAATGTGTATTTTGTCTAGGAAATAATAGAAAATTTGGCATGATTTTGGGAAAAATTGGTGGAAATTTTTGAAATTCTTGGTTATAGTTGTCAAGCTTTAGGATTTTGAGTACCTTAGAGATTCTTGATGGTGTTGAATCCATTTCTGCTATAAAAAATTAAAATATATATATATATATATATATATATATATAAATTAAAATTAAAAAAATTATATATATAAAAAAATATTTAAAAAAAAAAAACGATTTTAACACTCACACACTTGGATTTCTTGAAAAAAAAATCATTGAATTACAACAAAAAAATTGTTGTCCGAATAAAATTTTGGCATCATTAGCCAATGTGTTAGATCAACTCTTGTTCACACCATATTTTTCAAAACTTGTGACATATTGAACACAAATATCTTATGTATTGGTGGCCCAACTTTTCCTAACACCCAATATATGTAATTGTTAAAATATTTTACGATCATGGGTGTAACAACCAAAATACAAGAGATATAATGGCTAGCATGACTCTGACACTAGCCTAGATCCATCTTAACCCCGGATCTATCAAGCGTTGAGAGGGATCCAATCTCTCAAGGTGCAAACCTTTTTTTTAGTGCAAAACTTGAGGAAAGGTTTGCACCTTAAGAGATTTGATCCCTCTCGGTGCTTGATAGATCCGAGGTTAAGATGGATTTAGGCTAGCTATATAATGCTATATAATATCTTATTTGTATATATGTGTCTCTTTCTTATTCTCTCTCTCTATCTCACCCCCCAAACATACACACTCTCTCTCCATATCTGTCTATATATCTCTCCCTCCTTCCTCTCCCTCTCTCTCTCCCTCACTCTCTCGTCATTTCTCCCTTGTCACTCCCTCTATATCTCCACCTTTCTCCCTCTATGTCTTTCTTCTTGCCTCCCTCTCTCCCCCCCTCAAACTCCATCTCTCTTTCCCTCTCTCTCTTGATTCCTCTCTCTCTCTTTCTCTCCCACCTCTCTATGTCTCTCCCCTCCATCTCTCTCTCTCTCTCTACATCTCCCTCTCTCTCTTCCCCTTCTCTCCCTATCTCTCTCATCTCCCCTTCTCTCCCTTCCCTCTTATCCTCTCTCCTTCACTCTCTCCATCTCTATCTCTCTATGTCTTTGTTATTTTCTCCCTCTCTTTCCCCTCCAACAACATCTATGTTTGTCTCCTCTCTCCTTTCTCTCCCCTCCTCTCCATATTCCTTCCTCTCTCTCCCACCTCCCTCTAGCCCCAACCACACCACACCCCCCTCCCTCCCCCCCGTACCCCCCCCCCCCCATCACTCTCTCTCTCTTTCTCTCTCTCTCCCCGCAATCAAACTATATCACTATCTCCCTCCCTCTCTCTCTTAAACTGATCTTTTTGTATTGTGTTTAAGAAAGTATCTAAATTTAAAAAAATTAATTGGTTGTAAAATATTAAACCTATATTTTGGATCAATCATGTCAAAGAAAATACAATAATGAAAAACTTAAAAGAATCATGCACTATCTTTCCTCTATTATTGTTAATCACTTTGCTTGCTCTCATTGCTTGGATCTTTATTTAAGATGAATCTATGATGGTTCTTAATAATATTATTTATATTATATAAATTTCACGTATTTATATTATATAGATTTCACATATTTATATATAAAGTTATTCTTATTTTAATTTATTAAAACCTTGATCTAATTTTTACAAGAATATTTTTAGTAGTAGTGAAGATAGAGGATTTAGATATATCTCAAAAGTAATTATAACTTTTTTCCTTTTAGATTTAATCAAAAAAATGTTATAAAATTAAATTGAAATAAAATATTTAAAAAAAAAAATTGATTGTGAAATAATTTATGGTTTTTGGGCATGTGGTATTGATAAGCCGTGGTATTAATAAGCCATGGTATTGTAACAAACCCTATTTACATGTTAATAATATCCATGGTAAAGTGGGGGTGAAGAGTCTTGTCATATTGTTATAAAATATTTTGATTGTGAAATGAGTTATGAATTTTGGGCATGGGTTATTATAAGTCATGGTATTGTAACAAAGACTATTCACAAGTTCATAATATCAATGGAAAAGTGGGGATGAATATCCATGGTTAAAAATATTGTTATATTGTTATAAAATATTTTGATTTTCAAATAAGTTGTGTTTTTTGGGCATGTGGTATTGATAAGCCATGGTATTGACCCATAGTATTGTAATAAATCCTATTCACAAGTTAATAGTATCCATGGTAAAGTGGGGGTGGATATCCATGGTTGAGAATCTTGTCATATTGTTATAAAATATTTTGATTGTGAAATAAGTTGTGTTTTGGGTGTGGTATTGATAAACCATGGTATTGGCTCATGGTATTGTAATAAAGCCTATTTACAAGTTAATAATATTCATCGTAAAGTGGGGGTGAATATCTATTGTGAAGAATCTTGTCATATTGTTATAGAATATTTTGATTGTGAAATAAGTTACGATTTTTGAACATGTGGTATTGATAAGTCATGGTATTGGCTCATGGTATTGTAACAAAGCATATTCACAAGTTAATAACAAATTCAAAATATAACAAATCAAATTTTATTATCTTTATTACTTTAACTTTTTATTATTAATTGAGTTAACATTTAAATATTTACCCTCATTATATTACTAACTTTTTATTACTTTTATGTTTATTACTTATAAAATTTTGTTAATAAAGAAGTTAACCTTTAAATGTTTACACTCATTCCCAATATACATTACATCTACACATGTGCCCTATACTAGGTTGTAGAGCTCCTCTTCGCGTAATAATACAAAGTCGCGTAAGAGTGCGGTGAGACCATGGCACCCACACACGCCACAATCCATGTGCACCACACTACAATCTATCGTGCATCTTCCCCTTTCTCTTTTGATTCATGCGAGTTTTGTTTCCCTTATTGCGGCATAAACTCTTCCTTTGACCTACAATAGACTTCCTTGTTTCTTGGTCCTTGCAACTTGTGTCCCCCTCGGTGAATGCTATTTTTTTCATATAACAATGCATCATATTCTCCAATTCATAAGCATAAGCCAGGGTAATATATTAGTAATGGTTTAAGGTAGTTCTCAAAGGCATTGTAGCAATATTTGTATTTGTGAGAATTGAACTTGGGTGAGAAGGATAAAAGTGAATTTTTCCAATCAACCAAAATAAATCTGATTAAAAACTTTAGTAAAAATTATTTACCAACTTTTTTAATTTCTATTTTGTTATTTGATGAGTTTTTTTTCAATGAAATTTTCTTATTAAATAAGCTATAGATTTGAATATAAATATTTTTTTATAAATTAAAAAAAAAAAAATATATATATATATATATATATATATATATATTATTAATAATAATATAAATTAATTAATAAATAGATAATAATAATTTAGTTAATTGGGGTTATCTTGGTTGGTTAAGTAAAATGGTCTTTAATTTTCCGACCATGTTCAAATCCCCACTAATGACATGATGAGTTATAATGCTTTGATAAATATTGTTGTGATGGTTTTCTTTTCTTTTCCTTAGAAAAAAAGATAAGAATAACATAAAAGATAAATAAATTAATATCAAATACATTTATTTAAATATATTAAAACCAGCGAACTTTTAACAACAATAATAATAAAATTAAATAATATATATTTAAAAACAAACATGTAACATACATATTTAAATTCATCGCCTTAGCAAACCCTCTACTCCAACTCTGAAGCTCCTTGTCCCGTCATACCATGTATGTACATGGATGCTCCAGATGTCTCTCGACTCATACAATGATATGGTGGACTACACGTCTGTTGTAGCTGCTACAACAACACCCAAAAATTTGGGCATATTTGAAATTTTGGGTCCCCCTATGTTCACTCAGCCCATTGAGGTTTCGATCTGGTCTCCGGTCGGTTGATCTCCCCATGACCTATTCCAACTAAACTCTGTCGTTGCACCCATTCATATGATGCACGTCGCATCCACTCATCTTGTTGTCTCATGATTGCACTAGGGTTTGGGAGTTTACTGCTTCAAAGAGCATTGAGAGTTCATTCGAAGCTAGGTTGACCATAGTAGTCATCATCAATCAGTGGGGCACTGAGCTCGGCCAAATAAGGTTTCATTTTGGCTCACATTGTGTTGGTCATGCTAGGGTTTGGGAGAAACCCTAATTTATCAAGAGAGTGATCCCATTCCTTTTTTACCTAATTCATATTCCCCTAGGGCACATTCTAATTAGTGTTGCATGGCATCATGACAAAATCATCAAATATCGTTGTCCCTCAATTTCGTGATTGGCTTCCCCCATCTCAGCATGTGCATTAGGGTTTTCAGGGCTTTAGTGACACATTAGAAGCCCTATGCTCCTGCAAGCCCTTTTTCTCTGGCATATGCATTGAAACGAAGTGGAGACATCTTGTGTTAATGGTTAGGGTAGGGCTTGGGCTTCATTAGGATATGTAAAGGGTTATCTCTCCTTTGCACTTCTAAAACCCCAAATTATTATGATTTCGAATCCTACCATGCCTTGAATTAATCTTCATTCTATACAACTCTTTTCACATAACGCTTCAAGGCACTTGATCTACAAGTACATCATCACCATGGGAAACACAAATATTAAAGTCACGATTGGTGGTTTCAGTAAATGTCTAGTTTAAAATTCATCTCCAAAATTGAACCATGACTTTCTCAACCCATGCAACCCATAACATCGCAATTTTAATTATTTATAGTTCATTCCCCTTGAATAAATTACTTTTATTATTAGTTTTTTGCATTCACGCTCTCACATGAAAATGGTTTGCTTTCATTCTCGCATGAAGATTCTATTACTATAAGCTAACCTATTTTCATGCCACTTTCCTTTCAGGGAATTAGTTGGAGTTTCCATGGAGGTGCATTAATCAATGCGACAATTTCATTGTATAATCCATTGTCGTGACATCCATAAGTTGATATAGATATGGTGGCTTTAATTTGGCATATGAACCTCACTTACTCTTTTAAGGAGTTTAAAATAAAGGTTATTAGATATAATAATGAAGGAAGGTAGCAAGTTATGGGTTCTAATGAGGAAACCGTCATTACGATATTTTCCATTGTCAACTCCTCTTCCCATACTACGTTATAAGCCTGAAAATGTCAGGCATCTAAGACAGTTTTTCCAACTCTAGCAATGTTGGTATGACACATATCTAGTAACAACCACTACAGTAATAAAGGATGTTTTGTGCCATCTCACAAGGATCGCGATGACTCCTCACAAAGGTATGAAGACCAAAGTATCTAGGCCAACACCCACAAGGTCTCTACATTGAAAAACCACACTTATAAGCATGATGACTGTGAATGGTTGATCAGATATTAGACAAGCTATGAAGGGGTCGTCGATATTCCTAGGATGGAAGGGGCACACTCGGTTTTCAGTGTTTTGCGATGGTACTTCAAGATGTCGACGCATATCATATTTATATGAAGGCATGATTCGAGGGGTTTTGAGGTTGCATTAACACCGTTATGGTTTTCCTCATCATCACACACTAAGCATCAGGTTTGAATCAGGATGTGTTACATCAACATGATGGACTCCGCTTAAAAGCATTGAAGCTTGCGATATTAAAAGAAATTCCCCTTACAGAGTGTTAGATATGATTGTGATGACACAAAGAGCATACCAGATATGGTTTTGATGACACAAAAGATATACATCGAGAAGTTGTAGGATCCATACGCGATGTTGAGAAACTTCAAAGGACATGACTAGAAGGTATAATTGATCTAGGAGGATCATACAGGTCCAAGTACAAGTGGCTTAAGTACAAAGGCTCAAAAATAAAAGTGTCAGAAATGTGGCAAACTTAGTGTCAAGTTGAAGATCTTGTCTTTCTGATTCCAACGGCGCATACAGCACTCAATTCTTAGTCCATATGGAGGAGTTAGAAGCAGTCAAAGTTTGAGGGTTGACTTGGTGATGTGGCAGCTTAAGGAGGTGACAAATTTGCAAAAACCTGGCCATCGAATTTCGGCCAACTCCGGCTGGATTCTAGGAGAAATTGTGGGCTACTTAATTTAACTCCTTCAGTAAAATTCTGGAATTTTCAAAAAGATCAGTTGGTTGTAAATCAAATCAAAAAAATATTAAAAGAAAGGGCAGGGCGGGCCATGACCCCCACCCTACCCAACGGTCACAACAAAAATTTAATTAAAATAAGGGGGATTGGAATCCATGACCCCGCCATCGCCCCCCCCCACATGTATGGAACCAAAACCATATATATGGTTGGGTGGGGGTTGTTAACCCCGCCGCCCAACCCACAACCCATTCCACACGCCATATAATATGACACGGTGTCGGGGGAGTTAGCGAGCGGGCCGCCCAATGCAGACCCGACCCCCCCAACGTACCCCATAATTTTCCAATGAAATTTAATGCGGAAACCTTTAAAAGTTTATTCGTTGGGTTTTTAAAACGAAATGCCTTATTATGGAGGGGGCGGGGTTTGACCACCCGACCCCCTCCCCCACATTTGGGATCTCAACCAACTCAGCCAACGAACTCCTTAGGGAGTCTGCCTGACTTTTATTATTTAAACCATTCATTTCATAAGTGTGCCCGAGCAGGCCAGGAGTGGCACAAAGTACGAGACAAAGTGGAACCATGAGCGCTTTGCAAGAGGGGGGCGGAACCATGAACTGAGCCATTTCCAAAGGGGCCAGATTTCACTTTGTCAGAATCAGGAAAAATTTATATGGATTATGCACCTCTCGGCGCCATGAATCCAACAATTTTGTCCATTTATTCATCAGAGGTCTCCAATTTTCGGTCACTTTCAACTATGGAGGTATAAGAGTGTAATTTTGCATTTATGCTTGTACTTTCATTTTATTTTCCACTTAATTGAAGAGCGCCTCCACACTGATTGAGCAAGGCCCGGAGGACGTAGTCTCTCCTTGACAAACTTTGATATCAATTATGTGTATTCTTACATGATTTTATGTGCTTCTCTCTTATTATGTTTATGCCTTTAAAGTTTCATGGTTAAGATGCAATTTTACATCTAATTCTTTAATACATCTCAAAGTAAAATATTTTGGATCAAGTGGTATCATAGCAGGTCTTTGTAGATGTGAATTGCATATTTGTATGCTAACTAGAAATAGGCTACGAAGAGGTGAAGGGACACTAAATTCTTTTGATCTTGAAGCGGGATGTGCACATCGAAGAAGAAACATGGAATGCGATGTTCGAAATGAGGAGGAGCTAAACTTCCGCAAGACCTTCTACACCATGGCAGATTGACTCGAGAAGTTGTTCTCTATACTTGAGAGACTAGAGAAAGCAGGAGAGAATGCTTCATAAGGACAAGGTTCAGGGCATGGAGATAATGGAGGAGATCCACCTCCTTTTCCTCTCGCGAGTGAAATTTTCTCCTCCTCTTCTCACCATCATCACAGGAATTCAAGAAATGCATCTAATAAACCTTTATGTAAGTTAGATGTCAAATTCGATCTACCCATGTATAATGGTGAAAGTAATGTAGAGAAACTTAACAACTGGATTAGGCAGCTTGAACTCTACTGCAAAATTCAGCAAATTGTGGAGGATGAGGCAAAGATCCAGTTGGCTTCTCTTCGACTGAATGGCACAGCTCTCATCTGGTGGAAGAGAAAACTTCAAGGCAGTAGTAATTTGGGTAACCTTCTTTCCTCATGGTCAAATTTTATTGCTGCACTTAAAGATCAATTCTATCCCTTGGGTTATAAGCAAAAAGACTTAATGGAGTAGTAGTACCTAAGGTAAGGAAAAGGCCAAAACATGCAAAGATTTACCGAGTAATATAGAAAACAAGCACTAAGTTTGGGAATTTCATTAGATTCACCTGAAGTGGTAACTAAGTATATTGGGTCATTACATAGTTACATTAGACATTCATTGTTAATGTTTGAACCTACTACTATTGACTCAGCCAGTGTAAAGGCCATTCATCTTGAAAATAGGGGAAAAAGTGATAAAGATGATCATTCAAAGAAACCACCTTTCAAACCTTCAAATGGAAAATTCAAAGGGAAAGGAAAGGGAAAGGAAAAGAAGATGGCATCAATGAAGAAAAATGAAGGAGAAAAGCCTTAATGCACTCACTGAAAAAAGGAAGGTCATGACGACGATCATTGTTGGAATTTGTACCCGGAAAAGAAGCCAAAGAGATATGGTGGAAAGGGTGAGCAAAAGACGATAGCAACCGCACAGCAAGACCTTGGATTTGACTCTGGCGATGAAGCATTGATCACAACAATGGGCACAAAAGGTACTCTTTATCTTCATGTTAATTCTGAATCGTATGGAAGCACTAGTTCAACAAATGAGCCTCTTCCTAATGAACGAAAGAGAATTGAGTTGTTTCATATTATAGTTGTCATAAATCATACAAAAGTAAAAACTCTATTTGATTCAGGCTCTCAAGAAAATTTAATCTCAGAACCCTTGGTTAAAAATTTAGGCTTAGAAGTTAAGCCTCTTCCGAAACCTTATCCGCTTGGATGGATACATGACAAAGTAAAACTAAATGTAACCAAGCAATGTAAGGTTAAATTTGTAATTTCTTCTAAACTAATGGATGAAGTAGAATTGGATGTCATACCATTGGATATATGTGATATTGTGTTAGGGAGTCTCTATCTTTACGACATGAAAGTAGTTTTCTTTCGACATGAAAATAAATACCAAATCGCAAAAGAAGGGGTGGAGTATATTGTAAGAGCTCATCAAACCAAGATCAGTGCCAGTCCTATAAGTGCGGGACAGATGAAGATATTGTTGAATTCTAGGAAGGGGTGTTTGCTCATTCTTGTGAGAGAAAAATATGTAGAAATTGACGATTTCCGAGGATGTGATCCAGCTCATAAAAAGGAATTATGTGAATCTATTTCTAACTATGATGAGTTGTTTCAGGAACCTAGAGGATTGCCTCCGAAACGATAAATCCAATATGAGATCCATTTGCAGCATGATGCTCCATTTCCAAACATTGGTATGTACAGGAAGTCATCTATTGAGATGGAGGAGATCAAAAAGCAGTTACAGAATTGTTCAACCAAGGGGCCATCCAGCCAAGTGCTTCTCCATGTGACTCGCCAATCATGTTAGTACCCAATAAATATGGCACATGGAGGATGTGCATGGATTATCAGGCACTAAACAAAGTCACGGTGAAAAATCGATACCCTCTCCCTCACATTGATGATTTGTTAGATTAATTAAAGAATGTTATCTATTTCACCAAATTGGATTTGCGTAGTGGTTATCACCAGGTCAGAATTGTAGAGCAGGACGTGTGGAAAACTGCCTTCAAGACCAAACAGGGGTTGTTCGAATGGATGGTGATGCCATTTGGACTGTGCAACTCTCCAGCGACATTCATGAGCGTCATGAATGATATTTTTGGGCCTTTCATTAATGAATTTGTCTTGTATATTTACATGATATTATTGTCTTTAGTAAGACTTGCGATGAACATGTATGCCATGTAAAGAAAGTGCTTGATGTATTGAAAAAGGAAGAATTGTATGTAAAATTGTCAAAGTGTGAGTTCAGGAAAACCTCTTTGGTTTACCTAGGTCATATTGTCGGTAATGGTCAATTAAAAATAGACCCCTCCAAAGTTGAGGTGATTGTAAAATGGCCTAAGCCTACCAATGTAACAGAGGTCTGTAGTTTTCTAGGTGCAGTACAGTACTAGAGGAGATTCATTGCCAACTTCTCTGTTATTACATCACCATTACACGCACTGACAAGTGTAAAATAGGCCTTTCAGTGGGGAGGAAAGCAGCAAAAGTCCTTCGAAGCATTGAAAGAGAAAATCAGCACCACACGAGTCCTGGCTTTACGCAATCTCCAACAACCTTTTGAGATCGAAACCGATGCCAGTGGGTATGCCATGGGAGTTGTATTGTTGCAGCAAAAGAAGCCGATATGTTACCATTCAGAGAATTTATCCTAGACTGTCATCAATTACCCCACTTATGACAAGGAACTGTATGCCTTGGTCCAAAGTGTGAAAAGTGGAAACACTACTTGATCGGCAAGGAAACCATTATCCATACAAATCACCAACCCTTGCAATACCTTCAATCACAGACCAAGCTACAACAGGCTCTTCATTTTAGGTGGATGGGTTTTCTACAGCAGTTTCATCTGTTAATATGCTCTCTCTCCCTCCTATTGTTGCTTCTATTATTTTGTATAATGCTTCGTTGTATTTTGAAAGTTATTTTTAACAATGCGCTAACGATGATGACTTTAAAGCAATATATGCAAAACTAAATCATGGATCACAGGTGGACAGCAATCATTTGCAAGGGAAGTTGTTGTATCACCTTGGAAAATTGTGCATACCCATAGCAGAAAGGGTACATGTAATTCGAGAGGCGCATACCTCTCTTGTGTCTGGCCACTTTGGTGTCGAAAAAACCTTATGTCATTTACAGAGGTTTTTATTTTGGCCTCATATCAAAAACATTATAACCTGATTTGTAAAGGGATGTGTGATGTGTTCTATTTCAAATCCCTCTAATAGAAAACTCAGGCTCTACAAACCACTCCCTATTTCGGGTAGTCCATGGGAAAGTGTGTCGATGGACTTTGTAGGAGGTTTGCCTGTGTCGAGAAAAGGTCATGTCTATTTGTATGTTACCGTAGACTGCTTTAGTAAAATGTGCATATTAATTCCTTGTAAAAATAAGGTCACTGTTGAGCAGACTACTTATCTTTTCTTTCAGTTTGTTTGGGTCCACTTTGGGTTGCCCACATCAATTGTGTTAGATTGAGACTCTCACTTCCTTGGAGAATTTTGGACCAGCTTGTGGCAGACGATGGACACCAAGTTGAAGAGAAGTACGACATTCCATCCACAAACTGACAGACAGATAGAGGTCGTCAACCGTACTGTGGTACACTTGTTGCGGGGCTATTGTAGCAAACATCCCAAGTTGTGGGATGAGCATATTCCTTATGTGCAACACGCCTACAACCGAGCAATGCATTCCTCCACACAGCGTTCACCATTTAAGACATGTTTTGGTTACCTACCAAGGGACCCCTTTGACATGATCTATGGAAGGGATGAAGATGCCAGTGGACGTGATGACAGGGACAAGGCACAGGAGTTCATCGTGCGGATACAGACAATTCACCAAGCAGTGCAAGAGTAGTTGGAAAAAAGTCAGGCTCGATATAAAGCCCGACATGATAAGCACCTAGTCGACCATCAATTTCAAGTTAGTGACATGTTTTGGTTCCATATTAGCAAGGATCAAATGAAGGGGGAAGGCAAGAAATTGCGAAAAATCCGGTATGGTCCATTTACCATATTGGAGAAGATTGGGAATAATGCTTTCCGACTCGATTTGTCTGTATACATGCAGATGTACTCGGTCGTGAATGTCGAAAATCTGAAGCTTTATGAACCACCATTGATTATGGACACCGAGGAGGTAGGATCAGTGCCTACAGTGGATGAATTTGCACCCGATTATCACTATGAATTTCTAGAAGACATCATTCTCGATCGAAGAACCAAGACTTCATGACAAGGAGATGTGGAATATCTTTGTGTTGGTTTCAAAAGGATGCACCCAAGTAAAGCTAAATGGCTTGAAAAGGAGAAGGTGAGGGAGAAATTCCCTCACTTGCCTGTTGATTGATAAGGATTTTGGCGGTCCAAAATCTCTTCAGTGTGGAGGAATGATCCAGTAGGATCGTACAGGTCCAAGTACAAGTGGCTTAAGTACAAAGGCTCAAAAATCAAAGTGTCAGAAATGTGGCAAACTTAGTGTCAATTTGAATATCTCGTCTTTCTGATTCCAATGATGCAGACGCCACGCAATTCTAAGTCCGTATGGAGCAGTTAGAAGTAGTCAAAGTTTGAGGGTTGACTTGGTGATGTGGCAGCTTAAGGAGGCGACAAATTTGCAGAAACCCGGCCACCGGATTTCGGCGAACTGCGGCCAGATTCCAGGCGAAATTGTGGGTCCCTTAATTTGACTCCTTCGGTAAAATTTCCGATTTTTCAAAATGGTCAGTTGGTTGTAAATCAAATCAAAAAAATATAAAAAAAAGGGCAGGGTGGGCCATGACCCTCTCCCTACCCAACGGTCACAACAAAAATTTAATTAAAATAAGGGGGGTCGGCGGCCATGACCCTACCGCCCCCACATCTACGGAACCAACGCCATATATATAGGTGGGTGGGGGTTGTTAACCCCACTGCCCAACCCACAACCCATTAAACACGCCATATAATATGACATGGTGTCAGCAAAGTTAAGGGGCGGGCTGCCCAATGCGGGCCCGGCCCCCCCAATGTACCCCATAACTTTCCATTGCAATTTAATGCAGTGTCTTTTAAAATTTTATTCCTTGGGTTTTTAAAATAAAATGCCTTATTACGGAGGGGGCGGGGTTTTTCCACCCGACCCCCTCCCCCACATTTGGGATCTTAACCAAATCAGCCAGCGAACTCCTTGGGGAGTCCGCCCAACTTTTATTATTTAAACCATTCATTTTAGAAGTGCACCCAGGTAGGCTAAGAGCGGCACAAAGTATGAGACAAAGTGGAACCATTAGTGCTTTGCAGGAGGGGGGCAGAACCATGAACTAAACCATTTCCAGAGGGGCTAGATTTTCACTTTGTTAGAATCAAGAAAATTTTATATGGATTCTACACCTCTCGGCGCCACGAATCCAACGGTGTTGTCCATTTCTTCATCAAAGGTCTACAATTTTTTGGGCACTTTCAGCTATGGAGGTATAAGGGTGTAATTTTGAATCTATGCTTGTACTTTTATTTTATTTTCCACTTAATGAAAGAGGGCCTCTCCACTGATTGAGCAGGGCCTGGAGACGTAGTCCCTCCTAGACGAACTTTGATATCAATTATGTGTCTTCTTGCATGATTTTATGTGCTTCTCTCTTCTTATGTTTATGCCTTTAAAGTTTCATGGTTAAGATGCAATTTTACATCTAATTCTTTAATACATATCAAAGCAAAAGATTTTGGATCAATAACCGAGCATTGTAATTATGTAAACTCATTATAATGGCAGTGGGCAGACAACCCATAAATCAGTATGGCGCAGTTGTATTTCAAAGGTTGCAGCGTTGGCCCTTATTCAAGAGGTTCGATGAAAACCACGACACAAAATAGATATGTGTGGATTTCAAGAACGAAATGTTATGGAAGGTGATGAAGGTTTCCAAAAGGAACGTGGAGCCATGAGTTAGAGGTTTTTCCTTTGACCTTTAAGAGGGGACTGCCATGGAAAAAATAAATAAGACGTTTTGGTTGACATACATACAGAATCTCAAACTTACCTCACATAGCCATGGAGTGTATCGGCACGAAAATAGATGATGTTGAGGTTGACGTGTGAGCATATGGGTAAAACCACTCGGGTAAACATTAGTATGTGTCAGTCTAAAGGAGGCATCCCAACGTGACAGGGAAAAATCCAACTGGGGAATTCGACGAGTCATCTATAAAATGGGACAATGAATGGATATGAAAATTCGGATTATGACGGTTTTCTCTCACAGAGATCTTATCCCAACAAGAGTGATGAACGTCCCAGTGTGTTAGGAGGTGTTGTAGTGTCGAATGGAAAGAAAATGTGAGAGATCAAATGAATAAGCAATCAGTCTACCTCATAAATTCATCGACGCACTCCACAGAGGTGATATTCCTAGTAGAAAGAAATTATTTTAGGGAAGACTGTCAATCTCGGTTATTGAGGGAAAAATCTCATTTGTACTGCTTAATTCAGTCGTCCCAGGTCAACAACATAGCTGCATAGAGTTTTTCAGTATTTTTTTGTCACTGGAAATCCCAGAAGTCGCAAATTTCTTCTTTCCACGTTGTAGGTCGCAAATTTCTCACATAGTCACACTAACAGGTTACGATTTTAGGTGGCCTCGCACTTTTCAAACCAAGGTAGCAGAGTCACGATTGGTGAGCTCCAATAATGCAAATGGTGAATGTGACCCAACCCTCAACGCGACTGTGTGACCTCCTTTCAAGTCGTAGATCCCAACGAATCGCAAATTCGCAGGTGAAACCCTTAGGCATGAACTGAATATGCGACCTTCCGGGAGCTAGGACTACACGACTTCCATAAGTCGCAATATTCGCCCAGGTCGCCAAGTCGCACTCTATAAGGAGCTGCAATCTATCTGACCTCCAGAATTCGCGACCTTCGCTTGGGTCACCAAGTCGCACTCCTCAAACGAAAGCAAAAAACGCTAAGTTGTAGCCATGTGACTCCCACAAGTCGCACTCCATATCCCTGACATATAACTAAAAGCACGGCTACCATTATGTGCTATAAATGCGATTAGATGGAGGCATGGATTTCATTTTCGATCCCTAACATTTTCTTTTAAGAAGTGTCCCAACCAGATGTGATTATCGTTCATGCAAAAGTTGTAAATCATGATTTCAAGTCACAGTTGACGAATGTGATATGCTCCGGCAATGTGAAGAAAGGGTGCAAAATTGTGACTGAGAGGGGTGGACAGTACATCAAACTTGGGACCTGTGATTTGCAGGAACTATGAAATATGACCTGCATTACGCATTAAAGCCCCATTCCAAATTGGGTTTATCCTTACCGCTATCTTGATGGTAATCAAAGCAAGTGCATTTTTTACGATGTTTGCCTATGTGGAAAGCTTAAGGAAAACGTTGTCCCTGTTAATACTCTATCTCCAATGGTATGTGCATCAGCTATGTGTATATGTGGTACCCTCAACTTTTACTAGGATTCCAAAGTCTCATGTAAAGTATATCTATCATAAAAGGACCTATCTCAAGTTGGGTATTGCAACCTCACTAATTGGAAGTTCTTTCTTGGCACAATTAAATAACCCAATCGAGATTATGGTTGAAGAGGGAGAAAAGGAAATAGATATTTTCCCTCATCTTTGTGACTTCCTAGGCCTATTAAGCATGATCTTTGATATCCTCCACATATTTTTTGGTGGATCATACAAAATTGTTTCAATTCTTGACAATTGGTGGACAGATAATGATTTCTCACAAGCTATACGAACCCTGCAAAGACCACATACAAGAATCTAGGGTTTCCTACAGAGGTTGTGCGACTAGGGTTTTGAACCAATAAGAAATATGGGTCAATAACAGCAGGCCAAAGCTTTGTTTCAACCTTCAAGGTGGATGACTCTAATAATTGGAATACCTAATCTGAAATAAGACGCCATTGGTGTTTTCGACGGGGTCAGCTGTGAACATTTTGGATCCTAGGAAAACTCTGTTGAGACCACATGCATGAAAAAAACTGTGTCACAAAAAAGGACTATTCAGGGGGTCCAAATTTATTATTTTTTAATCAGTCTTGATTTTAATTAATTGGTTATGTTTCCCAATATCATTATTTGTTTGAAATCATGTCTGACCTATGTTATTTTCTTGTAGGTAGGGCAAGGGAAATGAGAGGTTGGCCTATGAAGAGGGAATCGGGGTGGCGCGCAAGAAGTTGTATGACCATGGTCTCCATTACTAATCAAGATGGCTTCAGGAAAAGCTCCAAGAATCTTCCAATGAGCCCAAAGGCACATCACAGAAAGATGGATGATTGCAAATGGAGCATAGTTGCAGGAGGATAGGCTTGTTGCAAGACTTGGAAACCACATCTTTGCAGCATATGGGAAGCAAGCATCCTAAGGTTTCCAAGAAACCTCTAAATCCCCCTCTTCTCCTTCATCGTAATGTAAATGTTTCTCACCATAAAGTCAGTGGCGATGCTACGACTGATTTGAGCATGTAACGGTCAATAGGCATGACAGAGAAGTGAGGAAGTTGAAGATTCATGAGGGTAGGTCAAGGGTCACAGTAGGTGAACAATCACCCCATCTCTATAAATGTGCCCCCATACCTTATTGTAAAGGACTTTTGGCACTTGATTTGAGGCTAAGACGAGATATTTTATTTGTGCTTGAGGACAAAAGGCACTCAGCTCTTGGTGCCCAGTAGAGGGATTTGTAGTGAGGCTATGGTTTTGCATCAGGCATTGGTATGAATAGCTCATGTTCCACTGTTGGGTTTTGACAAGTTGCAAGATATGTATTTGAAGTTGCAACATCATTAATAATATATTCTCCTTTTCTGGCACTAATTCGCATGCTTTCTCATGGTGGTAGTGTTAGTTGTCTGACATATCACTATATTTGTATGTGTTCTTTCATATACACAATATGTTATGGACTAATTCATAATGGTTACATGTATGTTTTTCTTTCGAATCGGTGTTTACTTATTCCTTGCCATGTCGGTGATCTATTGTGAACTACTTTGCAACTAACTTCTGGCATGTTTGTGTTCATGTATGCCTGACTGGGTTTTGTCTCACTGATCCCTCTCATGGTGTGCCCCTTCTTATTGCTACTTAGAATTTCTTGTATCCTTGTCTGTAGTTTGTCAATCTTGGGCTGATTTTGTTTCACTGTCTGGTAATTTCACTCTTGTCCCTACTTTGACACGTTCTCATCTGACATCCAAGAGCGAAAACACTTATGGTGGCAGTCGGGCCCACATACCGGATGGGGCTTCTATCCCAAACGGTTTCAAGCCTAATTTGGAACTCTTACTGGGGAGGCCCCCTTATTGTTGGCAGTACAATTTTTCCCATCAACAATGTCAAACCCCTGGGAAGGAGTCAGCATATGGGCAAACCCAATCAATTTTTTGGGGCCCTCTCCTCCTCCCACATCTATGCTACCTCTCATATCCTCGACAGTGGTATGGTCAAGTCCTTTGACAACTACCCCTACGTGGCCATCTCTACAAGATCCTCCAGCAGTAGGCACAAATATCCACATATTAAAAAATGTTGATATCATTTTTTAATATATTCCATGTTGCTCCTCGATGTCTCCCTATATATCCAGTGGTCCCCTTCCCCAGTCGACCCTCCCTCCTCATGATATTTGTTGGAACTTCCATTATCAGGTCTTACACCATCTTGGACGATTTATATTCTTGGACATTAGTGGATTACCACCCTCCCACACCACCTCTAAGTTTCATTAACTACCTCCTCACTCTGGAAATGCACAGTGGAGGTGGTTTCCCTCAATAATAGTTATTTCACGTGGTTTCCCCTAGTATCCAACCTCAAAACTTGATCGCAAATGTACTAAATGCAGGTCAGAGGAGCCATCCTTGGTACTAGGGAAGGACATTCAGTCAAATTACATTCACAAGGTGGAGGGCATGGTTGTGGTTGATCGATTTTTTGGCAGGATCATGTCAATGGTTGTCCTGTGGAGGTTGATGAACCTACACATTAATTCGTTACTTGGCTACTCGCCCTAGTGTATGATTTTCACCAAAGTCTGATAGGGGTGATAGAATATGTGTGTAGAAGACGCAAATAAAATCATGGCAAGGAAATGGTCATGTGGCTCTCAGGCCCTCTCCCTGAAAAAATGGTCAATTAACATCGATTCATGAGAAAATAAATTAGACCTGATCCCTATCAGGGTTTATCTTCATGCATTTCCTCCTATATTTTGGTCCAAGGGTGGGTTTAGAGAGGTTGGAAATTCTCTATATTTCTACTACGATGCATACCTCTCCTTTCAACAGATAGGAGTCATGGTTATTGCCCGCATCTTAGTGGGACTCAATTTATCCTAAGTTTTATATAGATCCATATCCATCGGCACTGGGAATACAATTCATCACCAAAATTATTATGAAGGTGTACCCCTCAAGTGTGAATGCTTTCATGCTTATGGGAACCTCAACAGAGACTATGAATTGGCTAAGACCAAAGAGAAGAAATGGCTCAGAGAAAAAGAAAAAAAAAAACGCATTATATTATGTTACTCCACCAGCCTCCCCTTAAAAATCCACTCAGGAAGCCCAAGACTCCTAGCATGGTGATTTTTTGGTGATTTCTTAGCCTCTAAGCGCTAAGACTATTATTATTCCTGATCAAGCATCTCAATCACTTTTTTTTCCTTGGGAATCGGCTCAGCCTCCTTCTACAACCGATGCAATGATGGTCTCAACAGGCTCACCTCTAGCTTTAATGGGCCCTTCTATCTAAAGTATGGACCAATCTTTTCCTACGACCATTTCTATTTCTAATGATGCCTACTTCATTTCTTCGAGGGATATCCATTCAAATTTCCCCTCCCAGCCTCTAAGAACCCATTTAAGCCCATAACAAGAATTACCTCCCCCATACCCCTTCCTCCCTCCTCCATCTCACATTACGAGTCTCTCCCTTCGATCCATTCCCCCTATTCCTCATCCCCCACCCCCTCCCATTTCCCATAAACTCTATAATATTGAACCATTTGGTCAACCCCCTTCCCCTCCTCACTTGGCCCATTCCACTCCCCATTCTGACCCTGGTGGAGGATTGTGATTCTTTAAGGACCCCCCTCACTCCTCCTCTACCAAGGGAATAAAATAAATCCTCTCGAAGGCACAACATCAAGCTAGTTACGATAACCAAGCTGGAAAACAATATTCTATTCTAAGGGAACTTAGAGCTTCAAGCACTTCTATGGGTTCGAAATGAAGGTCCTCTCTTTAAACTGTCAGGGTTTAGCCAGCCCCTCTAAAAAATCAGTTCCCAAAAGGCTCTATGAACAGAGCTCCCCACATTTCATTTTTATCCATGTGGCTAGGTTGGTTGACGATAAGGATATCATTATTCTAAAATCGATATTCCCTAGTTGAGACTTCTTGGAAATTGATGTTGATGGGACATTAGGGGAGCTTGTATCAGGTTGGAATCTGAGGTTTACACGTCTTACATATGCCTGGTCTTCAAGTTCCCTATTGGTTCTTTACCTCATATCCTCTAAATTGGATATGCCCTTATTCTTCATCAATGTTTATGGGAAATTTCTGGATATAAAGACATTCTATTCATCTATTGCTTGATTTCATGTCTTCGGATTGGAGATATTCTTACTCATTATGGATCTAAATTTCATCTTGGGAACCTATGAATTCTAGGCCCCTTAGCTAGACCAGAACCCCTATCAGAATTCTTGGTTTCTCTCCTGGATGACATCAATCTTTGTGATATTCTCCCTGCAAAATTATTGCTACTTGGTCCAACAAAAAACCATGATTAGCCATAATTTCCAAGCATTTGGGTGATTTCCTCATTTCATATGGACTCCTTGACTCTAGCCTTAAAATCAAACAATGGTCCATTATGGGTGGTTATTATGATTACATCCCAATTCTCCCTAATGTGGAGGCTTTCCCCTCAAATCCCCATAACCCTTTCAAACTAACCTCGTCTTAGTTGAATGGCCCCTCCTTGATCTCCCTTCTAAAATAAATCTGGTACAGATTTTCCCATGATTCTATGGAATCCCCTTCTCTCCAATTTCAATGGAACTTAAAATAATCCAAATGACTCATTAGCGAATGGGAAAAAAAGAAAAGAGAGAAGCCCTCTAAAATCTTGGATGACATTGAATCTCAATTAAAATTCCTTTGGAATCAATCCTCCTCTAAAGACATCACTGAAGGCCTTCATGCTAAAATTTATGAGTTGGAGAAAACTACGCAGAAATTCCTCCTAGGTCATGAGAAGGAATGGAAACTAAAGAGTCAAACCCTCTGGCTCCAAGCTTGCGATGACAAAAAAAAAAAATTTCCATGGGGTGGAAAATCATAGGTAGACTATTAATGCCATCTGGGGAATCATTGGTCCATGTAGGTCTCTCACCACTTCCTTCTCTCACATAGCAAAGGAAGGTTGTACATGCTTCAAAAATATTTTCAAACGGGAAGAAAGGGCTAAAATTGAGTAGATTCTTTCCATAGTAATATATTTTCCAAGATTCATAGGTGAGGAGGAAAACAAATCCCTCGTATCTGAGGTCTCAAAGAATGAGTTAGAAAATTTTCTTCATAGTTTTCAAAAAGAAAAAATTCTAGGCCCCAATGGTCTCCCCATTGAATTCTACATCAAAAACTTGGACTTTATTGGAGATGACCTTTATCTGACATTAAATACTCTATATCTTCTATTCAAATGTTGGCTCCATTCAATACCACCTTCTTAGCCCTTATTCTCAAATATGATAATCTTGAATCATTCAACCAGCTCAAACCCATCTCCCTCTGTAACACAATTTACAAAATCATCACCAAGATTATATCCCCATGATTAAAGGATATCCTTTCTCATAATATCTCTATTGAAGAGTTTGGATTTCTTATTGACATACAAATTCATGAAGCTATTGATCTGGCTCAGGAGTCCATCCACTATATCCACTCCCTCAAACAAAAGGCTCTGGTCCTCAAGTTTGACCTCTAAAAATCCTCTGGAAGAGTAAATTAGCTCTACTTAAGACTTCTTTTGATCCACCTAGGCTTCTCCCACTCCTTCTTCGTGCGGGTTATGAACAACATATATACCTCTTCCTTTTCCATTCTTATCAATAGTGTTACTTCCAACTTTTTCCATGCCGGATGTGGCCTCCGCCAGGATTATCCCCTCTCTCTTTTCTTCTTGTATAAAAAGGCCTCAACAGGTTACTCTCTAAAGAAATACACAATGGTAGCTTAAAATGTGTTCTTATCTCTCAAAATTGGTTTCTATCGCACCTTATTTTCATTGATGATATCCTTATCTTCTAAAATGGATGAATTCCACACTTCAGACATCTAAAATCCATCCTATATCTATTCAGCCATGCCACAAGGATGAAAATAAATAATCAAAATTATTCCATTTATAGTTGGGCTATAGCAGAGAATGAAATCATTTCCATTGAAGACATTTTAGCATCTCCTATAAAAAATATTGGTCAAGGTTTCAAATATCTTGGTTTTATTATCAAATCATGAAGCTATCACAAATAATATTGGACATAGTTGTTAGAAAATTTTGAAAAAAGAATCAGACTCTCGAGTAAAAAATTGGCTCTCCAGAGCGGGGTGCATGTCTTATGCAATTCTATAATCTAAGCCATCATGGTCTATTAGGCTTCTTTGGCCTAGATTTGCATGGTGATTTTGAATAAGATACAACATCTCTATGTCCATTTCCTTTGGTTTAAAAGGAAGGAAAAGGTAACATTCACTCTAATTGATTCAAAATATATTATTCTTTCAAAATCCTTTGGTGGATGGGAGATAAAACTCCTTCCAAAATTTTCTTAAGTGTTGACATCAAATGATGTGTGGTGTCTCATCCAAGGGACTAAGCTATGGACCCATGTCATGATCGAAAAATGAATAAGTCCTTTATCTACCATGGACTAGATATGATCTCCCCAAAAACCTCACTAGAATGCCTTTTTATTGTTTGGAAAGGGGTCCTATAGGCATTCCCTATTGTTGGTGATCACCTTCACTGGAAGGTAGGGAATGCAAAAAGATGTTATCTTAGGAACAGATCCCTGGATTGCAAATCTATACTGATATTGACTCCTCGGCTATCTGATAAATCTCTTAGCTAATCAAAGGAAATTCTCTCTAGCCCATATATATCTCCATCCTCCATCTTCGGGTTAGCAATCCAAAGTATGGACCACATATCTCCAACTTGAAGGAGAGGATGAAGTTTCCTGGAAAAATTATATCAATGCTCTAAAATTCACAAATGCTACCATCTCTGACAATGAATACCAACGTATATGGACCAAAATTCCTCACTAGAATTATGTTCTGAAATATGGATATCTATCTCAAATTCATGCAACTGATAATCCTCCCTGATGGAGGAACATACTTTGGAAATTGAGCTTCCCTCCAAAGTAAAAAAATTCCATGTGGCTCATGTTGAAAGGGAAAGACCCTACCTAAGACACTCTATAACAAAGGTCATTCCAGGGTCCTAGCATATGCCTTCTCTGTAAATGTGACATTGAATCCATAAATCACTTTTTATTAAATGTCCCTTCACAAAACAAGTATGGGTGGAATTAAAATGCTCATGTCCCTATGCCTTAGACTAGGTCAAATAGAACATCAATATGTGTTTGAAACCTTGGGTCTCTACCCAACCTCCGGATAACCTTAAGGAACTTCCTTTGTGGGTCAACCGAGGTTTCTATCTCGAAAGGAATGTTTCTATTTTTTAAAATAAACCCCCTAACTCTTATAAAGTTTCCTCTTACAGGAAATTTTGTCTTTATCCCCCTCATCCTCATATGTAAGTTGTTTATCTCCTCTTGATCTTGTCATTATACAAACTAACTCACCCTAGGCATTTTTTTATGGCGTTGCTCAGGGTTCCCCCTCAATTAGAGGTGCAAGGGGAATTCTTCATATTTATTACTCTCATTCTCTCTCCTTCTCAACCAACATTGTGCCTACTACAAATAACTCCATTGAACTCTTCACTCTCTACATCATCATCTTTCTTGCAATTTCCAAGAATGTCATATCTCTCCATATATATGGAAACTCTCAAGTGGTTATAAAATGGATGCAAAAAAAAAAACTCTTAGGAATTTCACCTCTCTTCCACTCATAGAAAATAAATAAATAAATAATATATGTGTGTGTGTGTGTGTGTGTGTGTCTTATGATCACATGTATAGGCACCGAAACAAAGAGGCAGATCACTCGAAAATTGGATTGGATATAAACAGAGGCACATGCTCGGTCTTTGATATTAAATAAGGCCTCAAAATATAATCTCTTCTTGACCCTTGGTCTCATTAAACAATGGGGCCAATTATGCAAGAAAAATGTTTTTTCAGGAATCATATGTGGCATTTATCTACTGAAGATGTTTGTTTTTTTTACTTTTTTCACATGCTACATATCGACCATGTGTATACATTTTGATGGTGACTATATTGGAAGACATCATGTCATTTTTGGACTGTATTTTCAAAGACAAATTTGTTGACAACCTCTTTTTGTAAGATCATGACATCATGTAAGCCAATTTTGATTCACGTAGTTGTATAACAACTATAGCAGGTTTTTGTGTACACATATGTGAAACAGTTGAAAGGGCTATATGTCACGAGAATGCTTAAGCATCTAGCGATGTAACCTATTTTACATTATATAAACAAAAGTTACAGACTTTTTTCTTTAGAAGAAAAAAACATTATTTTAACTATTAACAAATTATTTTATAGTTTATTTTAATATTTTATAAATTCAAAATTAAGATGTATCTATATTAACATAATATTATATAAAAAAAAAATTTAATCGAATAAATTTTACTATCATTAATTTAAATCATTATCATTATTTATCAAATATATTTTAAAATTGTTTATATATATATATATAAACTTTTTTATGTGTCTTTGAAATTTAAGGAAACTTTATTTAGTGAACTTGTGACATAGCATGTTACTTTGTGAGATATCAAAGAATACCTTTAATTTCATTAAGTTGACACATTTGATTCAAGTCATGCATGCACTCTGCAACATGGATGGGCACTCCACTCCCCATTACCCTCCACTCCTTGAGTTGCATCACTGGATAATATGCATGGGAATAAATGCAGCAGCACTTTAAAAATGCACTTGAAAATTTGACTAATCCCATTCTAAAAAATTCCACACCTCCCCCCATCCCCTTGACCCCCCACCCCAACTCTTTGTTGAGACCCCATCACAATACATATTTAAAAATTTCAAAACCCCTATTTTTGAAGGATATCCTAAGTATCTATTTTTCATGGCATTTTTAATACTATTTTTATTTCTATCCCTAATATGAAAACATGATAGAACTCATATATGCCCACATATCTAAAAAATAATCCATAAATAAGCAAATAGGCACACCAACATCCCAACATAAGGATATGATATTGTAATAAGATAGCCTTGAGTCTAAGAGTTTGGTGTTATACTACTTTCACCCTTCTTTTTAGCTTAATAAATGTTCATGCATTTTTAGGAAGAGGGTATATTTAGCTACAAAAGCTCAAAGTAGATTAACATTGAACATGACCCTTTTTTGCATCATATGAAAAAAAAAAACATGAAATCACACTAGATTGATGAGTTTAACTTTTTTCTAAAGTGTGATGACCCCTGGCTAATTCCCCTTCATTGTAAATAATTAGTATACTTTGATTTTAAATTAAAAAAGGTTGAGATATGAGACATGGATTTCAGAGCTTAGGGAGGAGGTTGCTTGGGAAGTCAGAAATGTGGTTATTCATATTAGTAATGGCATGATTAGTGGCCTTAATGGAGCTAATTGTATTATTAAATGAAGTTGTAAAAAAGGACATGCCATGTCCCTGTTAGCCAACAACTACGAGAAAAAAAGGACAAAAATTAAATGAAAAAGTATGGGTTGCGATGGCAGGGGAGAAACACCGTGACAGATATTAGGAGTAGGAAACAGGGAATGTACATAAGAGAAAACATTAATGATTGCAACATTCGCAATGGGAGGAATTACAAGGAGACAAATATTTAACCCAGGAGAGAGGACTCTAGGAGTTAGTTAGAAAAAACACGAGAAGTGGAGGTCGGAGGAGGTTCTCAATGGTTTTGGGGATTACTGGAATAGAGGAATCATTCATGTAGAGCATAGATGACACTACGTGATGTGCACACGATAAGGTGTGAGTTGCAATGATGGCTAAGGAGAGAGAGGTCTCTCAACGTCATCTTCGAGTATAAACAAGAGGAGGATAGTGAGGGACATAGAGGAGCCCTCGTAGGATATTGAAGACCCTGGACAGAGAAAGGGGAGGGAGCCAAGCATATAAGTTGAGCAAAAAGAATCTCTACATTTTTAGGGAGACACGAAGTGAATAGTGGAAATTTGATTAAGCAGAGGAGGGACAGAAGGACACACCTCTCAGGTGAGGAGTAGTAGTAGTCTCTAGATTCCCTAATTGGTTGGAAGGTGGAAATGGGTTGATCTCTAGATTCCTTTTATAGATAGGGTGGAGGCTTGCTTCTTGAGTTCCTAGTGAGAAGTGTTATGAAGACTCCCTTTGCTTGTTTCCTAGTTTTATCATAGTTTGTTCTGGATTCCCAGGATTGGGTGGAACAATTGTGCACTATTTATTGAGGGTGGAGGTGAAAACTCCCTATATTCATTTGTTTGGTTGAGGGTGGATGTGGTTTTAACTCTTAACTCACTGATTTGGTTATTGGGTGGAGATAGGAGGATCTCTAGACTCCTAGTGGAGTGAAAGTATGAGAAGTCCCTTGAAGCGCCCTTCCTTAAGCTCTGAACTCTAGCTTGGGGGTGACAACTACAAGTAAAAAGTGGCTACAACTCATCTATGGTTGGGAGGAGAGTTAGGGTCTCAATATCAGTTGTTAGGATTTTACATTATCATATAAGTACTCCTTAAACTATTTGTGCTTGTAGAACATATATTATTGTTTATTGAATTGTTTACATGCCATCGTGAGTGGTTCTTATGCCTTGTATGCGATAGATTATTAAATGGATGCTTGGTGTACTATATAATTGTTGATAGGGTTGCTTGAAATGTTTATTCCTTCAAGAGTAAGAATGAGGATTCCTATGTAAATATGTAATGTTAAGTCTAGTGTATTGTCGAGGAACGGCTAATTCCTATGAGTCTATTATATTAATACTTCTTCTCATTTCTTTTTATAATTGGATCTTACATTTTGACCATAAGGGCCATTAAATTATTTATGTTACCATTAAGACAAGAGGTTTCTTGACAAACTGGAGATGTTGTTTCCCTTAATATGTTCTAAGGAACTGGACTGATTAGAATTTCCTTCCTGAGTATGAATTGTGGCTTCAATTGTCTGAATAAATATTGTTAGATGATTTTTTTGATCTTCAATAATACCACTGAAGGATTTATGCTAGTTTAATATGTTGATTGAATATGGTTTTATTAATGTTAGGAAATTTTTGACTCTTATGTTTAATGTTGAGTATGGAGAAATGGGCATATATTTATTGGTTAAATGAGTTTTTGGACTGTGTATGAAATGACTATTTGTCCTTGGTTTTAGGACTTGTAAGGTTATAAGAGGTAACTCGTCTATTTGTTCATAAATATAAATATGGCCATGCCAGTCTTATGTTAAAAGAAACACACACACACACACACACACACACTGTTGGTTTGGTTTTTTGGAGGATGTTGAGAGATTATCTCAACTTCTCCCTCCAAGAGTGGAATTAGTTGGATCTCAGCAGCACTATAAATATTGTGATGTATTCGTGTGATTTGATATAGAGTAATAAATATATTTTGTTTTGTGTGTTATTCTTGTGCATCCCTGCTCTCTTCCAATTTTTAATATGGTATCAGAGCCTAGCTGGGCTTAATCCCTCACGGGAGTGTCCAAGAAGATGAAATAGTTTGGGAGAGTTTCTCTGTACATACGTAGATTATGAGTGTTGAATTCTTTTGTTTGTGAGAGTGTTGTGCGTTTATTGTTTATCTGCATATTCGTTGTCAATACAGTCATAGATTTAATATTAAGCTAACTGTTGAAGTTGTATTCAATATTTACGCGTTTAGATCTGGAATTTTTGGCAATGTGTTTATGGATTTGCGGTTATGGAGTTGAATTAACTGCATGTTGCTTTAAGTAGTTGAGTGGTTGTAAGTAGTTGAGAAGATTAATTTGAAGAACCGTGACAAGTATCTACTTAACCAGTCATTAAATTAGCGCGGAGAAGAAGCAGAGGCAAGCGTCCCCTTCGACGAATATGTTTTACCATATTTAATCGCCGTAAGATGTCTCAGAAATCCTGATTTGTCTTCGGAGCTATTGACGCACCTGCCTGTTCAAATGCGATACGATGCGGTGCATAGCGTATTGTATGAGGCAGAGGCTTGGCTACAAGATCCTGTTTATGGTTTCATTTCGCATATTTATGCTCTTCAACAACATGTTGCCCATTTGAAGAAAAAAAAATGTCTGTTAGCCATGCTTAGCTCGCAGCATGTAGCAATTCGGACGGGGCTTCACTAGGTCCTGAGTATGGATATGGACAGCAATCCAAAATGCCGGCACATGCTATTTTCAATTTCATTTTCCCTCACCCAGCCCCACTGAACAAGTCCACAGTTTCAGAATTGAAACCTCCAACAGCAGGAGCATGGTGTGGAAATACATGGAGCTCACGGTTACCTGATTGATCAATTTCTCAAGGATGTTTTTCTAAAAGCAGTTGCGGAGTACATCGCAACGCTTAACATGCAGGTTCAGACCATGCAGGCATTGGCCAACTACTATTCAGATTCGAATACTTGTGTTGCGGATAGTGGCTTTTACAAAGTCAGAGGAAAAATTCATTGGAGGTGACTTGTAAGTGTGAATAGGCGTGTTGAGTCTCCGGCGGTGATTTGACGGTGGATAAGTTAATGCCAGATAGATAATCACGTTTATTAAACGACGTCTTTCTCTACACACACATCCAGTGGAAGTGACGGAACAAAGTTAACGGGTTTCGTGGGAAGTGCGTGAATGATAAGGGCATCACATGCAAAGCTGACAATGCGTAGAAATTAGAAGTTTGTGTCATATCTTATTTTGACTTTTGTTTTATTTTTATATTGTTTTAAGGTGTAGTGTAGAACCAATTATTGAATAATTTAGCATTATTTAAATTAGTCGTTCTTGACGTTCTTTGATGCCGAGAGAACAATTGGCTAATTTGATTGTGTGAATTTGTTATATGCTGATGGGTCTTGTTGTGCTTCGGGATTCAAGAGCATCGGTTACAGGTTATACAATGAGATCCTTGTGTGTAAAGGTCACTTTGTAGGATTGATTGCTAATCATATTCTGTACCTAGAATATTTTCCTATAGACTGTTGAAATTTATTCTTCGGGGTTATTTCACAGATGGAAATATTTCCATAGAGTAGTTCAGTGTCGAGACTCTTCTTCGGGGGTGTGAAGAATCTTTAATCTTACAAATTCAACATTGATGGTCAGAAGCAGGTGTACTTTAAATGGGTTGAAAGGTAAGCTCGAAGATGTGAAGAAAGAAAGAGCGGAATCCAAAAGACCGCAGAGTGGGTAGAGTTGCTGATGAAGACCAGCCAGACAAAGACAAATTTTGTAATTGTGATTTCAGTATTGTAAGTTTTCTGTAATGTAGGCATTAAAGGGGGGTGTTTGAGATAATGCCTCATTTATGATTCATACTAAAGATTAGGGATTGGTTTGGTTTGTTGGAGGATTTTGAGAGATTCTCTCAACTTCTCCCTCCAAGAGTGGAATTAGTTGGATCTCAGCAGCACTATAAATATTGTGATGTATTCGTGTGATTTGATATAGAGTAATAAATATATTTTGTTTTGTGTGTTATTCTTGTGCATCCCTGCTCTCTTCCAATTT